>CP025644.1:19183268-19217369 GCA_003576665.1 Ipomoea trifida | reverse complement strand
GGTGGTGTTGGATATGGAGATTTCTTCTGATTTGGTGTGTGGAAGACATGGGTTGCTAAGGACTAAGGTGGTGGCTTTGAGTGTTGGAAGTATGGAGTGGTGGCTGAGGCGATAGTGTTTGGTGTTATTTCTTTGTGTGATGGAGATTTTCTGGCAACTCAGCTGTAGAAGTTGGGAGTTTTGTTGAAGTCTCGAAGATGGTAGGGTTTCTGATGTTATTTGGACTGAAATTCTATATTCTTGGTTGTAGAGGGTTTTTGGTTTATTTATTGTTTTGGGCTTACTTGTATCATTTTATGAATTCATTTGTATCTTTTAATATTGTGACTAAATAATAACACTAAATCATTTTGATAAAAAAAGAGTTAGATGTAAGGGTAGCCAACAGCCTTGTGGTCGAGTTGACTCCACGTCCTTGAACTAAGCTCTTAGCCAAGTCCCACCACATACACTCATACATGCATGAGTGAGTGTTGTTCTTTGGGCTTACATGCATTAGTCAACTATCTGGGTTGGGCTTTGTAGTAGTCTTGAGATAGACAGATTCTTGAATAAGTGATTACTTGTAAGCTTGTTGTTGTAAACTATATAAATATATATTGTTATAACTTATTGTTTGGAGGGGTTTTGTACTAGTTAATTTGTAGCATTTCTATTTTCTAACAGTTCAACTACATGAAACATCAGATGGTTAAGAAAATGGAACCAATTAAGTTGCAATCTTACTCCTATGGGATACTTGTGTTTTTCTAGGTGGTATGCCTCTAGTTGGAACTTGGCATTATTTGTGTGCACAACTGACTATTTATATGAATTTATTTACTTGTCATGTGGATTTTTTGTCCCCTCTGATGTAGAACCCCTTCCTGTAGGGTAATGGACATGAAAGGCGTATGTTTTTCAATGCATCTGCCACCATCAACATATTCAGCTGAGAAGTTACACAGTTCTGATTCAAATACTCTGACCCAGTTTGAGTCAGAAAGAAAACAGATGAAGATGATTTTAGAGTTCCTGTCTTTGTTAACTCCAATATAAGTCAAAGTATTGGGAAGTTCTATAAGAACTCAGAGAGGGAAAAAGTTCTCTCCCTCAAGTGCAGCTTTTCTTGGCGCTCTACTAAAGATGCAAAGCACACAAGGGGAGGAAATTTGAGACATCAGGAGAGCTCAAGACAGCTTCCTACAACCAGAGAGCAGTCTGTTAAAGCTTCCTTGAGTTTCTCCATCACAGATAAGAAAGAACATTCTATAAAGCATACTGATATGGATTTTCCCTTGCATTCTAAACAGAGAGATGGCCTGCAAATAATTCTGACCTGTTACATAAGAGTGGTATAAACCTACAACCAGAAAGCATAGTTGATTCTAAAGTTGGCGACGCTAATGATGATGCTGTTGTGAGTGGGCCTATTAAGGGTGTGGAAATTGGAGATTCTTCTGCCCCAATCAATTGTTTTCAAACAGAAGAGCAGATTATTAATGTTGTTAATGATGTGGAGTCTCAGGAAAACCAGACATTTAGATCACTACAAACACAAAATGTTGATAGAGGAGAACTCATCTGAGACTTCCATGGTGGAATGTATATCTGGAATGGACATATCGCCGATGATGTAGTTGGAATAATTGGCCAAAAACATTTTGGAAAGCCAGAAGAGCTATTGTCAAGTAAGTTCATTTCTTGGATTTTTGAGTCTCACTCTTTAGGCATCATATGTTCTATTCTAATTCCCTGTGTTTCTATAGGATCAGTATGTATTTGCTTTCATTTACTTGTGAGCTTAATATTATACGTGCACATTATGTTCTTGATTCCATTTTTAAATAATCATGATATAATTAGAAAATGATATTTTATACTTTTGTTTATCTCATGGTCTTTTTTTTTTTTCCTGCTTTGGTACATGTGGAGGGGGTTGCAGGTTGGGGATTGAACCCGAGAGTCATAAGTCAAATGCCGCTAGACCACAATGTCTTTGGCATGGTCTTTTGTATATATATTAGTTATGCTGTCACATTTTTTTTTAATATTATTATTATACAAGTCGTTTTCCTTTTTCAGCAATTTAAGGTACTGAGAGTACTTGGAATTTAATATTTCCCCTCTTAAACTATATTTATCCAATACTAAGTTAATAATTTGTATGTCAGTATGTTTCAATGGTATTCAGTGCTTTCTCTGGTTTTATGCTTTTTACTCACATCATAGACAAGCTCAGACAATTCCAATGATTGGAAGTGCATTTTTTAACTTTGCTATTTGAATGCTGATGAATAAGGTGTAATTTGGCATTAAAAAACTTCCACAGTTTTAGCTGATTTGTGATTGTCTTTATTTGCTTTTGTTTCTTGATGCATTTGTCTAAGTTGCTCATTTATAAACATTGTTTTTCTCCCTCTAATTTCCTCATTAGACAAGTATGTAATCCCTTGATAATTGACCATTGCTACAGAATTTTTTTAATATCTGTTGAGCAAATCACTTTTCCTACTTCATTATTCCTTAGGGCACCTTTCCTTTATTTTCTTTGTCCCCTTTTGCTGAAAAATATCATCTTTGGAACATTAGCTGGAAAATAAACATTATTTTATTCTAGAGCTGGAATATTTAGGCTGATGGGGATTCCAGAGATCGTCACAGTTTAGGATACTCTCTTCCTGTTCCTATGATTTATGACCAAACAAATTCTTGAAGGAAGCATATGGTGTTAATTCTAGGAATTGGGTATGGATTAATGTAGGGTAGATCTCTTGGTGCAGAGTCTGATGGTTCCCACAAAGTGGGCAATTATTGTTTGTTAGCAGCCCTTGAAGGATTTCACTGGTGTATCACCTTCATATATGGCACTGTGGGGACCATGTCAGACTAAATGTTTTGGGTGCAAGGTGAGATGACTGGCACTAGATTGTTATGAATTCATTGTCAGTTTTGCCTAATTAACTAGGCTTTTTTTTTGTTCTATTGTTTTCTGGGTCTAAACTACAAAAGGCTTAGAACCTGTTGCTAGTTGTGTGGTCAGCATGCCAACGCTTAGCCTTTTTGAATGATACTGATGCCTGTCAGCCATCCAAAACTTACTTTCAAACATTTTGACAGAATTCCAATGGTGTTGAGATGGTTTTAGACAATTCTTTAATTCATCTTTGTAGAAACAAGTAGTCATTGTAGATTATCCAAGCTGTCTTCTTTCAAATAAGATAATCTGAGATACAAGCTAGCTGTGCTAGTAGTCCAAGTGTAAGAGCACCGGGCGTGACAGTAAGTGGTCCCATGGAAGGAAGAAGTGTGCTTCCTCTATTTCCCACATCCCCAGTTGTGAACGTCGATGCCAGTCAGCCTCCTCATACTGCTCACCCTGCTAGGGTAATACGAGTTGTACCTCATAACGCTAGATCTGCATCTGAATCGGCTGCCCGCATCTTTCAATCTATACAAAAAGAGAGGAAGCAATATGACTAGTGTAACAAATAAATAGGCTTGGAGAGTTGGAGTGTACTTGACCATTTGCCCATCCAGCAAATTGGTCAGTTGTATTAATTAACATTTTGGCTGCTATGAATTTTGTGGAGCAGATAGTCCAGTCCTAATGTAATGCATAGATTTCACACTCAACTTTATTTAATTCATTGTAAGCCAATATTCTCTTTTCCTGGGTCGTCTACTCTTTACACCAATTATCAACTTGTCATCCTCATGCTTATTGTGCCAAAGTTGAAAAATGATAAGCTATGGGGTGCCACTTGATTCTTGATACCAAAGTTAAGACCATCCTCATCAGTGACAATCCATTCGGCCTAGTGCCACAATGCCAAACATCAAACCTTAACCTATTAAATGAAATTAAAACCATTAGGATTATTACTATTATTATACAAACCCTTGGCTGACGGGCTATGGGTAGTGAGTGGTCACCAGCGTTTCGCAAGGATAACGATAGGATCACGGGTGTCAGAGGCAGTCACAGGGTGTCGGAGGACGGAGGGTGTGACCGCCTGAATGTATCGGTGTGGTCTGTCCACATCAATTCATTGCAATGTAAAGGAACAGTTCATACAAAGCCTTGTCATTCCTTACATTACAAAGGATAAATTCATTACAAAATCTTGTCATTTCATACATTACAAAAGGATAACTTCACCGGTTTGTCATTTCATACATTACTCATTTCAATGATAAGTGGCACAATATTTACTACCAACAAAACCTACAAATATTACATCAATATTCCTACAATCTTATTAAACAGTTTGCCAGAATTATTCGCTTTGAACGATAGCGCATTGGAAAATCATACAAATCCACAAATCCACACCCAACCTAATTTGTTTTTAAAATATCAAAAACAAAATTAGAGCAATGAATTCAACTGGGCTTACATTTAAAAAAAAAATAAAAAAAAAAAAACCAGAGCATAACCAAAATCTCCGACCTGAATTCTCATTTGTCTATGAAGTTCGAATCTTCAATTGGTGACCACATCTACAATGGATAATGGGAAACTTTTCCCTAAATTCATAGTAGTCATTACCATTATTCGAAGAAGAGAAATTACTCATACCCACGTAGTAGATGGAAAATGGTGCTCAAAATCGTCGTTATTCTCTTCTCGTCTTCGTTCTTCACTTCACGTTGATGAATTAAGGCGAAGAAGCAACGAAAGTAATGGCCGGTCAAGTCAAATATCATCTTTCCCAATTCAGACATAACATGGAATGACATTTTTGCCCCTTCCATTTAAGAATAATTGGTGACTTAATTTATTCCAGTCACATTTGGCCGGCAAATTGGTCAGCGTGACCAAAATTGACAAAAAAAATACATAGTTAGGGTACGAAATTAACAATTTTGAAAGTCATAGATAGCAATTAACACTACTCCAATAATCAGTGGACCAACATGGCAATTTACTCTATTAATCACATTCGAATCAAATATGCTCACTTTGAAAGGACATTCACAAGACTTATGTAGCTATGTGAAGTTGCATACGTAAAACCAGGCGCATTACCATTCTTAGTTCCAGTTTAGTATGCCATTGCCCCTTTGATAGATAGTGTTATGAAAGGTAGAGCTTGAAGCCATTGCTGCACAAAGCTTCCCAGCTGGAGATTTCTCCCTCATCTCCATTAGGATAATTATGGTTGTTAGCTGCAAAGATTAGTGACTAGCTTGAAAATTCATCTGCCACGAGGGGAGGAATAAAACTGCAGCCCTGAAGTGTTTGCTCGAAGATGTGACCCATTCTAAGAAGTTTTCCCTGCAATTGCATTTGTAAATTTATTGAATATGGAGAGAACCAAACAGGTGGCTTCAGCAATTTCGACATGATTGAATAAGAGGGTGCAGCCTAAGTCGAGTAGAATTCCAAAAGGGGGGATTAAAGACTAAAGAGCTAGTGCAAGATGCTGCACTGCACAGAAAAGAAAATGAAAAAGAGAATGAAGTGCCCACCTCGTCAAATGCAGCGCCAATCATTTGAACGCCAACAGGTAGCCCTACAGAACCACCGTCAACAAATCCACAGGGCAGAACCAGTGCAGGAAGACCAGCCAGGTTAACATTCACCTGTCGCAGATGGGGAAAAAAACTCTTAAATATTGGGTTATTAAGCAATAAACAGTTGACAATAGAATCACCAAGAAAATCCAAGAGACGAATAGAGAACATATAACTTGAGAAGCAGAACTTGGGGAGTCGTATAAATAACATACCGTCATGATATCACCTGCATACATTGCCAATGGATCATCCTTCTTCTCACCTGAAGATTTGAAAATTTAGCCAGTGTGCAACTTCAGAATTTCAGAAAAGGTATAGACTAGGACAGAAAAGTGCTATACCAATTTTATAAGCAGCTGATGGCGCTGCTGGTGAAATCAGGACATCATTATTTTCCAGTGCTTCCCTAAAGCTTTCCCTTACCAAGGCCCTCACCTAAAGCACTATCACCATTTTAGTTTCCATTGAAAATGAAATATAAACTCAAAAATCAAAATTATCAGGCGTTCTGAAGTGGTTTTACGGAGTTCATCATTTGAACTCATACTTGTAACTATTAACAGTGGCAAAGTGCTATGTATTGACTGTTATGTCATGAGTAAAAGCATCAGAAACAACTTCTCTAGAAATAGATGTAAGGTCTTACACATATACATCATCTTTCCCAGAAAAGATGAGTGAGCTTGCACTAGGCCAGATTCTGTAGTCAACAAAATAATTGGCATGTAAGTTGCAGTACCTGCTGAGCTCGTTTGTAGTATGCATCATAATAACCAGCTGACAGGGCATATGTTCCCATTAGAATTCTCATTTTGACCTGTAAGAGTGTTGCACAATGTCACTCCAAAACCACCACAAAGCTTACACTTATGACTCATCCCCTAGGGAAGACAGCAAATGAAATATCCTTCCACAGAACTAACATTACAGAATTTAGAACTATGAGAATTTTCAAATTGTCATACCTCAGAACCAAAGCCTTTAGCACGGGATCCCCCATAAAGGGAATTAAGCTCATCTGCAACAACTTGATTCCCATACCTACACATTGACATCCAATGGCATTAAGAAAACTGTAGCCTCTAAATATTTGTAGTTGCATACCCACGCTCCTCTTAGGCTTATGATGAAACCAATTATGGGAGTATTATGTTTAGGAACTATCATCATTTTCATATGTATTTACACAAACATTTCAGAATCACTATTTAATATCCAAAAAAGTACAAGTCTTATCCATCCAAGTAAATCATTTTTTATTTTGTTTTGTTCTAGAACAAATCCATGGTTAATCTTCTCTAATAACTGAAGCAAAGCTATACTTCATATGACCTGATAGAATCATAACGTGATAAATTTGAAGAAGATTCAGATGATGCAAGTATGTAGTAAGCTGGTAATCCAAGAGAGAAAGATGGCAAAGAGACCTGAAAATAGAAAATGAAAAAAGGAAAAAATGAGCTAGAAAAGGGGCACCTGAACATTGCAACTGCAGAAGTACAGATGCATAAATATGGGAACCTATGAGAAAAGAATACCTCTGTCACAGTGCATCCTAGTTCCTCAAGATGACTAGCAGCACCACGGATTGAAGAAATTACTTCAGGGTCAACTCCTTCTTCAATGGTTTCTCGGATCACACCAACTCTCAACCCTTTTAAAGGTTTTGATTCGAGATTATCTTGAGAAATAAATTGGGAAGTAAAGTCAGGAATTTCCTGAAAGAACATTCACAAAATTAGAGCAAAAACTAGCATACACAAATGAATTGGAAAACAGTCTCAAGTCTTTATTTTTGCATTGATAGGAAATTAGCATGAATTCCATCAAGAAGAACAGAACACCATCTTTTCTTGGAAGATACACTAATTCCTAAATACTTATTATTCTAAACAAAGATATTGAGTATGTTATAGTAAACAATTGCCAAATCCATTGGATATGTTTAAACTTATCATGTTGTGAATTAACAAAACCATGACCATAGCAAATATAAAGAATAAATTTCACAAGGCGAGTGAGAAATATAAGCACAAGAGACGTACTCGCTTGCTACTTGTTGCATCAAACTTATCATGACCAGAAATTGCATGGAGTAGAAGCCCTGCGTCAGCTACTGATGAGCCAAAGCATCCAATGACATCAAGAGAAGACGCATATGCTACAAGCCCATATCTTGAGACACGCCCATATGTTGGTTTCAAACCAACAACACCACAGAAAGATGCTGGTTGTCTAACACTCCCGCCGGTATCACTTCCTAGTGATACTGTGCACTGCCTAGCAGAAACAGCAGCAGCTGAACCACCTGATGAACCACCAGGCACCCGTGTCAAATCCCAAGGATTTGCTGTCACCTATTAACACCAATATGGATCACCTGAGTAAACCATGTTCAGTTACAAGTTGGAGTTATCAAACCATATAATTTCTTATTTTTATTCATTTGAGAATTGACTAATATATTGGCCACTCACTTTGATAGCATCACTCATCTGACCAATAGTAGAAAACATGCAAGTTGAATTCAATAGAGTCAGTTCATATTGAGCAGGGACCCAAAGCTTGAAACCTTTTAAGTTTGTGAAAATCAAAGTAAAGTCAGAGTATGAGATGAAATATTTCTCAGTTAATTTAAACTACACAACTTGATGATTAAGCATAAAAACAAGGGACACTTCAAGTTGAACTCTTTTCTTTATATTCTCCAATTAACTTCTTGCATAATTTAAATATATAGTAGATTCAGACTAAAAAGAAAAACTTAATTAACGAAAACACTCAAATTCAGACTCAATCCTCATTTTCCCTCCCAAAAAAAACTCAATCCTCATTCCTTCCAATAAAGTGCACGTGCATAATAATTTCTACTAGCAAAAACTTTAAATTCTACGAGGAATGACAAAAACCAGACCTGATAAGCAGAGCCTTCAGTAGTACTCCCCATACCAAACTCATCCAAATTAGTCTTCCCAATCACAATGCCGCCGCATTGTCTCACCTTCCTCACTGCCGTGGCATCGAAAGCCGGGCGATAATTCTCCAGAATCTTCGACCCGGCAGTTGAGGGCATATCCGCAGTACAAATATTATCCTTCACAGCAACAAAGACACCGGCGAGGGGGCCCACCTCCTCATTGTTAGAAATCTTCCTGTCAATTTCCTCGGCCTCTCTCAGCGCCGTGTCGGAGACGTGGAGGAAGCTCTTGAGGTGGGGCTCGGTGCGTCGGAGGCGGGAGAGGAAGGTGTGCGCTAGCTCCACGGCGGAAGTTTCGCCGGCCAGGAGGGATTTGCGGATGGTGAGGATTTGGGAGGCTGGTGGTAGGGTGGGTGTAGCGACGGAGGAGAGGGGTATGGTGTGGAGGCATTTGACCTTCAGAGGGAAGCGGAGGAGCCGCGGAGTGTGATGAATTGAAGATAGCATTTTCTGCAAGGGTGTTGATGAGCAGTGAGAGGTTTTGCAGATTTTATCTACTAAGAATTTGCTTCTTTTTCACACTTTCCATACTATTCAGTATTCAGTCTCATTTCATTTCATGTATCTGGTTCCATTTTATGTATCAGGTTGACTTGCTCCGTCTTATTTGATGTATCTAGTTCAATTAACCTACTTTCTCAATCTGTTTAAATGCAAAGAGTCAATTTCGATAGGCAATTCTAAAGTACTTTGGTTTAAAAAGATTTATCAAATTTGATGTATAAACTAGAAAATATTTGCAAGTGATAATAAATCTTAAATTATAATTCTAAAAATTGTAATTCAAACATATATACTATATTAAAAATATTTTCTTTAAATCTATTTTTTAAAATTTTAAACGAGGGCAAACTTCTTTTTTTTTTTATCCATTTACAAATGTTTTACCTAAAACATTTCATTAAGTTCATATCTTCATAGGAACCAAATTGAAAATAATCAAAATACCACAAGCTGCCCACTATGGGAGCAAGGTGCATGTTATGGTCCTCGAGCTGATATGTGGGAGTAAGGTGTCTACTACGAGAGCAAGGTGCCCGTTATGGTACTCGGACCGATCTGTGGGAGTAAGGTGCCCACCACGGGAGCAAGGTGCATGTTATGGTTCTCGGACTGATCATTTGGCTGTATAGTTCCCACGGCGAGAGCAAGGTGTCCGTTATGGTCCTCGGATCGATCTGTGGGAGTAAGGTGCCCATCACGAGAGAAGGGTGCACGTTATGGTCCTCGGACCGATCGGTGGGAGTAAGGTGCCCACAACGGGAGCAAGGTGGCTACTACGGGAGTAAATTGCCAGTTTATTTGCCCATTTATAGGGCGTTGGGAGTAAGGTGCTCATTTACGATCGTTAAGACCGATTACGATCAAAAAGTCAGAAAAAACTACGGTCTTTGTACCGACAAGGAAAAATTACCCTCGTTTACTTTGCTTTATAAATTGTAGCACGATCATGTATGTAGATTAGTCGTGTACAAAGCCCGGTTAGGTCGGCATTACCACCACCGGTGCTATAAGTCCGATTAGGTCGGGTATGGCCATCATTGGCACTATGAGCTCGAGATCATATCTCTACATAAGCCTTACATAGTAGGCAATTGAGCCCGGTTAGGTTGACATTACCACCACCGGCGCTATAAGCCCGATTAGGTCGGCATTGCCACCATCGGCACGATGAATATATCCCGCTTCTCAGCGATGCCGCTTCTTAGCGATGAACATATCCCGCTCTTCAGCGATGCCGCTTCTTAGCGATGAACATATCCTGCTCCTCAGCGATGCCGCTTCATTGATAATTGATGTAAACGTTTTATGTTATGAATTAATGGAATAGCTACGTTTACCTAAAAAAAAAAATATGTTTGGCTAATTTGATTCACATGTTTGCCAGAACCTCATGTCCAAAAGGAAAGAGCTGCGACTAATAAAGAGAAAAATCAGGGGAAATTAAACAATAACCTTCTCGCACGCCGTTCTCAACTGCCTCAACACCCTGGGATTAAACTCCTGAACAAAATGGTTCACCATTCTGTTATCCGATCGGAATCCTTGTCGCCAAATGCGTGTCACCGGCGGTGGCCTTGACCTCCAAGATTATCCCCTCTTCAATCGTAAGTAGAGAAACATTATCGTTGCCCTGGCTGGAGCTCATAGATCCCCTCTTCAATCGTAAGTAGAGAAACATTGTCATTGCCCAGACACGTTATTCTCGCCGGAGCTGCTAGACTCAAATTAAGGCTTACATGGACTCAGAAATAAGGCCAGATATTGATATAAAACCATGTCACTAAAAAATAAGGCCAAATCAGCTTATTACCGACTCCACGTCATCAAGGCAACAGGGAAACCTGTAAAAAAGTCTAAGTGAATTTTTTTTTTTTTTGATTAATGCATCGAATTAGCAGTTACGAAAGGTAAGGGTGCAACATGAAGAATTGCTTTTGGTTCATAGTGTGGAATGATACTTTTTTTTTTTTTTTTTTTTTTCAAAACATTCATATTTTTGTCCACATTGGAGAAAATCGCCACTTAGTATAGGAGCATGCAAGTATTTGCATGGGCACAACGACGGGAACAAAATAATTCTAGTAGTAATGTAATTATTTCATATTTCATAATCATCATCATAAAAAAAAATCGCAGCGATCACACAGATACTAGAGAGAGAGAAAAGGGCGGGGAGAGAAAGACGGATTGAAGTCGATTCGATCTTTTCGGTTCAGGAACAAATAGCGATTTGCTGTTTGTTTTTCTGTTGCAGTTTGGCTTTCTTTGTGTAATTTCTGTGATCGCATCGGAGGAGCTGAGCAGTGGTGAGAGCAATCCAGTGAGGCTGCGGCGGCAGTCCTGCAATGGCGTTTTGACAATGGTGAACTCCTTGGTTGAGAGAGCGACTAGTGAGATGCTCATCGGCCCCGATTGGGCCGTGAACATTGGAATCTGCGACATTTGTAATCACAACGCCGGGTATGCACCCTTGCCCAACTGTCCGACTCGAATTTGTGTGTTGTATTCTCGCTTTCTATAATATTTTTTATTTTTTATTTTTTATTATTTATTTATTTTTTATTTATTTTTTGCATAAATTTATAGCTTCTGCAATAGTCATTCTGGAGGTTTTACAAAGTTGATTTCAGCTTTAAACAATAAACATCAAACGTGAAATGCTATGTGGGAGAGAGTACTGTACTCTGTTTTATGGACAATATATGCTCATCTCGATTGATTTTCTCGTTTATTTCAACTGATTGGTCAAGTTTATTTAACATCACAATGACCATTCACTTCATCCAAAATACAAATACAATTCAATTCAATCAAAACGGACGTAATGTTCATTTGAATGGACATCAACTTCAACTGAGCATGAAGATAAATTTTGAAAAATAAATCTGAACTAGAAGCTTACCTGAAAGAAATATGCAATATAGGAGAAAAGAACATAGAGTTTAATAGAATTAACAATAATGCATATTCTACTGTATTCTGCTCTGGGGAGTACCTTAAAATTTGCCCTTACATGTAATTGAATAGTTTGTGTAATTGGAATTTACGGACTAGTGGGATTTTGTTGAATGATTTTGAAAGAGAGCTGAACATTTGTTTTTTGAGTTGAATGTGATTTGTGGTTTTTAGGTTGGTACAAGTTAGTTACTTATTCAATGTACAACAATAGGAAGAGAAGCTTGGGTTAGAGAAGGAATTTGATAGAAAGATTGTCTTTATGATTAGTTTTTCTATAAGCTATTATATCATTTTATTGGGTACATCGCTGAATGTGTAAAGCAGGAACTCAGTCCTAATCTTGGATTACATTTTTTTAGGTATTACTATTTCTCTTTTCTGATATGATACTATGCAAATATGGAACATATAAATCTTGAGGAATGTTAGGAGTAATTATAGATGTTAGGACTTATTGCTAAATATTCTATACCAGTTTAGGGCCCTCCTCTTTCCTATAAAGTGAGCTTGCTGTCTTTGTAAATCACTGCTGAATAAAAGTTATTTTGAATTCCTTTGCCCCATCTTAAGCTCTTTGGTTTTTATGGTATTAGAGTAGGGCCTTCTCCAGCCCCTGTAAACATGCTGGTCCTCAACTACCTTTTTTCTTCAGAATATCAGAAGTTGTTTCATATCTTGAAGTAGCTAGGATGCATGTTCCATAATATCTTTGGTAGGAGGCAATTTTAACTCCATCTTATTAGATAAACAAAATGCCTAGCCACGTTTTAATATTTGAAACCCACTTAAGATAGCCTTCAAAATCATTTTCCCACCTTTCAGTTGACTATAAATTTACCTCTAAAAATTTTAGGATGCACTTCCTTTTCTATATTCCTTCTATCTAAGATCAACAACCCAAAAGTTGAAATTTGTGTTATAGGGTATGCTCCTAATAAGAAGGGATAAAGTGCTTTAACCCTATTACAAAAGTAATCCATATCAGCATGGATGTATCTTTTATGGAAACACTGCCTTTTATCCTCAAAAGATCATCTTCAGGGGCCAGTGGGAGAGTCATAAAGGAGAAGACAAATTTTGGCATGCATCCAAACTGTTACCTTCCTTGATCTTGTATGCAAATCACTTTGGTAAACAAGACCTGGAAATTAATTTCGGAGTGATAAAGATAAAGGGACAAGGCCAAACATTGATGTATCTAAGACAGGGAGAACTGCTGCCAAAGAAACCTGAACTTCTGGTTTATAACAGAAGAAGGCTTCAAATGAAGAGTATTAATCCATTTATCTCTCCAATGAAAAGCCAATCTCACGATCCAAATGAAGGTCTTGAGAAAACTCAGGTTAATTCTAACCTTGATTCTACTTCCTCTTCAATTGAACCCCTAAACTTTTGTATATATGATTCATATATTCCTATATTATCACTCACTAATCATCCCAATGCAAAATATCTTTTGCATAAAAAACTATCCAACAACCACAAAACTTTTCTTTCAGAAAAATTTGACCCATTTGCTCCTAGAACAAACCAAGAAGCACTAAGTGATGAAGATATTGGATGTTTGAATTTTGAAAAGTAAACTAGCAAGTGAATTTGAAATCAAAGATTTGTGAGCACTGAAGTACTTGCTTAAAATGGAATTTGCTAGATCTAAGGATGGAATCTTTTTGAACCAGCAAAGGTGTGCCTTGGACTTTCTTTATCAAACACGAATTCTTGGTTGCAATGTAGGTGAAACCCCTATTTACCCTAATTTAAAATTGCATCCAGCTGAAGAAAAGGATGTAAAAAAGAGGATGCAAAATCAGAGACTTGTTGGTAGGCTAATTTACTTATCACATGCTCAGCCAGACATAGCCTTTGCATTTAGTGTGGATGTGTGGTACGTCTATTTTTGCACTCACCCAGGCCATAGCATTTTGAAGCTGCCTATCGGATTCTGAGATACCTAAAGAGAATACCTGGTAAAAGGGTTACACTTTAAGAACTGTGGGCCACCTACAGATAGAAGCATATATTGATTTGGACGGAGCTGGCAATATTGTAGATAGTTGATCAATGTCAGGATATTGCACCTTTGTAGGAAGAAACCTTGTCACTTGGAGGAGTAAGAAACATAATGTGGCGGCAAGGCGCAGTGTTAAAGCTAAATTTCTGGCTAATGCTCATGGGATTTGCAATGTTATGTGGATAAGAAGACTGTTGGAAGAATTGATGGTTGTCTCATCCTCACCAATTAAAGTCTACAGCAATAATAAGGCTGGTATAGAAAATTAGCAATTTCTCACAACCTGTGTCTTCATGACAGAATTAAAAATGTTGAAGTTGACAAACATTTTGTTAATGAGAGGATTGATAGTCAAATAATCTTCATACCATATATTCCAACTACCAATCAAGTGGCTAATGTTGTAACAGAAAGATTGTAAAAAATCAATTTGATAGTGTTGCAAATAAGCTGGCAATGGAAGATATATCAAACCAGCTTGTGGGGGAGTGTAGAAAAACAGGAAATCAGGGATTAGATTCCTAATCTCAGATTACATATTTTGAGATTAGAGTACTATGCAAGTATCTTAACTGTTAATCTTGTCTAATTTTAGGAGAAATTATAGACATTAGGAGTTATTGTTAAAAATTGTGTTTTCTAGTTTAGGGCCATCTTATTTCCTATAAAGTGAGGTTGCTATCTCTGTAAATAAATCATTGCAGGATTGAATACCATTTACCAGACTTTGTTAGTATTGTTTTTTTACTTGATACACATTCACCAGGCAGGGAAAGGATATCCTTAAAGGCATTAGGAAGCGAATTGGCAGTAAGAATCCGAAAGTTCAACTTCTTGCCTTAACTGTAAGTTGTTATCGACTTCATATGCATTATAGTTGCCACATTCTATTTGAAAAAAAATGTCTGTAACTCTGCATGATCGATGTTGTTTTGACTAGTTGTCATTGCTATAATAATATTACTGTTTACTTGTTTTTTTCTTTTCTTTTTGATAATATTATTGTTTACTTGCTTCTGAAATGCTTGTTTATTTTTGCTGTGTATATGTGTGGTTCCCACTTGGTTTCTTTCTAGTGTGTGTGTGTGTGGTCCGTATGTAACTTGACTTCTCCCACTTTGGAAGGTGTATTTTTGGCTTATTGCTTTTCTCTCAGATAAACTACTTTCATGCATTTCTGTCTTTAAAGTCATTTGATAACTTTGGATTTTATTACTGAGAATGGCTTTGCAATTAAGTATTCTAAACTTTTGATAATTAGGTGCTATTTTAAAGTGCATGGAGTAGTTTGTACTGATCTCCTTGTTGGTTGGATTAGTTTTATTTATTTATTTATTCATTTATTTATCTTTTATTTTTATTATTTTTTTAACATAATCTAATAGGTTATATAAACACTTATATATAATGATATCAAATTAGTGGTGTACTTGAATAACTTTTGATGCCTTGTCTCATAGAATGGTTATGGAATTTCTGAGTGCTTTTTAATGCTTGGGCAATAAATGCAGAGCAGCTTGGGAAGATTTCCCTTCTGAAGGTGAGCCTACACTGATAAAGCTAAACCAGTCACAACTTTTGAAAGGGTTTAGATTCAACTAACCTAGTAGATCAGGAGGAACTGGAGAACTAAATTGCTAACCATAGATGTCTTCAGCCTTGGGGTGAACTATGGAGAGTTGAAAACAATAAGTAAAACTTTGCAGTACACCACTCATATTAGGTTTTCTTTTTAATGGATTCTATTTCTTGATAACGCTAGGAGTATGACTTGGGATGCCTAGCATAATTTTTCATGACCCTAGATATAATCGATAGTTTAATTTAGAAAATTCTTGTTTGTGGATATATATAGTGGCAATGTGATTACTTATCATAAGATAAGGTGATAATGTAATGGCATCTAGATACTGATAGGCATGGTAAGATTAGAGTCACTAATCTTTACTTTGTATATAAAAGAAATGTAATTGCTACATGTATATATGGTGGTATTCCCTACAGTTTTGACACACAGATAAATGATGGTGCAGAGGACAAAAATTTGTGATATGATTGGTACTAGGGGAACTTTGTTCCGTAATTGTAATTAGTTTTGTGGTTGATTACTTGATCAAGGCTGTGAAGTCAGGTTGAATGCTAAATTATGCTGGTATTGGGCAGACCTGAAGTTACTTTGAACTGTACAATAGATTGAGCCCGACGAATATATTCAATACCCCTGTTTTTTCTCAGACCATGACTCCTTGCCCATTGTAATTCTGTTCTGCTGCATGTTTATTCCAATTGCATCCATTCAGAGGTTCTTTCATTATGAAGACTATACGTGCTAATAAGTTATATTGAGGATTGGAGTAGGACCTTAACAAAGACTGCAATCTCATGTTTGTAAGGTTCAAATTTGTGGCAAATTTATTGTGGATGATGTTACTTTATTGCTGTGTTTTGTATATCTTTTTCTAGCTTCTGGAGACAATTGTGAAGAATTGTGGTGACGCTGTTCATATGTACATTGCCGAAAAAGATCTACTTCATGAAATGATGAGAATTGTGAGGAAGAAGGTAATTAATTGCTCGCTTATTTCAATATTTTGACCGTTTTTATGAAAGAAATCAGTAACATAACATTTTGCTATTGTAGCCTGATTACCGTGTCAAAGAAAAGATATTGATATTAATAGATACATGGCAAGAAGCTTTTGGAGGGCCAAGGGCAAGATATCCACAATATTTTGCAGCATATCAGGAGTTGGGGGTATGTTGCACCAGACACATATACATTACAGAACTTTCTTCTTTGCTTTATGAACTTTTGACTATTATTTTTAATGTGAGAAGTAAACATTATCTGTTATTTATATCAACTGAAAAACCAGCTGAACATGCTGAGAGCAAAATTCAGTCACTTCATCAGTGCATTGTTAACATAAAAGTTTGGAAGAGTAAGTTATAGGTTGTTATTGCTGCAAAAGGCACTTCAAGCTGTGTAATCTACTTTCATTCAATCATTTTCTAAATTTCAGACTTTAGTATGGTGGTGTTGGAAGTTACATTTCTGGCTAGACAGTTAAATTTTGGCTTCCAAGTGTGTGAAGAATCTTTTCCATCGCACATGATCCATACTCGTTCTTTGTTTATTTCAAGGACCTGGCTTTTCTTCCTTTCATCACTGTAACTACTCCTTATTACTACTTATTTGAGTGGTAGATCATGGATAGAATTGAGAGGTCATTACCTTATATCTAATGGAAATGAATTACCCTAGTTATGACTTTATAACATGGTTCCTTCCTAGATGTTTTAGATGCTGAAATGAATGTTCTCTTATAGGAGAATTTGCCAGAGTAGTCCAATTTCAGAATTAATTCACCAAAATAGGCTCCTCGGGTCTGCCAAACAATTGCTAGTGAAGTTGCTTGATGTTTGGCAGACACATTAAGCCTATTTTGGCTAACATCTCAACATCAAGTATATTTTAAAATGCGCATACTTTTGTAAACTGCCCCCTCTAACAGTGATTTGGTTCAGCCAATCAGCCATGGATTCTGTCATTCTAGCCTCTGGTGAAATCTTCTGGAAAATTGAATTGGAGATTCCATAATTTCATCTGTCATTAATAATGTGTAAATCTAGAATTTAGTGAGATTGGTTATGATCATTCAAATTTGTGAGTGCTTTTCTGTTTTAGCATTCTTCAGTAGACCAAGTTTTGAAGCTTTGGTTGACTTAAATATGGAGTAGTTAACTTCCCCATTTATGATATCAGGTACTGAAATTACAAAACCAAAATGGTCAGGTGACTGAACTTAGTGTTGATGCCCAAAATAGACTGTTCTGTGTGGCCAAATTACCATACGGGAGAATTTACACTAATGTCCTCTTAAATTTTTTGCTTGACTTTTCAGCGCATGGGATATGTATTTCCTAAGAGATCTGAGAGATCACCTGTATTTACACCTCCACAATCACGTCCAATGGCATCCTATCCTCAAAACCCTTGCAAACATGAATCAAGAGAGAATGCAGCTGAGTCTTCAGCAGAAGCTGAGTTTCCAACACTGAGGTGAATCTTTTAATTATCATATTCTAATTGGAGGACAAGTAAAATAAGGTCTGCTAGTGCTAGTAGATAAATTGAATTAATGCTTATGCTAGTAGTATCATTGATGGATAAATAGTGAGAACTAATGCTAATATAAGTTTTATTTTTGTTTTGTTGAAGTAATCAATTCATTAACTAAATAAGGTACCTGTTGAGTTTATAGCATGTGCCTTTTGCCTTTTTGCATGTGTTGTGAACTGGTTGATATAACCCATGTTGGTGATATGCTCTAGGTTAGCCTATGGGTATATATGTGTGTACTCTTGTGTTATCAAGTGTATTTTTCAAGCTATGACTTAAATAAAATCTTCCCCAATTATTCAACATGGTATCAGTGTCACGTTTGTGGCCTGATTTCCTTCCAGCAATCAGCAGTAAGCACTGTTCACACACTGCTATCTTTTTCCTTTTCCTCATTCATTAGTTTCTAAGTGTTACTGTTCAAACCCTAATTTCCTAAACATCTCGGCCTACAAAAATGTTGCTGCCCAATTTTTCGGCCACTGGAAACCTTGACACATGCTCTCATATGCTACCTTGCTCTGCTGCCTCTGATGTCACAAGCCTCCATGAGCCAGTGAGTGTGACCATCTCCAGTGACCTTTTCCAGCAAAATTCTCTAGTTCCACTCGTGACCTTCCCACCTTCCTATAAAAGTTTCATCAATTTCTGAGAGTAATGGTTGAAGGTGTATGGTAAAATATTGTTCCACTTGTGTGAGTCATCCAATTGGATCCATCCCATCAAAATGAGGATTTCAACAGTTCTGGTTGTCACCTTGATGGGATCCACTGAGGGCAAAGGGGAAGAGGTAATGGCTGGAATGGATATTTCCATATGAGAGTTAACTATTGCATTGGTGATTGTGGTGGATGTGCTAGATTCAGCCAACCCTTTCCCTTTGACTGCAAGGGTGACCAGGTCGGAGAGTTTGGATTTGGCATCTTCCATGCTAGTCAATTGTCTGTCCACATCTCTGTGGAATTCTTCCTAACTCTTCTCTCTAAGGCTTCTACTCTAGATTCCATTTGTATCATCCTGAAAAGAGGTCAGACCAATTGATGGTGTAAAGAGGCAGGAGTTGAGCAAAAGAATTAAATTGGAATATAAATTGCAAGAACAGAAAAGTAAACCCTGGAATCCAAAACTGGAATTCCCCAGCAAGTCAAAGACCTCCTCCTCAGCTACTAGCTGATTATCAAAACGATTTTCATGATGCCTCTTCCCTACTGAAAGGGCCTAATATATAATCTACTACAAGGATATAAATAATTAAAACATTAATCAAGGATTTCAAATTGAATAAATTATTATTTTATCCCTGAAACATTACTATTTTATTTCAAATTGAATATATAATCTACTACAAGAATAAATTATTATTTTATTTCAAATTGAATAAATAATTAAAACATTACTCGTACAGTACAAACAGTGGGAAATGTTCAAAACAGGTCTGCTTACGCACCAAATCTCCTTGGAAGTCCTGTCAATACTAATTGCTAGTTAAATGGCTCTCAAAAGTCAAAATTATCAAAATTGGGCTTGAATATAACAAAAATCAGAGATGTCAATGGAAAAGTTCTTAGGGAAAATTCAGGGATTTCTGTCCATGATCCTTATAACGCAACTTTGCATCTAGAGACCTTTTTACATACTTCAAAATTCTAATGGCTGCATCCCAATGATTCTTGATGGATCTCAGCGCTGCACCATGCTTACTTATTAGTAGCCAGTAGGTCACCCATCTTGTAAGTCAAACACGCTTAATCACGAAGTTCTTTGGTTATTTGGTTGCCATATCCTTCTTAAAACTAATTGGTGATAAGTAGGTGGACCGTGGACATTAACAATTTAACCACATCCCTCCATGGTAAGCCACAATGCCACGTCTCGAATTGAGCAGGGGTTGAACTCGGCCGACCCGGCCGACGCCCAACAATTCTCACATGGGTCTTGAAGAAATTGACTAACTACACTAATTGCAAATGAGATATCCAGATGGGTGATAGTCAAGTACAGTAGCTTGCGAACTAATCTTCGATATTTGGTTGGAACAGATAGAGGTTCCCCCTATCCTGGAAGAAGTTTGACATTCAAATCCATCGGTGTGTGGGGTCAACAAGTTTGCTATCTAACATATCTGCTTCTTCAAGAATGTTTAGAAACACATATACCTTGTTTGGATTGAGCAACTTCTATGTCAAGGAATTACCTCAATTAGCCGAGATCTTTAGTCTCAAAATGTTAGAACAAATGTTTCTTAAGTTTCTTTATTCCTTTTGAGTCATCCATTGTGATAACAATGTCATTGACATAAACCACAAAATATATGCTTTTTCTTGATGAACGTCCATAGAAACAGAATGGTTAACTTTGCTTTGAACCATGCCAAACTGTTGAATAACAACACTACTAAACCTCTCAAACCAAGCATGGGGGACTACTTCGAACCATAGAGAGAACATTTGAGATGACAATTGACAAACTAAATTGTTTCTTGTTTTAGCCACACAACTAGGAGGTTGCTCCATATACACTTATTTTTTTAGATTAGATCACCATGAAGGAAGACATTCTTGATATCCAATTGATACAGCAGCCAATGGTGATTTGCTGCTATTGAAAGGAAAAGACGGACAAAGGCAATTTTGGCCACTGGTGAGAGAGTATCTATGTAGTCAATACCAAACACTTGTGTGGAAACAAGCCAATTGCTTTATACAAATGATATCTCATGCTTTTAATTTGCTGTTCATAAAATGTTAAATATCAAGAAGTTGGAGACATCAATGAATTTTTTAGCAAAAATTCAAGGGATCATGGCTGAATTCAGTAAGCTCATGCTTGTTGGGAGATCACTAGTGGACAACTTGCCTAGCAAGAAAAATTCTCTGTTGTCTTTTCTCTTGTGAGACTTGGCTCTAATACCATGTTGAAAAATGAAAGGATTTTATTGATTGAAAAGGCTTAAACAAGGATTACAACCAGGCCACAATATATCGGCACACAAAAGACACGAGTAAAAGCAAATAAATGAAGAAGGCTGCCCAAGGTGGCTAATGACTATTACAAGGAACCTAGAACCCTTAAACAAAGATACGATGCCCAAGACATAGTAAATTGACAGACATAAGGGTCTTTCTCCGTCCATTTGACGGTCCGGGTCCACCCGACTAATCCCCGCTCACTCTGGGAGGCACGGGAGTTGGCCCAGGGGGAATCGTCACTTGTAGGAATTGAACCCGTATTCTCCCGGAATTCTTCCTCACAAAGAGAGCTCACTTGCCACTTGAGCTACCCCATTGGGTTACAGACATAATACTTCAAGAAGAGGTATTCCCTATCTTTGCAATTTTTGTAATAGAGCAGGGCATACACATTAATGTTGCAAATTTTGTGTTTCGGGTCTTTTTCCGTCCGTTTAACGGTCTGGGTCCACCTGACTAATCCCTCGCTCCGGGAGGCAGGGGAGTTGGCCTAGGGGGAATCGTCACTTGTGGGAATTGAACCCGGATTCTCCCGGAATTCTTCCCCACAAAGAGAGCTCACTTGCCACTTGAGCTACCCCATTGGGTTACAGACATAATACTTCAAGAAGCGGTATTCCCTGTCTTTGCAATTTTTGTAATAGAGCAGGGCATACACATTAATGTTGGAATTTTATGGCAAACTAATCATAGCAAATGTTGCTCTAAACCAACCAGAAGACTCAGGTTCTCACATCATATCAAAGGTCAAGTGTAATGAATTTCTTCGCCTTAAGGGTGCAAAAGCTTCCATTATTCCTGAAAATTCTCTCTTAGTGCTAAAGTTTTCATTATCTCTAAAAATCCTGTAGCTACTCTGGATGCAAATTTTGTTTGGACCTTTGACTCTGGAGCTATAAGTGCGTTAGAAGATGATTGGCATATGAATGGTTAGGGTGAGCACTAAGATGTGTGGAAAAACTCTTAAGTTTCAAGTGTAGTTTAAGTTATAGTTTCAAAGTTCATTCAAGGTTCAAGTTTCAAGTTTCACATTTGAAATTTCAAAGTTTAAGTTCCAAGTCCTTCAAAGCTCAAGGTTCAAGTTAAAAGTCAAGTAATGTGAAGTCACAAGTCTAATGGGAATTGAGGGATCTTTGTGTCAAGTTTGGAGCCTATGAAGCTCCAGCTTGAGGGGGGTGTTGAAACTATTAAGAATCCCACATTAAAAAGTAAGAGAGGAACATATGGATTTGTAATGCCATGGGTTAGACTAGCTAGTTGATTGGATTCAATCTTTTAGTGCGGTTTGACCCATGTGCATTACAACCTAGTTGGTTGACCTCGGCCCAACCATAGATTCTAATATGATACCAGAGCTTGTTCGGTCCACTTTGTGTTCACCCAGTTGTCTGTCAATGGTATTAGTGGCGTCCAAGCTTCCATTTCAGGGGGAGGGTCCAATCCAAGCTTATTCGGTCCACTTTGAGTTCACCTGCTTGTTTGTGGTATTGTTGGCGTCTAAAGCTTTCGTTTCAGGGGAGGGTCCAATCCAATTGCAAGTGGTCAACTGGTCAAAATGGCCTGGTTGTCTACTTGAGGGGGAGTTTTAAGAGTCCCACATTGAAAAATAAGAGATAAACATATGACTATTTGAGTTTATAAGGCCATCGGTTAAAGTAGGTAGTTGATTGGATTCAATCTTTTAGTTTGGCTTGGGCCCATGTGCATTACAACCCAGTTGAGTGATGACAATCCAACCTTAGATTCTAGCAAGTTTATATCATGTGCCTTTTGGTTTTATGCATGTGTTTAATGTGTGTCCTTTGATATTTCCTAAAGTGTGTGAACTGGTTGATATAATCTATGTTGGTGATATATTCTAGATTAGCCTATGGGTATATATATGTGTGTACTCTTGTGTTATCAAGTGTATTTTTCTAGCTATGACTTAAATAAAATCTTCCCAGTTATTCAACAGTGCCAATATGGTGCACACAAATAATTTCTTTATGGAATATCAATGGTTCATAAGAAATGTTGTAATGCACATATTAGAATGAAGATGAATGAGAAATAATCTCTTCAAAATGTTAGAGTTAACCTGTAGGGTTCACTGAGATGCCCTCATTTCTCTCACAATATTCTTTTAAATTGAGGGATTATGATACATGCAATCTTTATTTAAAATTTATATTTTTAGTAAGTTAGGATTTTGTAAAAGAGACTTGCTGACAGACTGACAGTGACCCTTCTCTAAAGCTTCAACTCGGGAGTCCATACGTGTCATAACTGGTGGCAGGTTGGACCAACTTGTTGGAGTAAAGAGCAGATGAAAAAGAAGCAATGCAGAATTGATAGGATTAAAATGAATAGAGACAAACAAGGATACTGTAAAGTATCCTCCATCAAGAATGGATCCTTGCCCAGCTATAATAGTTATTATTTTCTAATGGATATTTGATGCCTTCAACATTAGGGGAGGCTCCTTATTTATAATCCAATATAATGTAGAAATTAAGTAAATAGAATAAATTATGTAATTTGTCTTTTCCTGATTTTATATTTCAATCCCATGAGTTATGCTCCATTTGTGATCTGCAAATCTGATGCTTGATTGATTGATTACTTTCCATTTTCATTTGTGTCCTGATTTAGTAACTTATCACTAAGACACTTAGAATGGGAGGGAGGATATAGAATTATTGAGCATTTGGGTCTTAGTTGTTATTGTTATCACTTCAATATTATTGGTTAATATTAAATATATATCCCTTGCTTTTTAATGTTAATGTGTATAATCTGAACTGGTATGGTATTACTATGCAAATGTATCTGTTTTTGTTGTGACTAAGGGCCTTTCTTACCCAGTCATGGTGAATGTCTTAGTAAATATATCATTTTTGCTAGGTTTTATGATGTTGACAGTAACAATCTCTTTTATTTCTTATACTTTCAATTTTGTTGCTAGCTTGACAGAGATCCAGAATGCACGTGCTATTATGTATGTCCTAGCAGAAATGCTTAGTGCAATAGATCCTGAAAACAAAGAGGTATTATCCCTAATTCCCTATTAACATTATTGTACTTGAAAGAGTCTTTGGTTCAGCAGCACTAGCACCGGTTCAATAAGGTCTTCTATTTAAACCTGATTTGATACAGATATTAATATTATTGAGTTATTGTGGTGAGAGTTGACCATATACTATAAAACCCTTAGTTGGGAGCTGAGCATCTTTTCTTGAACTTATTTAATTTAAGAGCTCTTGTTCTTAAATATTTTTTATGTTCAAAGTTTCTCCGTTTCTCCCTATTTATGCTGTTTGAGCATCTTTGCATTTGGATTGACAGAGTCTCAAGCAGGA
Source organism: Ipomoea trifida (assembly GCA_003576665.1). Taxonomy (NCBI): domain Eukaryota; kingdom Viridiplantae; phylum Streptophyta; class Magnoliopsida; order Solanales; family Convolvulaceae; genus Ipomoea; species Ipomoea trifida. Next base: position 19,192,984 of record CP025644.1, on the reverse strand, counting down.
GGTTATTGTTGATTTGGTGGAACAATGCAATACATACAAGCGAAGAGTGGTATACCTTGTAAACTCAACTGCGTAAGGCCTTGTCTACTTCAACTACTGTTTACAAATTGCATTCTTTTTCTTTTTCTTTGGAATTGTTGCTAAAAATTTTAATTCATGTTCTTTGTTTTTGTTCTCCTTTTAACATGGAAACAAGAATGTCTAATCAAAGCGCAGTGATATGTGATGTTTACCAAGAGCTTTATGCCTTCTGTGATATTAACAAAGATGGACTTTAGCATTTACTTGCTTCTCAAGTGGTTTAGATTTTAGATTTTTTTTTTTTTCATGTTTTTTAGTTGCATCCATATATGCAGCATCACTAAAAGGAGAGCAGTGGGGTGCTTGATGTGGCTCTCTCTTTACATTATTGTTCACCACTTAATAAACATAAATTCACACTTCAAGCATGGTAAAGCATCTCCATAAAAATCAAATGACAGGTAAACCTGCAATTTAGATGCACTTGTGAGGGTTTTGGGTAAAAGAACTCAAATTTGGTATGTATTCTTTTGCTTTTATTATTCTAAAATTTGTAAATTTGATTTTAATGACTCTTCACCCATCATACCTCAGGAAAAATTTCCCTTTATAAGAAGTTGAGACTCACTACTGCAGTTGTTCATCTTTATACGAACTTCTCAGAAAAATAAATTTTAGCTAGTTCCACATTGTTTTCCTTTGCTGAACATGGCAAATTTATTCCTTTTTTGTTGTTGTTCAAATGTTCCTTTAAGTGCTAATTCCCAAGTATAATCTGCGTTTACATGATGCAGGGATGAATCGCTACTATGCCAAGGACTAACATTGAATGATGACTTGCAACGTGTCCTTGCCAAACATGAAGCAATTTCTTCCAGGGCTTCATCTATTCAAGCACAGAAACCAAAATCTGAAGCTGCTCAAATGATTACTCTTTTTAACAAAGGAGACAGCAAGCAGACAGATAAAGGGTACATAAAGTTTGATTTGCCTTTGCCTTATAGGTTGGATAATTATTTGATTTGCCTTATTTTTGGCAAACAGAATGTTTGCATTATGAATTCGAATATTGACTTACACTTTTGTGCACTTCTACGTTGTTGTTATTATTATTATTATTATTACTTTCTCTCTAGTTTTTTGCAATAATGTGAATTTCCTTTTCATTGCTTCTAAGATGTAAACGATCTTTCTTTATTTATTTTTAACATTTATTTCTTTCACAGTTCTGCATCAGGCACTAATTCAGGGACTCAGTTACCACTGCCTGCTCCTCTATCAGCTAAAAATGACCAATCAACAACAACAAAAACTGGTCCTAAGATAGATCTTTTGAGCGGAGATGACTTAAGTTCACTGCCAGCAGAGAATTCACTAGCAATTGTTCCAGTTGGAGAACCTCAGCCTGCAAGCCCAGCTTTTCAGCAGAATGACCTTGCTCTTATTGACATGTCTTCACTATCCAGTAATCCTCAGTCTACATATCCAGGGTGCCAAAAATACCCTTTGCCTCCACAATTTCCACAGCAGCAGAATCTTCAGTCCCCAGAATCGTCTTTATACGCTAATAGAAATGCTTCTGGAACAATGTCACCCCAATACGAACAGTCTCCATACCCTCAAGGCTCTAATGCCCTTTGGAATGGCCATATAACTCAGCAAGAGCATCCAGCTTCTCCAGTTTATGGTGGATTTCTGATTTTTTTATTATTATTATTATTTTTTTGAATTTCCCAAGTTTTGAGAACCTTTACTTCAATCTCTTGGCAGGTTCTCAAGACAATGGCGCATTTCCTGCTCCTCCTTGGGAAGCTGAGACAACTGATAGCAACTCAATGTGTGGTAGTCCATGTATGTATCAAAACAATCAGGTTTTGGGAGGCAGTCCGAATTCTCTATCGATGCAAACTAATCAGTTCGCTGGTAGTCCACATGCTTTTCAAATGCAAAATAATCAGCTGGGTGGTAGTCCACATGCTCTACAGATGCAAAATAATCAGCTGGGAGTTAGTCCGCGTGCACTATCAGTGCTGACAAATAGTCAGCTGGGAGGTAGTCCGCACACACTACCAGTGCAAAATAATCAGCTAGGAGGTAGTCCGCATGCTCTACCAGTGCAAAATAATCAGCTAGGAGGTAGTCCGCATGCTCTACCAGTGCAAAATAATCAGCTGGGAGGTAATCCTCATGCTCTAACTATGCAAAATAATCAGCTGGTTGCAATGAACCATCCGCAATTTCCTGGTGCTGTATTTGCTAATGGTTCCCAGCTGTTAGGCAATGAGCAAGTTGGTGGTGTATATGGTCCTGGTGGCCATTTTACTGTTAATCAGGCAATACAAAGCAGCCAGTTGGTAGGGTTGAATCCACAACATCAACAATCAATGGGTTTGTTTTCCCAACAAATGCCACCATCTGCACAGATGCTGTATATGTATTCCCAACAAACATATACCAATCAACTATCTGGGTATGGATGTGGTTTTGGGCAGCAACAAAATTCTCAGCTCCTTGAGCAAAGAATGTCCGGGCTAAATATTCAAGACGATGATGGTATCCTAAAAGGCCCTCCGTATCTGGCTTCCACGCCCTCCTCATATGTGCCTGTGACAATGGGGAAGTCCACAAACCCAGAAGACAAACTTTTTGGCGACCTCGTTGACGTTTCCAAATTTAAATCATCAAAACCAGATCCTGCCAGAGCTGGGAGCAGGTGCCCTTGACCATTTTGGCCAAGCTTTCCATTTTTCCAAAAGGTTTTGTATCCTCCTCTCCTCTGTATTCTTCTTATTCAGTCCTTAGGTGGAAATAATGTGAAGAGTAGATGGATTCTCTCCTCTCTCTTGATTATAGTATATTCAATTGGAAGTTGAGTTTTTTTTTGAACAATCATGATTCTTTACAAGCTAGTATCTGTTCTATACTTTCTCAATATTTTTGAGCCCAAAGAATCAATGCCCCCACCACTGGGGTTCGATCTTGTGATCACCCATTTAGAATGGTATCAGAGATGCCATCTCACTACATAGTAGTTGGCCATCTTCTTTTGATTATAGAAGATGGAAAAAGATTGGGACATTATTACCATATGTATTTTTACCACATTGACTGTATGCATCTAAACAAATTCTTAATTAGGCACATTTTTTGTCTAAGTGAAAAATATTTCATGTGCATATCACTCATTCACTTGTACTGTACTGTCTGTAAAAATAATTGAACTCCAAACTTATATGAAAATAGCGAAATCATTTCATAAACAAATCCAGTCACATTGTATTTGGTTCAGCTACAGCTGAGATTATTTAGTCCCGCCCAAAAAAAGGTTCAAGCTGGGCTATAAATAAATCCATCCAAGACCATAAGTAGTTGTCGTTAAACACCAATATATAAAAACAGCACTACAGGTGCATGCATGCATGCATAACTGCATTATTCATTCCTCAGCTCCTCCATCAATGAGAATCCTTTTTATTACCTTGACTAGAACCTTGATTTTTGTGTAGAACCCCCCCACTAGTAGTGTTGTTTGCATCAGTAGTCATGGGTGGTGGTCTGGTCGTTCCAAGTTGTGAGAGTTGCAACATCAGCCTTGGTGATTGCTGTTGATGAGGGTTTGAAGACATTGGAGCTGTACCTGAAACCAATAACTTATTAATTACACTTGGTTGAATTGAATGGACAATTTGAATTGCTGTGCATTCATGTAGTACGAGTAGATTTTGTGCACTCATACAAGTAAGTTCACAGGTTCTCACTATGTGTGATTGATACTTAGATTTTGTGCACTTATGCAGTAGTTCGCAGGGTCTCACTAAGTGTGATTCTTATGGGAGTGCAAGCATATATATATTCAAACATTATTCCATTTCTAGTAAAGGTAGTGTCTTGAAAGACATTGGAGCTAGATAGCTTTAATTTTGAATGGGCATGCATGATTTGTGTTTGTGAGAATTGAAGTACTTCTTAATCTAAGCTAAGCTAGGTAGGTATTTTGAAAGAAGTACTCCGTAGTAGAGTTATTGGAAGTTGGGACTTACCACCAAATAAAGAAGTCACAGGTGGTTGCAGTGTTGAGGCTCCACCAAGATTAGAAAGCTGAGGGTGAAAGGTGAGATTATTGGGATTAGATGGCGGGGGGAAGCTGAAAAATTCACGTCTGGGTGAAATAAGTTCACTCCCACGATTATTCATAGAAGGGCTTGGTGATCCAGTGGGTGTGTTGTTGATGTGGCTTGATGATCCAGTGTGTATTAGGACCCCGGTGGCTATATGAATGTTTCTTCTGGGTTGAAAATTAGTTCCAGGAGAAAGCCGGTGTGCTGATGACTGGTTTCCATATGAACCATAAGCCCTCCCTATTAAAGTATCATCACTCCTTGTCTGAATATTTGGTTTTTGGGTTCGAGCCTCGACTTCCAATCTTAGCATTTTTATGTCCTCATCAGACTCTGTATCATCATCATCATCTTCATCAGAAAAATCCTGTAGCATGCATATATAAATTAAATTAAAGCAGATGAATCAACTCAGTAAATGCATGCATTAACAAAGAAAAAGCTAGAATATATATATATATATATATATATATATATATATATATATATATATATATAGTAACGTAGAAGAATTGAAGAAGGTGGTACCTCATTGCTATGCAGAATAGGGTCTTTCCCTCTTGAAGTTGCAGAAGGATTGTTATGCAGAGTAGGGGGTGATGATCTTATCCTTAATGATTGGTGATGAGCAGCATTTGCATTTGCATTTGGTACTGCTTCTCTAATAAGAATGCCCTTATTCTGAGGAGGAGGAGGAAGTGGGGCATTATCTGTAGTGTAGCATTTGCCCACACCACTCCCAACATTTTGTGCAGCAGCTGTGCAATGTGATAATGTAGTAGGATTCGGATTCGGATTAGCCATCATGGAAGAGCTAATAATTGTGTCATTTTCCCTTTCCCTTTCCCTTGGAATTCTACTACTACCACGTTCAATTGTCTTTCCATTCCTAAGTTTCATAGTTTCATTATAATTCCCTGCAGTGTTGTTATGGTGTGCACCTGATAACCTCCCCAGCCTACGCCTACGCCTAGGCATGTTCAAATTAGGCGTGGTTTCATCATTTTGGGGTTGTGTGAGTAGTGTACCATTATAATTGGCTTCTCCTATTCTCTCCTCCTGCCCCCCAAGCCTGCAGTCTTTACAGTCCCACCACCTATATTTCGGAACCACCTTATTAAGCCCTCCTGCTGCTCTTCTTCTTCTTCTTCTTCTACTAGTTTCGTCTTCCCATTTTTTCCTCCTCATCTTATTAGCATATTCCCTGCATGCATTCATATACCATTAACTATTTGTCATTACATTTCAAACTACATACTAATTAAAATGAGAACCACACTTAACTGAGAACCAACATGAATGCACACGATCTGCACATAATTTACACCATGATAAATTGTGTACATTCATGTAATAGTTCACATATTCTCACCTAAGAGGTGATTCTCACCTGAATGCAAATTTATATAGGCTTACCGAATAGAAAAAGCATGACAACTACACATATGTTTTCCTGCCATTCTGTAATCCTGTTAAACTTTTCCTTGTGATGACTGCATAGAGAATGAGTATGATGAGTGTTTATGTATAATATTATTAGAGCACAAAATAACACAAACGAAATATAATATTACTTTATAATAAAGATGATTTTATTTTTCATTTTTAAGTTGCTAAATTGTTAGAGATGTTTTAATTTGTGGGCTGGGAAAGATGATTATTCTAATTTATTATCTTGGCAGTTGGAAGGATACTCCAAGCGGTTTTTATTTATTAGTTTCGGAATGCACGTTTAGTTGGAATGATACTCCAATTCTGGGCAAATTATGGTATATGGACTGGGCTTCACCTTGCAAGATTAACCCGAGTCCATGTTTACAATTTTAAAACTCTATATTCACAATTTTAGAATTTTATATTTACAATTTTAGATCTCAATATACAAAATTACATTACTCAATATTCACAATTTTTTAACTCTATATTTACAAAAAATTATATTATACTATTGAATATAGAGTTCTGTAATTGTGAATATAGAGTTATATAATTGTGAAAAAAAAAATTCTAAAATTGTGAATATGGACACGGGTCCACCTTGCAAGGTGACCCGAGTCCGTGACATAACAACCACCAATTGTGTGTGTGTATTAGTTTCGATTTTAGAAAAATTAAATGGCATGAAATTTATAAATTAATTTTGGATTCCATCATCAACACATAACCAATGATGTTCCAATAATTATCAGAAATAAAAATAAAGGTTTTCCCCTAAAATCATATAACATGCACACCTAGTGATCTAGCTAGACATGCACGTGGTGTGTAAACCTCAGTTTGTTATTATTATTTTCACTTATTTCCTATTTCCTCTATGATCATTTCCAAAATCAATCATAGAAAATTCAAAGAATTCATTCCTACACAACTTTCATTTAAAATGTTAGATTTAGAAATGTATGTATACATTTTAATATTGTTTTGTTAAGATTTAGAGATCATTTATCCTTTCATATGAATCTTAGATTGTGTTTTTGAGAAATAGAGAAAAATTAACAAATTTACAATAACTATTGCTCAATTAGATTGTGTTTTTGAGAAATAGAGAAAAATTAACAAATTTACAATAACTATTGCTCAATTAGATTGTGTTTTTGAGAAATAGAGAAAAATTAACAAATTCACAGTAACTATTGCACTTGAGCAGTCAACAAATATAATGAAAATTAAAAAGAAATACTCATGCAAGTGTTTTATGTATCGATAAATTCAATGATTAGAGAAACAAATATAGAAAAAAGAAATCTTACAACTTCTCACATAAATGGCGATGATATTCTTCTAAGGTTTAGATCGATGTCTCAAATTCTGCTGTTTATACCACCATTTTGTTCTTCAACGGCCGCCTAGGGTTTAAATCGACATCTCGAACTCTACTTTTTATACAACCCTAATCGTTTTCCGATGGCGGCTGCTCCTATGTATCTATGTATCCTTTTTAGGGTTTCTCTAAATTCTATCTAATATATATCGATTAAATATGTGTACGAAAATTCTAAATAACAATGAATTTAATTTATATTTAAGTGCGTATTTGTACATCGTCTAAGTTAATTTTGTAATGGGATAAGGGTCAACTATAGACCAAAATGCAACAAAGTACCTAAACTATAAAATGTTTTAATTAAACACCTCAACTCTTTATTTTAATGCAATTTAGCCAATAACTTCTTAAATTCGTGCCATTAGAATGTTTTAATTAAACATCTCAACTCTTCGTTCATTTTAATGCAATTTAGCCAATAACTTCTTAAGTTCGTGCCATTAGATCAATTTACATGGAAAATCAAGGTAATAGCAGGTAAAATTAAAAAAAAAAAAGGTAAAATTTAAAAAAAAAAAAATCGTCAGCTTCTCCCTTGATGAAGAAACCGCCAAATTTGGGATTTGATTTACAGTTTTACACCAACCCTATGCACATGAGAGAGAGCCTCTATGCTATACAAGTCAATATACTTTTAAAAGGCTCTTGTATAAATAGTGGTGCAAACCCACTTTCCCAATCAATGTGGGACAAAAGCTACTTTAAAGCTTTTCCACATGCAATTTCCATCTCAAATGGGTCTACTTTGAGAACTAATTTATCATTCACCCATTATTCATTTTGAGCGTACAATATATCAATCTCTTCGTCTAAATACGAAGGACTCGAATCCACTTTGACCTGACCCGAATCAAAAGTGAACCTCACATATATTTGTACCACAAAATAGCCACTTAAAATGTCATTTTATGCTATTTTTCCAACAATTTCCACATGAATGAAAATTGATTTCGGGGTATTTTAAAATCGAAAATAACTGTGTTCAACTGTCGATCCCTGCATAGGATAGGTAGGTGTTACCCTTTGAACCTTTCCCTCGTGAAGATATATTTACTCTACTGGTTGTACGGTAGAACGCGATGTCTTTGAACCGATTGTCGTTTGTGTAAACGATGATATATCCCACACATGAACTTTCCAACCATGCTCTGTTCTCATGAATGTGCCCGTTTTGGTCGTGGGTCACTATTCCTAGTTCTGCAAGAGTTTCTAAAGAATTGAGTCCTGTTCAATTCTCCTTTGAAGCGACCCTCACTTCTCTCTCACATAGGTGATTCTTTCCCGAGTATCCCGCATACTCAGACATGTTAACTGACATTCGAATCATTAAAGTATCAACGTGCTAACCTCGTACGGGAGTCACTGTTCTAACGAGGAGTGGTAGGGAGTCTGAGACCCCCACAGTGACACGTTTCGTTCCATAGTTTAGTTGTCCCATTGAACATAGGTGCTACCTAGGTTGGGTATCCACTATAGAACTTTTATACCAATGGCTTTAGACCCATTCCTCGTGTCAGATTCTCCACAACTTCGTTGCCTAACCCTTTGGTCAGTGGATCCACTATATTGTCTTTTGACTTTACGTAGTCAATCGTGAAAACACCAGTTGTGAGAAGTTGTCTAATGATATTATATCTACGACGTAAATGTCTAGACTTACCATTATGCATATGATTTCGTATTCTCCTAATGTAGCTTGACTATCACAATGCACACAAATTGGAGGTACAAGTCTTTCCTAACTAGGAATATCCTCCAGAAAATGGCGTAGCCATTCAGCCTCTTTGCAACATTTGTCTAAAGCAATCATCTCAGATTCCATCATGGTTATATATGTACTTGTTCTCTACTTTCTTATGCCAACAAATACTTGCGGCTAAGAAAGTGAGAGACTCATGATGGAATAATATAATATACCTTACTATTATTATTATTATTATTATTATTATTATTATTATTATTATTATTATTATTATTATTTATAATAATAATAATAATAATAATATTGGTCAAAGCAAGAAGGAGTCCAACCAAGAAAATAGGGAAGTGTACGGGGAAGTTATAACTGTGCAAAAAGACCTTATATAAAGAATCAGTAAGATCAGACAAGGAGGCTCAGGCTCATATTTAGTCCTAAATATATATCTTATTCTTCCATTTTCAATCCATGCCCATGGCCAGCCTTTGTACATGTACTACTACACCTACGAATTGAAATATAATAAAGATTTTCGGTTTGGCTTAGCTCAAAAAGACCCGTGGTTTTTACCGCTTTGATTTCCACATTAAATCATTGTGTTATTGTTATTGATTCCCCTGCAATCACCTCATTATTATTCTTCTTTTGTTTATTGAATTTATTAATTCGGACACCCCGCGAGTTAATTAAATTCATCACTGAGAATCATTTTTATTACTTTGATGACTAGAATCTTGATGAATAGTTGCAGTGGATTTGTATAGTACTTATACAGTTCTCACGTTCTCACTTAAGACATGATTCTCATATGAGCTCTATCTTTTGTTGTTCGAATTTGCAATTAAATTGTCCATTCAATTCAACCAAGTGCAATTAATATAGTTGTTGGTTTCAGGTACAGCTCCAATGCCTTTAAACCCTCAACAGCAATCACCAAGGCGCGCTGATGTTGCAACTCTCACAACTTGGAGCAACCAGACCACCACCCATAACTAATGATGCAAACAACACTACTAGTGGGGGGGGGGGGGGGGGGGGGGGGTTCTACACAAAA
>CP025644.1:19152641-19182314 GCA_003576665.1 Ipomoea trifida | reverse complement strand
TTGTTTGCATCATTAGTTATGGGTGGTGGTCTGGTTGCTCCAAGTTGTGAGAGTTGCAACATCAGCGCGCCTTGGTGATTGCTGTTGAGGGTTTAAAGGCATTGGAGCTGTACCTGAAACCAACAACTTATTAATTGCACTTGGTTGAATTGAATGGACAATTTCAATTGCAAATTCGAACAACAAAAGATAGCGCTCATATGAGAATCATGTCTTAAGTGAGAACGTGAAAACTGTATAAGTACTATACAAATGCACTGCAACTATTCTAGGGTCTCCATTGGAGCTAGCTTTAATTTTGAATGGGCCGGGCATGCATGATTTGTGTTTGTGAGAAATGAAGTACTTCAATTCTTAATCTAAGCTAAAGCTAGGTAGGTATTTTGAAAGAAGTAGTAGAGTTATCGGAAGTTGGGACTTACCACCAAATAAAGAAGTCACAGCTGGTTGCAGTGTTGAGGCTCCACCAAGATTAGAAAGCTGAGGGTGAAAGGTGAGATTATTGGGATTAGATGGCAAGGGGAAGCTGAAAAATTTAGGTCTGGGTGAAATAAGTTCACTCCCCCAATTATTCATAGGAAGGGCTTGGTGATCCAGTGGGTGTGTTGTTGATGTGGCTGGATGATCCATTGACTATCTATCATTACATTTCAAACTACATATGAGAACCACACTTAAGGCAATGAGAACCAACATGAATGCACGCAATTTGCACACAATCTACTCCATGATAGATTGTGTACATTCATGTAATAGTTTGTATATTTTCACCTAGCTAAGAGGTGGTTCTCACTTGAATCAGAGCCAGTTTTTTTATTTGCGTGGCCTTGTGCTGGTAAATAAGTGAGGTCCTATCAAAGTATAAATAAACTGCGAATTGAAGAAAAGTGATTCGCGTGAATATTACATAGTAGAATTTCTTTTTGAATAATACGTAGTAGAATTTAGATCAGTCATGAAAACCTAATTTTGAGCTAATATAATCATAAATACATATACTAACTATTGGGGCAGTGCTCTGTGTGTGTGAGAGATAAAGGCTTACCGAATAGTAAAAGCATGACAACTACACTTGTGTTTTTCTGCCATTCTGTAATCCAACGTTAAACTTTTCCTTGTGATGATTGCATAGACAATGAGTATGATGAGTGTTTATGTATAATATTATTAGAGCACGAAATATCACTTTATAGTAAAGATTTTATTTTTCATTTTTGAGTTAGTTGCTAATTGCTAGAGATGTTTTAATTTGTGAGAAAGAGGATTATTCTAATTTATCATCTTGGAAGTTGGAAGGATACTCCAAACGTACGGTTTTTATTTATTTAAAATTCTTCACATATCACCATATGATTATGTAATAGACAAAAACAAGACGAAATACTCAATAAACACTTATAATTTGTATAACAAACTAAAATTATTTTTGAGAGTTAATTCCATTTTTTGGTCCTAGATTTATAGGTGACATTCTACTTTTAGTCATTTTTTATCAGAACATCCACTTTTAGTCCTAGTATTATTGTGACATGACCAATTTTGGTCATCCGTCAACAAAATCGTTAAAATTTCGTTAAATGCAAGGACATTTAGATCTTTTTTATAAGAAGTAGGTTGACCCACTATATTTTTTATGTTTATTTTTTTGAAAAAATCTATAATTGAAGATCAAAATGCCGTTGTATTTAACAAAATTTAAACTCTTTTGTTGATAGAGGACCAAAAATGGTCATGTCACAATAATACTAGGATCAAAAGTGAATATTCTGATAAAAAAGACTAAAAGTAGATTTTCACATATAATTTAAGGACCAAAAATGGAATTAACTCTTATTTTTTGATATGATAACAAGTTTTCTTAGTCGGGGTAAGATATGACAAACTGAAACTAATCAAATATATAAATACATACACACACATATGTGTGTGTTGTCTTAGTTTCGATTTTAGAAAAAATAAATGTCATGAATATATAATTTAATTTTGGAGAAACCTTGATTCCATCACCAACATATAGCCAATGATGTTCCAATAATTAGCAGAAATATATATAAATAAAGGTTTTCCCCTAATATGATATAACACGCACACCTAGTGATCTAGACATGCACGTACGTGAAGTGTAAACCTCAGCTCGTTATTATTATTTCCACTTATTTCCTATTTCCTCTATGATCATTTCCAAAAGGGTCACACTTGTGTGAGACCGTCTCAAGGATCCTTATTCGTGAGACGGGTCGGGTCGGGTCAAAGCACAATGCAAATGTCATACTTATATGTGTAAATATCATACTTATATGTTCAAATATAACACTTATCAAGAATACAATTTTTGTTACTTATAAGAGAAAAAGTAATACATTTTTCATAATAAGTAATGTTGACAAGTGTCCCTTACTTATAAAGGCAAATATAATACTTTTGAGGAAAAAAGTAATACTTTTAAATTGAAATGTAAAAGTGTTGTATTTTCCCATAAAAGTATTACATTTACCCTTATAAGTAACAAATTTTTTAGTCCTAATTAGTATTACATTTGAGCATATAAGTATGACATTTGTGCATATAAGTGTTACAATTGCATATTGACCCGACCCGACCCGACCCGTCTCATAGTGAGACGGTCTCACACAAGTTTTTGTCTTTCCAAAATCAATCACACAAAATCCAAAGAATTCATTCCTACACAACTTCCATTTAAAATGTTAGATTTAGAAATGTATGTATATATTTTATTATTGTTTTGTTAAGATTATTTAGAGATCATTTATCTTTTCATATAAATCTTAGATCGTGTATTTTTTGAGAAATAGAGAAAAATTAACAAATTTACAATAACCATTGCACTTGAGCAATTAACAAATATAACGAAAATTAAAGAGAAACACTCATGCAAGTGTTTTATGTATCGATGGATTCAATGATTAGAGAAACAAATATAGAAAAAAGAAATCTTACAACTTCTCACATAAATGGCGATGATATTATTCTAAGGTTTAGATCGATGTCTCAAACTCTATTCTTTATACCACAATTTTGTTACGTTCTTCAATGGCGGCGTAGGGTTTAGATCAACATCTCAAACTATACTTTTTATACAACCCTTTCGTTCTCCGACGGCGGCTACTCCTATACTTCTATATATGTATTCTCTTTAGGGTTTCTCTAAATTCTATCTAATAAATATCGATTAAATATGTCTACGAAAATTCTAAATAACCGTGAAATTAATTTATATTTAAGTGCGTATTCGTACGTCGTCTAAGTTAATTTTGTAATGGGATAAGGGTCAAATAGTCTTTTCAACTATAGACCAAAATTCAATTAAGTACCTAAACTATTAAAAAGTTTGAATTAAACACCTCAACTCTTCATTTTAATGTAACTAGTGTTTTACACGTGAGTTGCACGCAATTTTTACACTTGATGAGCAATTAACAAATATAATGAAAATTAAAGAGAAAGACTCATGCAAGTGTTTTATGTATCGATAGATTCAATGATTAGAGAAACAAATATAGAAAAAAGAAATCTTACAACTTCTCACATAAATGGCGATGATATTCTTCTAAGGTTTAGATCGATGTCTCAAACTCTATTCTTTATACCACTATTTTGTTACGTTTTTCAATGGCGGCGTAGGGTTTAGATCAACAACTCAAACTATACTTTTTATACAACCCTTTCGTTCTCCGACGGCGGCTACTCCTATCCTTCTATATATGTATTCTCTTTAGGGTTTCTCTAAATTCTATCTAACAAATATCGATTAAATATGTGTATCAAAACTCTAAATAACCGTGAAATTAATTTATATTTAAGTGCGCATTTGTACGTCGTCTAAGTTAATTTTGTAATGGGATAAGGGTCAAATAGTCTTTTCAACTATAGATCAAAATGAAATTGAGTACATACCTAAACTATTAAAAAGTTTGAATTAAACACCTCAACTCTTCATTTTAATTTAACTATAGTGTTTTGCATGTGAGTTGCACGCAATTTTTACACTTGATGAGCAATTAACAAATATAATGAAAATTAAAGACAAAGACTCATGCAAGTGTTTTGTGTATCGATAGATTCAATGATTAGAGAAACAAATATAGAAAAAAGAAATCTTACAACTTCTCACATAAATGGCGATGATATTCTTCTAAGGTTTAGATCGATGTCTCAAACTCTATTCTTTATACCACTATTTTCTTACGTTTTTCAATGGCGTCGTAGGGTTTAGATCAACAACTCAAACTATACTTTTTATACAACCCTTTCGTTCTCCGACGGCGGCTACTCCTATCCTTCTATATATGTATTCTCTTTAGGGTTTCTCTAAATTCTATCTAACAAATATCGATTAAATATGTGTATCAAAATTCTAAATAACCGTGAAATTAATTTATATTTAAATACATATTCGTACGTCGTCTAAGTTAATTTTGTAATGGGATAAGGGTCAAATAGTCTTTTCAACTATATATAGACCAAAATGCAATTAAGTACCTTAGCTATTAAAAACTTTGAATCAAACACCTCAACTCTTCATTTCAATGTAACTAGTGTTTTATACGTAAGTTGCACGCAATTTTTACACTTGATGAGCAATTAACAAATATAATGAAAATTAAAGAGAAAGACTCATGCAAGTGTATTGTGTATCGATAGATTCAATGATTAGAGAAACAAATATAGAAAAAAGAAATCTTACAACTTCTCACATAAATGGCGATGATATTCTTCTAAGGTTTAGATCGATGTCTCAAACTCTATTCTTTATACCACTATTTTGTTACGTTCTTCAATGGCGGCGTAGGGTTTAGATCAACATCTCAAACTATACTTTTTATACAACCCTTTCGTTCTCCGACGGCGGCTACTCCTATCCTTCTATGTATTCTCTTTAGGGTTTCTCTAAATTCTATCTAATAAATATCGATTAAATATGTGTATGAAAATTGTAAATAAGCGTGAAATTAATTTATATTTAAGTGCGTATTCGTACGTCGTCTAAGTTAATTTTGTAATGGGATAAGGGTCAAATATTCTTTTCAACTATAGACCAAAATGCAATTAAGTACCTAAACTATTAAAAAGTTTGAATTAAACACCTCAACTCTTCATTTTAATGTAACTAGTGTTTTACACGTGAGTTGCACGCAATTTTTACACATGATGAGCAATTAACAAATATAATGAAAATTAAAGACAATGACTCATGCAATTGTTTTGTGTATCGATAGATTCAATGAATAGAGAAACAAATATAGAAAAAAGAAATCTTACAACTTCTCACATAAATGGCGATGATATTATTCTAAGGTTTAGATCGATGTCTCAAACTCTATTCTTTATACCACTATTTTGTTACGTTCTTCAATGGCGGCGTAGGGTTTAGATCAACATCTCAAACTATACTTTTTATACAACCCTTTCGTTCTCCGACGGCGGCTATTCCTATCCTTCTATGTATTCTCTTTAGGGTTTCTCTAAATTCTATCTAATAAATATCGATTAAATATGTGTATGAAAATTGTAAATAAGCGTGAAATTAATTTATATTTAAGTGCGTATTCGTACGTCGTCTAAGTTAATTTTGTAATGGGATAAGGGTCAAATAGTCTTTTCAACTATAGACCAAAATGCAATTAAGTACCTAAACTATTAAAAAGTTTGAATTAAACACCTCAACTCTTCATTTTAATGTAACTAGTGTTTTGCACGTGAGCTGCACGCAATTTTTACACTTGATGAGCAATTAACAAATATAAAGATTTAAAAAAAATATATAATGAAAATTAAAGACAAAGACTCATGCAAGTGTTTTGTGTATCGATAGATTCAATGATTAGAGAAACAAATATAGAAAAAAGAAATCTTACAACTCCTCACATAAATGGCGATGATATTCTTCTAAGGTTTAGATCGATGTCTCCAACTCTATTCTTTATACCACTATTTTGTTATGTTCTTCAATGGCGGCGTAGGGTTTAGATCAACATCTCAAATTATACTTTTTATACAACCCTTTCGTTCTCCGACGGCGGCTACTCCTATACTTCTATATATGTATTCTCTTTAGGGTTTCTCTAAATTCTATCTAATAAATATCGATTAAATATGTGTACGAAAATTCTAAATAACCGTGAAATTAATTTATATTTAAGTGCGTATTCGTACGTCGTCTAAGTTAATTTTGTAATGGGATAAGGGTCAAATTGTCTTTTCAACTATAGACCAAAATTCAATTAAGTACGTAAACTATTAAAAAGTTTGAATTAAACACCTCAACTCTTCATTTTAATGTAACTAGTGTCTTACACGTGAGTTGCACGCAATTTTTACACTTGATGAGCAATTAACAAATATAATGAAAATTGAAGACAAAGACTCATGCAAGTGTTTTGTGTATCGATAGATTCAATGATTAAAGAAACAAATATAGAAAAACGAAATCTTACAACTTCTCACATAAATGGCGATGATATTCTTCTAAGGTTTGGATCGATGTCTCAAACTTTATTGTTTATACCACTATTTTGTTACGTTCTTCAATGGCGGCGTAGGGTTTAGATCAACATCTCAAACTATACTTTTTATACAACCCTTTCGTTCTCCGACGGCGGCTACTCCTATCCTTCTATGTATTTTCTTTAGGATTTCTCTAAATTCTATCTAATAAATATCTATTAAATATGTGTATCAAAATTCTAAATAACCGTGAAATTAATTTATATTTAAGTGCGCATTTGTACGTCGTCTAAGTTAATTTTGTAATGGGATAAGGGTCAAATAGTCTTTTCAACTATAGATCAAAATGAAATTGAGTACATACCTAAACTATTAAAAAGTTTGAATTAAACATCTCAACTATTGATTTTAATGTAACTATAGTGTTTTGCACGTGACTTACACGCAATCTTTACACTTGATGAGCAATTAACAAATATTATGAAAATTAAAGACAAAGACTCATGCAAGTGTTTTGTGTATCGATAGATTCAATGATTAGAGAAACAAATATAGAAAAAAGAAATCTTACAACTTCTCACATAAATGGCGATGATATTCTTCTAAGGTTTAGATCGATGTCTCCAACTCTATTCTTTATACCACTATTTTGTTATGTTCTTCAATGGCGGCGTAGGGTTTAGATCAACATCGCAAACTATACTTTTTATACAACCCTTTCGTTCTTCGACGACGGCTACTCCTATCCTTTTATGTATTCTCTTTAGGGTTTCTCTAAATTCTATCTAATAAATATTGATTAAATATGTTTATCAAAATTCTAAATAACCGTGAAATTAATTTATATTTAAGTGCATATTCGTACGTCGTCTAAGTTAATGTTTTAATGGGATAAGGGTCAAATAGTCTTTTCAACTATTGACCAATATGCAATTAAGTACCTAAACTATTAAAAAGTTTGAATTAAACACCTCAACTATTGATTTTAATGTAACTATAGTGTTTTGCACGGGAGCTGCACGCAATCTTTACACTTGATGAGCAATTAACAAATATAATGAAAATTAAAGACAAAGACTCATGCAAGTGTTTTGTGTATCGATAGATTCAATGATTAGAGAAACAAATATAGAAAAAACAAATCTTACAACTTCTCACATAAATGGCGATGATATTATTCTAAGGTTTAGATCGATGTCTCAAACTCTATTCTTTATACCAATATTTAGTTACGTTCTTCAATGGCGGCGTAGGGTTTAGATCAACATCTCAAGCTATAGTTTTTATACAACCCTTTCGTTCTCCGACGGCGGCTACTCCTATCCTTCTATGTATTCTCTTTAGGGTTTCTCTAAATTCTATCTAATAAATATCGATTAAATATGTGTATGAAAATTGTAAATAAGCGTGAAATTAATTTATATTTAAGTGCGTATTCGTACGTCGTCTAAGTTAATGTTGTAATGGGATAAGGGTCAAATTGTCTTTTCAACTATAGACCAAAATTCAATTAAGTACCTAAACTATTAAAAAGTTTGAATTAAACACCTCAACTATTGATTTTAATGTAACTATAGTGTTTTGCACGTGAGCTGCACGCAATCTTTACACTTGATGAGCAATTAACAAATATAATGAAAATTAAAGACAAAGACTCATGCAAGTGTTTTGTGTATCGATAGATTCAATGATTAGAGAAACAAATATAGAAAAAAGAAATCTTACAACTTCTCACATAAATGGCGATGATATTCTTCTAAGGTTTAGATCGATGTCTCAAACTCTATTCTTTATACCAATATTTAGTTACGTTCTTTAATGGCGGCGTAGGGTTTAGATCAACATCTCAAACTATACTTTTTATACAACTCTTTCGTTCTCCGACGGCGGCTACTCCTATCCTTCTATGTATTCTCTTTAGGGTTTCTCTAAATTCTATCTAATAAATATCAATTAAATATGTGTATGAAAATCGTAAATAAGCGTGAAATTAATTTATATTTAAGTGCGTATTCGTACGTCGTCTAAGTTAATTTTGTAATGGGATAAGGGTCAAATTGTCTTTTCAACTATAGACCAAAATTCAATTAAGTATGTAAACTATTAAAAAGTTTGAATTAAACACCTCAACTCTTCATTTTAATGTAACTAGTGTCTTACACGTGAGTTGCACGCAATTTTTACACTTGATGAGCAATTAACAAATATAATGAAAATTAAAGACAAAGACTCATGCAAGTGTTTTGTGTATCGATAGATTCAATGATTAGAGAAACAAATTGTTGGTTTTATGACTTTTGGGTAGTCAAAGGCAGGCCAACACTACCTGTTGAAATAGCGAGAATATAGGAAATATGTAGGAAAATATAGTGAGAGAATATAGGTATTGTATTGCTCAGAATTGCTTGTCCTTTCTCCGTGTAGGGAGGGTCTATTTATACATATTTTGGGCCTTGGGCCTATAAGGAATAAGAATCCTGGATCGCCTCTTATTGGGAGTCCAGGTTACATTATGANTAATCCAACGTTAAACTTTTCCTTGTGATGATTGCATAGACAATGAGTATGATGAGTGTTTATGTATAATATTATTAGAGCACGAAATATCACTTTATAGTAAAGATTTTATTTTTCATTTTTGAGTTGCTAATTGCTAGAGATATTTTAATTTGTGAGAAAGAGGATTATTCTAATTTATCATCTTGGAAGTTGGAAGGATACTCCAAACTGTTTTTATTTATTTAAAATTCTTCACATATCACCATATGATTATGTAAAAGAAATAAAAAAGACGAAATACTCAATAAACACTTATAATTTGTATAACAAACTAAAATTATTTTTGAGAGTTAATTCCATTTTGTCCTAGATTTATAGGTGACATTCCACTTTTAGTCCTTATTATTATTATTATTATTATTATTATTATTATTATTATTATTATTATTATATTATTATTATTATTATTATCAAAACATCCACTTTTAGTCCTAGTATTATTGTGACATGACCAATTTTGGTCCTCCGTCAACAAAATCGTTGAAATTTCGTTAAATATAAGGACATTTTGATCTTTGTTATACGAAGTAGCTAGGTTGACCCACTATATTTTTTATGTTTATTTTTTTGAAAAAATGTATAATTGAAGATCGAAATGCCGTTGTATTTAACAAAATTTAAACTCTTTTGTTGAAAGAGGACCAAAAATGGTCATGTCACAATAATACTAGGACCAGTGGATGTTCTGATAAAAAAAGATTAAAAGTGGATTATCACCTATAATTTAAGGACCAAAAATGGAATTAACTCTTATTTTTGATATGATAACATGTTTTCTTAGTCGGGGTAAGATATGACAAACTGAAACTAATCAAATATATAAATACATACACACACATATGTGTGTGTTAGTTGTTGGAAAAAATGGCATAAATGGCATTTTAAGTGGCATTTGTCCCACATTGGTTTGGGAATAGGATTTCACTCACTATAAATACAAGAGTCTTTTTAAGGTTAATTGTCTTGTATGGCATAGCTCTCTCTTGCGCGCAGGGGTGCAAATCAAATCCCAAAATGAGTTCGAAAAGGCTTGAACTCATGTGCGCGGGCACGAATGTCGTGCCTCGAAGTAGCGTCGTGGCAAGTGACGCCCGAGAGATGCGATCTCTTGAAGGGGCCGGTCTCGCGGACCTCTCGTGGCTTCCAGGGTAACGCAACGTATCACTTCCACTGTGACCGTTGATAAGAATGACGTTTGGCAGGGGCATGGAGGTTACATGTGAGGAATGAATGCCATTATCAATGCTATTTATCCTTTTCCTCTACTATATATTTCCAGGTTGAGCAGGAGATCTTTACGCACGTACGAAAATCAGTTTTTCACCTCGAAACTCTGCTCTTCCTTCGTTCTAGCCACTTGTGTTCATCCCACGTTCTCGTTCGCCGGATTCAAGTTTGTGTGCTCAAACGGCGGATCGTAGTACGTTTTATCCTGGGAAACCTAGACCACAACGCTCTAGCACCCCGGGATGCGGTAAATAAGGTTTTAAGGACAGAGGCAACTCGACTCGTGCTTTCAACTACCCCAAAGTCCGTTCTTCACTGTCCCTTGTATTCCAGGTTTATCTAACCTTTGTTGTAGGTTTAAATTCCTGGAATTCCTTGTATTTTTTTGTTTTAGTGGATTTTCTATTTCGTCCATTTTCTTGGGTATTTCGAGATTGTTTCCCAACATTAGTTTCGATTTTAGAAAAAATAAATGTCATGAAATATATAATTTAATTTTGGAGAAACCTGGATTCCATCACCAACATATAGCCAATGATGTTCCAATAATTAGCAGAAATATATATATAAATAAAGGTTCTCCCCCAATATGATATAACACGCACACCTAGTGATCTAGACATGCACGTACGTGGTGTGTAAACCTCAGTTCGTTATTATTATTTCCACTTATTTCCTATTTCCTCTATGATCATTTCCAAAATCAATCACACAAAATCCAAAGAGTTCATTCCTACAAAACTTCCATTTAAAATGTTAGATTTAGAAATGTATGTATATATTTTATTATTGTTTGATTAAGATTATTTAGAGATCATTTATCCTTTCATATAAATCTTAGATAGTGTATGTTTTCGAGAAATAGAGAAAAATTAACAAATTTACAATAACCATTGCACTTGAGCAATTAACAAATATAATGAAAATTAAAGAGAAAGACTCATGCAAGTCTTTTATGTATCGATAGATTCAATAATTAGAGAAACAAATATAGAAAAAAGAAATCTTACAACTTCTCACATAAATGGCGATGATATTCTTCTAAGGTATAGATCGATGTCTCAAACTCTATTCTTTTTACCACTATTTTGTTACGTTCTTCAATGGCGGCATAAGGTTTAGATCAACAACTCAAACTATACTTTTTATACAACCCTTTCGTTCTCCGACGGCGGCTACTCCTATCCTCCTATATATGTATTCTGTTTAGGGTTTCTCTAAATTCTATCTAATAAATATCGATTAAATAATATGTGTACGAAAATTCTAAATAACAGTGAAATTAATTTATATTTAAGTGCGTATTCGTACGTCGTCTAAGTTAATTTTGTAATGGGATAACGGTCAAATAGTCTTTTCAACTATAGACCAAAATGCAATTAAGTACCTAAACTATTAAAAAGTTTGAATTAAACACCTCAACTCTTCATTTTAATGTAACTAGTGTTTTACACGTGAGTTGCACGCAATTTTGACACTTGATGAGCAATTAACAAATATAATGAAAATTAAAGAGAAAGACTCATGCAAGTGTTTTATGTATTGATAGATTCAATAATTAGAGAAACAAATATAGAAAACAGAAATTTTACAACTTCTCACATAAATGGCGATGATATTCTTCTAAGGTTTAGATCGATGTCTCAAACTCTATTCTTTATACCAATATTTTGTTACGCTCTTCAATGGCGGCGTAGGGTTTAGATGAACAACTCAAACTATACTTTTTATACAACCCTTTCGTTCTCCGACGGCGGCTACTCCTATCCTTCTATATATGTATTCTCTTTAGGGTTTCTCTAAATTCTATCTAATATATATCGATTAAATACGTGTACGAAAATTCTAAATAACCGTGAAATTAATTTATATTTAAGTGCGTATTCTTACGTCGTCTATGTTAATTTTGTAATGGGATAAGGGTCAAATACTCTTTTCAACTATAGACCAAAATGCAATTAAGTACCTAACCTATTAAAAAGTTTGAATTAAACACCTCAACTCTTCATTTTAATGTAACTAGTGTTTTACACGTGAGTTGCACGCAATTTTTGCACTTGATGAGCAATTAACAAATATAATGAAAATTAAAGAGAAAGACTAATGCAAGTGTTTTATGTATAGATAGATTCAATAATTAGAGAAACAAATATAGAAAAAAGAAATCTTACAATTTCTCACATAAATGGCGATGATATTCTTCTAAGGTTTAGATCGATGTCTCGAACTCTATTCTTTATACCACTATTTTGTTACGTTCTTCAATGGCGGCGTAGGGTTTAGATCAACATCTCAAACTATACTTTTTATATAACCCTTTCGTTCTCCGACAGCGGCTACTCCTATCCTTCTATGTATTCTCTTTAGGGTTTCTCTAAATTCGATCTAATAAATATCGATTAAATATGTGTATCAAAATTCTAAATAACCGTGAAATTAATTTATATTTAAATACATATTCGTACGTCGTCTAAGTTAATTTTGTAATGGGATAAGGGTCAAATAGTCTTTTCAACTATAGACCAAAATGCAATTAAGTACCTAAACTATTAAAAAGTTTGAATTAAACACCTCAACTCTTCATTTTAATATAACTAGTGTTTTACACGTGAGTTGCACACAATTTTGACACTTGATGAGCAATTAACAAATATAATGAAAATTAAATAGAAAGACTAATGCAAGTGTTTTATATATCGATAGATTCAATAATTAGAGAAACAAATAAAAAAAAAAAAGAAATCTTACAATTTCTCACATAAATGGCGATGATATTCTTCTAAGGTTTAGATTGATGTCTCGAACTCTATTCTTTATACCACTATTTTGTTACGTTCTTCAATGGCGACGTAGGGTTTAGATCAACATCTCAAACTATACTTTTTATATAACCCTTTCGTTCTCCGACAGCGGCTACTCCTATCCTTCTATGTATTCTCTTTACGGTTTCTCTAAATTCGATCTAATAAATATCGATTAAATATGTGTATCAAAATTCTAAATAACAGTGAAATTATTTTATATTTAAATACATATTCGTACGTCGTCTAAGTTAATTTTGTAATGGGATAAGGGTCAAATAGTCTTTTCAACTATAGACCAAAATGCAATTAAGTACCTACACTATTAAAAAGTTTGAATTAAACAACTCAACTCTTCATTTTAATGTAACTAGTGTTTTCCACGTGAGTTGCACGCAATTTTTACACTTGATGAGCAATAAACAAATATAATGAAAATTAAAGAGAAAGACTCATGCAATTGTTTTGTGTATCGATAGATTCAATGAATAGAGAAACAAATATAGGAAAAAGAAATCTTACAACTTCTCACATAAATGGCTATGATATTCTTCTAAGGTTTAGATCGATGTCTCAAACTCTATTCTTTATACCACTATTTTGTTACGTTCTTCAATGGCGGCGTAGGGTTTAGATCAACATCTCAAACTATACTTTCTATACAACCCTTTCGTTCTCCGACGACGGCTACTCCTATCCTTCTATGTATTCTCTTTAGGGTTTCTCTAAATTCTATCTAATAAATATCGATTAAATATGTGTATCAAAATTCTAAATAACCGTGAAATTAATTTATATTTAAGTGCGTATTCGTACATCGTCTATGTTAATTTTGTAATGGGATAAGGTTCAAATAGTCTTTTCAACTATAGACCAAAATCCAATTAAGTACCTAAACTATTAAAAAGTTTGAATTAAACACCTCAACTCTTTATTTTAATGTAACTAGTGTCTTACACGTGAGGTGCACGCAATTTTTACACTTGATGAGCAATTAACAAATAATGAAAATTAAAGAGAAAGACTAATGCAAGTGTTTTATGTATCGATAGATTCAATAATTAGAGAAACAAATATAGAAAAAAGAAATCTTACAATTTCTCACATAAATGGCGATGATATTCTTCTAAGGTTTAGATCGATGTCTCGAACTCTATTCTTTATACCACTAGTTTGTTACGTTCTTCAATGGCGGCGTAGGGTTTAGATCAACATCTCAAACTATACTTTTTATATAACCCTTTCGTTCTCCGACAGCGGCTACTCCTATCCTTCTATGTATTCTCTTTAGGGTTTCTCTAAATTCTATCTAATAAATATCGATTAAATATGTGTATCAAAATTCTAAATAACCGTGAAATTAATTTATGTTTAAATACATATTCGTACGTCGTCTAAGTTAATTTTGTAATGGGATAACGGTCAAATAGTCTTTTCAACTATAGACCAAAATGCAATTAAGTACCTACACTATTAAAAAGTTTGAATTAAACACCTCAACTCTTCTTTTTAATGTAATTAGTGTTTTCCACGTGAGTTGCACGCAATTTTTACACTTGATGAGCAATAAACAAATATAGTGAAAATTAAAGAGAAAGAGTCATGCAATTGTTTTGTGTATCGATAGATTCAATGAATAGAGAAACAAATATAGGAAAAAGAAATCTTACAACTTCTCACATAAATGGCGATGATATTCTTCTAAGGTTTAGATCGATGTCTCAAACTCTATTCTTTATACCACTATTTTGTTACGTTCTTCAATGGCGGCGTAGGGTTTGGATCAACATCTCAAACTATACTTTTTATACAACCCTTTCGTTCTCCGACGACGGCTACTCCTATCCTTCTATGTATTCTCTTTAGGGTTTCTCTAAATTCTATCTAATAAATATCGATTAAATATGTGTATCAAAATTCTAAATAACCGTGAAATTAATTTATATTTAAGTGCGTATTCGTACATCGTCTATGTTAATTTTGTAATGGGATAAGGTTCAAATAGTCTTTTCAACTATAGACAAAAATCCAATTAAGTACCTAAACTATTAAAAAGTTTAAATTAAACACCTCAACTCTTCATTTTAATGTAACTAGTGTCTTACACGTGAGTTGCACGCAATTTTTACACTTGATGAGCAATTAACAAATATAATGAAAATTAAAGAGAAAGACTCATGCAAGTGTTTTGTGTATCGATAGATTCAATGATTATAGAAACAAATATAGAAAAACGAAATCTTACAACTTCTCACATAAATGGCGATGATATTCTTCTAAGGTTTAGATCGATGTCTCAAACTCTATTCTTTATACCACTATTTTGTTACGTTCTTCAATGGCGGCGTAGGGTTTAGATCAACATCTCAAACTATATTTTTTATACAACCCTCTTGTTCTCCGACGGCGGCTACTCCTATCCTTCTTTGTATTCTCTTTAGGGTTTCTCTAAATTCTATCTAATAAATATCGATTAAATATGTATATCAAAATTCTAAATAACTGTGAAATTAATTTATATTTAAGTGCGTATTCGTACGTCGTCTAAGTTAATTTTGTAATGGGATAAAAGGGTCAAATAGTCTTTTCAACTATAGACCAAAATGCAAATACGTCCCTAAACTAATAAAAAGTTTGAATTAAACACCTCAACTCTTCTTTTTAATGTAACTAGTGTCTTACACGTGAGTTGCACGCAAGTTTTACACTTGAGCAATTAACAAATATAATTAAAATTACAGTTGAGAATATTGTTTTTATTAATAGTATAGATAGATTAGTATAACAGAGATAAAATAATAATATACAATCATGTGTATGTATATATATATATATATGTATATATATATATATGGACCATGATTGAGCAGTGAGTATCCCTACCACCCCCGACTCCTCCACTATAAAATTGCAGTTTTGTGTGATTATAAACACATCAAATCATATCATTCTTATAGATCTAACATACATATACATATATCATTGAAGGGCAATCTCGTTCGGGTGTGAGTGCGATGTCGTGCGGTCCGGGCTGGCGCGGGCTGGCGCGCGCGTCCGATGTCTCATTGCCGGCACGATGTCTCGAAGCATGCTCTACTTGACGTCTTGCGGCACGGGCGATGTCTCGATGGTTCGCAGACTGGACCATGTCTCGCATTGCGACTCTAGTGACCTCTCGAGCGCGACGTTTCACCTACTGTGTCCATTCAAAAATGACTCTTGGTATTACGGAATTAATTTGATTAATTCCAATCATTATTTTTCAGAGTTATTTTGTGAGTAATGGACTTGTTAGTGGGTGTTAATGTTGGTTAGTGGCAGAATTAAATTATGTTAGTGGGTGGAGGTTACAAATGTATTATCAATGCCATGATTAATGCTATGATCCATTTCCTCTGCTATATAATTCGTAGGTGAGCATCAGATTTGGTACAAGCACAAGAACACACAAAGAACACTTTGATTTCTCCCTCAAAACTCTGCTCACCCTTCCTTCAAGCCACCTGCGTTGATCCCACGTCCTAGTTCGCCGGATCCAAGTTTGTGTGCTCAAACGATTGGATCGTAGTACGTTTTATCCTGGGAAACCTAGACCGCAACGCTCCAGCACCCCGGGAGGCGGTAAATAAGGTTTTAAGGATAGTGGCAACACGACTCGTGCTTCCAACCACCCGAGATCGTCCAGTTTTCATCCGAAGTTGTTTATCAGGTTTATTAAACCTTGTGCAGGTTTTATTTTCCTGTGTTATTATCCTTCGTGGATATTTCTGTTGTAATTTTCATTTTCTATTGAATTTCGAGAGTCATTTTCCTTACAATAACAACGCATCAACCAAAGCCTTAAAGAGCTTTTCCTTGTCCTTGGGAATAGGTCGGAGGAAGTGACAAAAAAACAAACTCCATCACCAAACAATAAGGAGAAATATGAGAAATAACATAAAAGAATAGAAAATATTCAATAGTGGAATTGTTCTTTGCTTTTGAGAGTATTTATAGTGCAATTTTAATAGTCAAATAATAGCATGTATTTTATTCAAAATTATGAATTATCGATTCTTTGTCCCCTCCTCTTTTTTCACAATCTTCTTTATATTCATATTCATTACATTAATTAGTGATTTTTCTTAACATTATGGCTGCTTGAATTCCGGATCCTTCTTCTTCTTATTATTATTATACTACTACTATGGAAGAATATATTTTATTAGGAATTGCATTACCATAGTTTAATATACAATTGTATTACGAATAGAAATTGTATTACCATATTTTACAATATTACAGAAACCTTAATTGTATATGAGTGTTTTGGGCGGGAAGTTAAAATTGAGGATTTTGTTTTTATTAATAGTATAGATTAGGTTGCATGAAATATATTATATTAAAAATTGTATTACCATATTTTAATGTACAATTGTAATACGAATAGGAATTGTATTACAATACAATATTTTACAATATTAAGCAAACATTAATAGTATATGAGTGTTTTTGAAAGTTAAAATTAAAGATTGTATTTTTATTAATAGTATGGATAGATTAGTATAACAGAGATAAAATAATAATATACAATCATGTGTATGTATATATATATATATATATATATATATATATATATATATATATATATATATATATATATATGTGGACCATGATTGAGCAGTGAGTATCCCTACCACTCCTGACTCCTCCACTATAAAATTACAGTTTTGTGTGATTATAAACACATCAAATCATATCATCCTCATAGATCTAACATACATATACAATTCATGCACGCGCGCCTCAGTCTTAGAAGAAGCAGAAGCACTAAGGGAAGCCATGAAGCAGAGCAGTAGCCATCACCCAACAAAGCTTAAAACCACCCCAAGACCACTCTTTTCTTGCGCTTTCTTCCGCCATTGCACTCAGACTGTGCTCAGCCCTACTACCACCACTCCCCCACCTCTCCCTTCTTCATCTTCCGATCCCTTGCCACCGCTGAACCCACCTTTACACCATTCTAATAAGCCGCCGCCTCGGTCTGAGTCCGAGTCATCCTCCTCTTCTTCTAATACTTCTCAGAGTTTTACCCAGTGGAGGTTCCCTCTCCCCACCTCGCCCCTTCCGCATATTCAAACGGACCCCAGACCAGAATCAGGCGCCGCTCCTCCGCCTCCGCCGCCGCTGCTGACGGCGAATTTGGAGGAGCTCTTCCACGTGGCGGAGCTCCAGTTGAGTACGGGTTCGGATGCGGATCGTGTCAAGACGATCCATTTGTTGGAACGGTCACTCGTTCCGAACCCGGCGGACGGGGCGGAGTGCCCCGCCACGGTGATGAGAGAGGTGGTGGGGTGCTTGAAGGATAGAGTGAGTGCCAAACCGGCCAGCAAGGTGCTTCTGGCGCTTTGCTTGGCGGAGAGGAACCGACGCGTGGCGGTTGAGGTGGGGGCGGTGGGGATGGTGGTGGAGGCGCTGTCGGACTTGGAGGGTCCGGTGGCGGAGAGAGCGCTGGCGGCTTTGGAACTGCTGTGCACGGTGGAGGAAGGGGCGGCTGAGGTGAGATCACACGCGCTGGCGGTGCTTATGATGGTGGAGGTGATGGGGAGGATGGAAGGTAGGGGGAAAGAGTATGCGATAAGTGTGTTGTCGGTGATATACGGTAGTGGGTCCCCCGACCACGGTGCCGCCATTGCTCCGCCGGAGGAGGTGGCGCGTGCGGTCATGCTGGCTTTGCAAGGTAATTGTAGCAGTAGAGGTAGGAGAAAAGGGACCCAGCTGCTCAAGACTTGCAAGAACATGATGGCTACCACTCAACACGCGTAGGAGATCAGATCCATGCAGATGGAGATGAACGGTCCTGATGATCGATTCTTTTTCCCATGTTTTTCTGTTTAAACATGTATGAGAAAGCGAGAATAGTATGGAATATAATCTTAATTTGTTTACCAAAGCGCTATTGAATCCACAAATGATTTGTCAGGTGTAAAAACAATTTTGCCAAAGGTTTCATCGTATATGTTGCCATTAATCAATTCAAAATGGCTCTTTTAAATTAATAACAGCAGTCTAAGAACAGGTTTCACAAGGAGTGAGACATCTGGATTTACTATGTCTATTGTGAATAAATTAAAAGACTAACGTCAATATCCTTGTAAAGATAGGGTTCCAAACGAATGATACGTCAAAGGATCGGAGCTAGATGTCCCCGATGTGATTAGTAGAGTTATGAGAGCTAAATCCTTGATTTCATGTCAATTCGAGATTTGACATGAAAGACATGAGTTTGGTGAATTTAATCCTCGGGATTAAATTTATTAGAAGATCAGATAGTCTCATGTTAAGCCAATCTCATTATATTGATAAATCCTTGCAAGATTTAACAAGGATAATAATCAATTGGCTAGGATAGATGTCGTTATATATAAACATACATCTACCTAAAAATCACAGTACAGAGTATATTTCTCAAGTAGATTACACTAGGATTATGGGTTTTGATATATCTAATGAGTTATCTAGGTTAGATATTGCCTTTGCGGTTAGTAAACTTAGTATGTAGATATACTATCTAGTAGCCCCGATGATGAGCACTGGAAAGCAATAGTGAAAGTTATGAGATACTTAAGGTATACTTGTGACATTGGACTGCATTAATTACATAAGATATCCAGTTGTACTAAAAGGGTATAGCGACGAGAATTGGATATTGAGTATTAAAGACTTTAAGTCTACGAGTGGCTACATGTTCACATTATCCGATGCATTCATTTCTTATAAATCCTTGGAACAAACTGTGATAGCCAAATCCATGATGAAATTTGAGATAATAGCTAGCCTTTGACAAATGTTATGAAGAGACTGAATATATACACCGTTTTCTCGAGGATATTCCTATACCTAGTTAGGAAAAACTTGTACCTCCAATATAATTTGTGTGCATTGCGATAATCAAGCTGCAATTAGAAGGGTACAAGTAACATGTATAATGGTAAGTCTAGATATATATATACGTCATAGACATAGTACAATTAAAAAAATTTTCACAATGAGTGTTATCAATGTTGACTACATGAGGTCAAAGGATAATATAGCAGATTCACTAACCTAAGGGTTAAGCAAAGAGTTGGTAGAGAAGTTGACACGAGGGATGGAACTATAGTGGATACCCAACCTAGTTAGAACCTATGTCAATGAGACAACTAAGTTATGAAACGACGAAGCATGTCATTGTGGGGGTCTCGAACTCATAACCACTCTTCGTTGAACAATGATTCGTGCATGAGGCCGACATGCTTAATGCGTTAATGATTTGAAGTGTCGATTGACATAAGCGAGTATGCATGATACTTAGAAAAAAACACATATATGAGAGAGAATTGGGGTCACTTCAAAGGAAAATTGATTGTGTTCAATTCTTTAGAAACTCTTGCAAAACAAGGAATGGTGTTCCATGACAAAAATAGACAGGCAAACCCATGAGAAGTAAACAAAAGTTTAAATGTTTTTGTGTGAGTTATATCATTGTCTACTCAAACTATAGTATATGTGGTTCAAAGACATCGCGTTCTACTAGAAAGCTATTAGAGTAAATATATCTTCACAAGGTAAGATTCAAAGGGTAACACCTACCTATCCTATGCAGAGATTATTTGTCTATCACTGTTATGTCATTCTCTAGTCCCGAAAATTAATTTTCATTCATGTGGGGGGTTTTTAGAAATTTCAATAAAAATGACATTGTAAGTGTCTATTTTGTGGTACACATAACACTGGAGTTTACTTCCGATTTGGATCGGGTAGTGGACTCGGGGTTCTCTAAGAGAGATGAAGAAATTGATATATTGTACACTCAAAATAAATAATTGGTGAATGAGAAATTGATTCTTAAAATAGACACATTTGAGTTGAAAATGGAGATTGGAATTGAACGCTTAGAAGAAACCTTTGCCCCACATTGGAAATATTAAAAATAAATTTGTATTAATTATCCATGGACTCTAGGTGCATGTAGGATATAGTTTGAAGGAAAATAGTTGGTGGACTTTTAACTTTTACTAAATCTTACAAGTGTTTGATGTTGACACTATTCCTAGGACACATGATAAAAATAATTTATTATTAGTTACTATTATGGAATAGAATTTAAAAGTAGATATAGGGTGTGTTTGGTTCACACATGGAAATTGGAATCGGAATGGATATCAAATACTTGGTAATGGTAACGAGTTTTGGTAAAAGTATTTTTCATGTTTGGTAGTAGGGTAGAATGTGAATGATTATCAAATTTTGCATGTTTGGTAGTGGGGGAAGCGGTTAAAGAGGAATAATGGAATGAAACCCTTATTTTATTACAGAATACATTTTTCAATTAAGAATAATCAAAACTTATAGTAGTGTTCTAAAAACATGTCAACCAAACAATAACAATAACTTTGATACTCATTCTTGATAATTAAATTTGTCAACCAAACACACACAAATAGTATAACTCTACTTTGAATGTGGCGACGAAATTAGGACAGTAGTTTATATATTGGGTTTATCGAGGCAAATCCCACTCCTCTTCCGAGTATGTGAGTAAACCCTCGCCCTGTGATCCTAGCCGGCAAAGGACCACAAGGAGGTTAACCAGCCTAGGTTACCCATAGCTGACCGGCTCAAACCCGGGTGGCAGACGGTTTCGAACGCAGGACCTCACGACCGCGAGCGTCTTGGTCTTGCCACTCAGGCTGCCCTTACGGGCACAGTAGTTTATATATGGCTTTATGCAACCATACATTCAGTGAATAAATAAAGCTGCAATTCATGGGACAGTTTCACGTGTGGTGGGGTTGACAATTGCTCTATTATTGATGAAAATTATTTAATTTCGTCAGACACTGAGAGAACTCTTTCCTCAGTTGCTGAGCATTGAGCTGGACTGCTGGGAAAGTAAAGTATGGCAGATAATAGTACATTTTAAAGGCAATTGATTGTGAATGTACTTAGGCCTTCCTTGCCTTCCTCAATAGTCACTTTATGAGTAATACTACATTTATTACTCCCACTTTCTAACTTTATTTAAAAAAAAAAAAAAAGAAAAATACTACTTATACTCCTAAATTTTACTCTCTCGCCAAATATTGATATTGACATTTTGCTTAGGATTCCACAAGATGAAAATAACTAATTATTCATTGTTACGTCAAGGAGTAAAAGTGAGGAAGTAGAAAAATGGAGTACATGTAGTAGAACTCATTTTTTTACTCTATGTTAATGTGTTATTCTTTGATTGATTTAAACAATAAAATGAGTCACTGACTTTATTCATTCACTTTTGTTTACCTAATAAAATTTGTACATGTTGCGTGTGTTATACTTTATTGGAGTACATATATTATTTTCCAATATACTCCGTATATATATTTGCCATGATTTAAATTGACTTTATCCTATTTGAATTCAATCCTTACGTATAATAATTTTTATATTTATAGTGTGACTTCATTTTTTTAATGCTCGATTTTTAAAAATGTTTTAATTTATACTAATTACAATGTCTAAATTATTATTACACTATACAAATTTCTTCAAAAACTTTTCTGTTGCTTGTGAGGATATTTTAAATAATTTGAACTAAAAGTAAAAAAGAAAATTATAAAATTGCAATGAAGTGAGAAAAAAGTCATAGCTGAGATAAAAATATCATCATAGTAGAAGATAAAAAAATGAAATAAATTCTTCCAAATTATTTTTCACATATTTTCTTTTTGAAACAATTTTTCACTAATTTTAATTTGAATAAATAAGTTTTCTGAACTTTAAAATTATAATTTGATAAAGTCAACAATTAGAAGCAACATAATGTATGATACATTTAGTCTCATCATTTCCTATATTGATTTAATATATAGATTATTTTTGTGTAGGGATTATAAGATATGTTGAGAGCATGGTTGCAGTAGGCAGTAGGCGCTAGTCGGGTGGTAGACTTGCGCCTAGCGCCTAAGCGGTCTAGGCGGCGCCTAGGCAGTACCTAGGCGGTTTTAGTCGGCAACCTATATATAAAAACAAAAAATTAATTCATGTGTGTGGGTGTATGTCATATATTATATTATATATTATATTATATTATATATATATATATATATATATATATATATATATATATATATATATATATATATCTTAATTCTCTTATATAAATAAATAAATTTAAATATATATAAATATAATAATAAATTTAACAAGTCTGACTCGCTCGAGTTAACTCGGCTAACTCTGCCGAGTTGGGCGAGTTAACTCAGCCCAGTTGGCCACCAACTCGGCCCAATCGGCCAAGTTAAGCGCTAGGCGGACGCCTAGGGAGCAATTCGTCTCGATCTAGGAGCGCTTAGCGCCTAGGCGGGTGCCTAGGCGGGGATTTTGAAACAGTGGTTGAGAGTGAATCAATAGGTCATCTCTTTCTTACAACCCGTTTGGTTCGCTGGAAAATATTTGAAGGAAATGGAATTCAAATTCCATAGAAAATAAATTACCAGGAAAACAAATTTCACTGTTTGGTTGGTGGAAAAGAAATTACTGAGAATATGAATTCCATTGTTTGGTTGGATTTTGAATGGTAAGAAATTATGAATATAAAGACCAATATGCCCTTAGAAATAATGATTTGGCTATATATACATGTGTAATTAATAAAGTTGGTTGAGTGTAAAATAATCCAAAGCTTATACTTTCTTCCCACCTCCCTTGGAAAACAAAATACCTAACTCTACTAAGGAATTTATTTTCCGTTCTTCTTTGGGAAGTCAAATTCCATGGAAATCATTTTTCATCCAAACAAACAACATAATCTTTCATTTTCCTCAACTTTTTGGAAATCATTTTCCATGGAATTGATTTTCCATCCAACCAAACATGATACAAAGTAGAAAACCCAAAGGATTGTCACTCCAATGGCACTAACAGACACACCAAACGATGTTCAACGCCTCATCAATTGAGTGGATGGCAGCATGGAAGGCATTTCTCCGACTCTAATGGATGATCTAATTTTTTTTCGACAGCAAACAAAAAAAGTAGATAATATCCAAAACTTCCTCATTTAATAAATATATATGTATATACACTGGAACATATATTTCAAATAAATTGATGCATTTTAACCCTTCAAAAAGAGAACACAAACTAATATTATCGCAAGTTGGCAACAAATATATTCAAATTGCTATACATATATATTTTCGAAAAAATAGTAAAACATACATACTACATATTATATAATTCAAATATATATATATATATATATATATATATATATATATATATATATATATATATATATATATATATATATATATATATATATTGTTGGAAAATAGCATAAAAACGGCAATTTAAGTGGCTATTTTGTGGTACAAATATATGTGGGTCCACTTCCGATTTGGGTCCGGTCAAAGTGGAATCGGATTTTTCGTAGTTAGACGAAGAGATTGATATATTGTATGCGCAAAACGGATAATGGGTGAATGAGAAATTGGTTCTCAAAGTTGACCCATTTGAGTTGAAAAAATGGTGGGAAAGCTTTAGAATAAGGCTTTGTCTCACAATGGTTTGGAAAGGGGATTTGCACCACTATTTATACAAGAGCCTTTATTAGGCTTAGTGAATTGTATACTATATAAGTTGATGGTAAAAGTAGTACTGTCAAAATGGCCCGCACCCGCC
Source organism: Ipomoea trifida (assembly GCA_003576665.1). Taxonomy (NCBI): domain Eukaryota; kingdom Viridiplantae; phylum Streptophyta; class Magnoliopsida; order Solanales; family Convolvulaceae; genus Ipomoea; species Ipomoea trifida. Next base: position 19,157,574 of record CP025644.1, on the reverse strand, counting down.
CCGTGGTGGGGCGGCAAAAAGAAGGTCGCACGGGTTAGCCCGCGTGGGTTGCGGGCCGACCCGCTAGCTCGCCATATTTTTTTTTATAACATATATATATATTCAGTGTACAGTACACTGTGAATATATACCTCGGTGTGTTGTGAATATATATATATATATATATATATATATATATATATCAGAAAAGAATATTAAAAAAAAAAAGGAGAAGAAAAGCCCGCGGGTCGGCCCGTGGGCCCCGCGCGGCGGGTTAGGGTTGCATGAACCCTAGCCCGTGGGCCTAACGGGCTGGCCCGCAAAAGCCCGCTAAAAGTTAGGCCCGCAGTGGGGTGGGCGGGCCCGCTTTGACAGTACTAGGTAAAAGCATCATATTTTACACAGAACGAAATATACATTTCTCTCTCGAAAATCTACTTCTACTTCTTTCTTTGCATACTGTGTTCATGCCATTGTTCTTGTTCGCTGGGTTTCGAAGTTTGAGTGCTCAAACTAGAAATCGAAGCTTGTTTTATCCTGCGAACGCTTATCGAGCTCGAACACGAGTAGTTTGTCGAAAGCTCTGTTCACTAACACCCCTACATTGTGTACAAAAAATATTTCCCAGTTGCGGGCCCAATAACGTATTGGATCTAGGCCCAATAGAACATGATATGCTCTAATCCACTTATATGATAGCTTCAAATTTGGGCCCCCTTATTGGGTCAGGAATTAGGCCTGTAGGCCACAATGAAGCATTTAAGGACCAATTATTTTGCCATTATAGATTTTTGCCATGTTTGATAAATGGTTGCTAGCTCAAACTGCTAGCTGATTGAGTTAGAATGTATGATTAGTTAATAACATTAGTTAATTGTAGAAAGGTGTTTGGTAAATTAGCTATTAGCTGATAGCTGTTTGGTATAATTTATTTTCTCAAAAAAAACTAATTTAAAAGGTTGCTTTGAGTAACCTTTTAAATTTTAGTATTTTGGAGTTATAAAAAGCTTATTAACCAAACACTTATATTGATTTTTTAACCAAGTCAAACAATTAACAGTGGTCAAATAAACCAAAATTAACTGATAGGCTAATTATTTACCAAACAGGGCCTATACATCTTGAGGTCTGATAGCTGAGAAGTAATATTGCATTCACATACTAAAATCACTCTTTTTGGCGCGCGCGCACACACATATCTATTGGTAGCCCGCAGGTTAATTCGTGTAACTCGCCAACCCATGTGGCCTAAGCCCGTAAGGACCGTATTTTCGCGAGTTAGGTCTTAATATGTGGGTTTCGACCCATTTTGACATTCTAAATAAAATATCAAGCACCCTATCATTATTGGATGGACCACAAATAAAAAATACATTATTTATGTACATAAAAATAAAAAATACATTATTTAAAAGTAAATTATTAGAATACTATTGTCAAAAAAATTATTAGAATACTAAAAGTAAATTATTTTGTATACTATCAAATAGTATACATTCAGTACACAAATAATGTACTTTTAGTATATTAAAAATGTATCTTATATTTAGGGAAAATAAAATATTTAAGTAGTAAAAGTACATTATTTTGTATAATATAAATTCAGTGCACAAATAATATAATTTTAGAATATTAAAAATATTTTTTTATGGTCCATACAACACTATGAACCATATTCCACATAATAATTTGCCCATGCCCCCTACCCAATTTACCAATTACATGATTTTTATGAAGAAAAAAAGATAACACTGAGACAAAGATGCCCATATTTTTTAAAACCTAAAATTGATGTTTGACATATCTCTCTCGATCATAGCGTGATGAACCATTTCTATGATGTTTTTTGGATGTAAAGTTTTTTAAAAGTTAACATTTTACTATTACTTTTTTTAAAACCAAACCAAAAGATAATTTATAGCAGAGACGAAATAAAATGAGGAGGGACAAAGTCCCAATACAGATTGTTAGCTTGAGAATATGTAGCTGTAGCTAAAGAATGAGTTAGAAAATTTATAGACCGCTGAACATAATGAGAAGAGCAAGAGACAAAACTACTCAATAAGATTCCTACAGTCACTAAAGGTGATGCCAACGTAAGACCTATAGTTAGACTCCGAGGAGGCAAGGACGCTAGACTGTGGCATAGGATAGAACAATCCGAGTACAAACAAACGTTGGCCACATCCTGATCACTTAGCCGGGTGAGAGCCTCCTTGCAAGTTGCAACCCATAGTTTCTGCCATGAGTGGAGTTGAGCAATTGAGCAAAGGGCAAACAAACATTTCACACACTTCCGACTCTAATCCACAGGTGGTTCGATGCTACGTGGATGTTGGTTACAATCCTAATTCTGGGAAGGGTACTTTTGGTGTTATCATTTTGTCACCTATGAGGGATTTTATTACATTTTACTTTTATTTTTATGAATTTTTTTATTTTAGTTTATGAAATTTAATATTTGACGAAATATTTACATGAAAATTAATTATAGTCTATCTAATTCCATGAAAATTAATTATAGTGTATCAAATTCGATAGATACCGTAGATTAGTGGTATTTAAATATGTTTTTAATTTTTTTTTGTGTCATTTAATATTTATAATAATAATAATAATAATAATAATAATAATAAATTAATAATAATAAGTATGAGCATTTTAAACTTTATACTATTTATTCTTTTTCAATTCCATGTATATCAAATATTGAAATTGAAATTTTCATTAATTTTATCACTTACAAATCAAACACTAAAATTAAATTCAATTTACTCTCACATTATTTCGTTCCTTGCCATTATTTTCCTTTATAATTCTCTTCCTCCAATGAAATTCTGGTTAATTGTTTGAAAGAAAATTTTAAAAAATAAAAAATTAGTTTTAAACAAAAACATGAGTAAATTACCAAAACGGTCCCTCGACTATGTTGATTTCACCTTTTTGGTCCTAGTTATTTTGACTTGGCTAATTACATCCTTCGACTATCAATTTTTTAACCATTTTGGTCCTCCAGCGACTTAGACTGCAATTTTTTAGGGATATTATTGGAAGTTCAATGTGAATTCGTCATTTTCTTTTGGGCTCTCTAGTGCCCTCTCCTCTTCTCTTTAGTGAACTTCCAATAATATCCCTAAAAAATTGCCGTCTAAGTCATCGGAGGACCAAAATGGTTAAAAAATTGATAGTCGAAGGATGTAATTAGCCAAGTCAAAAGGACTAAGACCAAAAAGGTAAAATCAACATAGTTAAGGGACCATTTTGGTAATTTACTCACAAAAACAATGGCTATGAGAAATTTAAATAAAAGAAAAATAAAATTTAAACTCTGGTTTTCAAAAAAAAAAAAATAAATAAAAAATTTAAACTCTGAATATAGCCGTTGAGGGAGTCGAAGTCGGAACCTTCCTTTCCGGCAGCTTTCTTATTATCTCAGCCCGCATTAAATAGACTAGACTTGACTGACGCTCTCTCGACTCTCGTTCTTATTTCTTTCCTCCTCCGCTTCAAGATCGCCGCTCGCACCCCCTCCGCCCTTCGCCTTCTTCTATCTTCGGTCGCCACCGTCGCACAGCCTCGCCGCAAGGTCTCCAGTCGCCGTTCGCGCAGGCCGCCCGCCCGCCCTTCGCCGTCGTGTCTTCGGTCGCCTTGGCACACCGCCTCGCCAGTCGCCGTTCGCGCAGGCCGCCCGCCCTTTGCCGTTGTGTCTTCGGTCGCCTTCGCACACCGCCCTCGCCGTTCGCCGTTCGCACAGGTATGTACGTTATACATACGTTTATACATATGCGTTTATATTTTAATTTCAGTTTTCATTTAAAATTTTTTATTTGTGAAAGATTGGTGCAAAGATTGCAGGAAGTTATATTTGTTACAGATGCCTTGTTTTTTTTCACATTTATCTGTTATATTTTAGATTTAATTGTCTATGTGTTCTTTGATTTTGGAACTTTTTGGTGTACGAGAGGCCTTCTCTTTCACTCTTTCAGAACCCTATGTGTTATATATGACACTCAACTTTCTTGTACTTAAATTGCTTCATATTTTGTATATTTTGAGGAAATAAATATTTTGCTTTGTTGCCTTCAAGTTTGTGTCCTGATTAAAAACTCAATCAATTTTTCTTGGTAAGAAGGTAATGATTATTTTAATATGTGATGATCTGATGAAGTTGTTGCCTTTCTTCTTTCTTTCTTTCTTCTGTACTTGTACACAAATCACTCTGACTTTTTAACAGCATTTTGTGCCCCCTCAATGCTTTCATCTATTTGGCTGAGTTGTCCCTGCATTATCTGTGAAATATGATGTATATAATGCTTCTGTTATCATACTGCAGGTCAATAAAGAAATTAAAGAAAGCAGGATTAGGGCCACATCAAAGGTTTGATTTTCCATTTGCTTAATCAATTTTTAACTAAAGAACATAACACATCTAATTTGCTACTGAATCTGGCATTAATCCACGAGTTGTCTTTTGCTATTATAGTATGCAACCCTGGTTTAATATTAAATTATTAGTTCAATTTCTTAAATTATAGAAGACCACAATGTTTCAGTCTAATTTTTAAATCACAGGTACCCAGTGAGACACAAGTATTTAATGAGCAAAGTCCACCAGGAAAAGATTACTTGGCTGAGGTAATCCCTTGAAATTTTAGCTTTTTCCTGGTAAATTGATGAATATGTGATTCTATTTAAGTGAAAACTGAGAGGTTTATGTTGACTAACATGTTCTTTGATACTTGTATCTCTTTTTAATTGTTTAGTATTGGAAGTGAAGTGGGTAATTTCAACCTTAGTTATTTTGACCCTGGGAAGAGCTTAGGTATCTCTATACTAGAGCCTTACTTTGGATTGGCAGATCTCTTGATCTTTAGAGGATTATTTTGTTTGGTTATTTCCAATGAAACAAGTTACTATATATGTTGTGCAAATCTTTAATTTAAAATGAAGTCAG
>CP025644.1:19108165-19147746 GCA_003576665.1 Ipomoea trifida | reverse complement strand
GTATTTTTACATGAAAATCGTCTAAAAATACTTTAATACCCCATGTTAACTAAACCCTAAACCATCATAGCTCCTAAACCCTAAACACTAAGCCTTGAACAATAAACACCCCCCTACCCTTAAAAAATTCTTAACCCTAAACCCTAAAACTTAAACATTAAATCCTAAACACTAACCCTAACCATACCATAAACCCTAAATCTACCACTAACTCTAACACTAAATCCTATAACCTCAAACCCCAAAATCCTAAACCCAAAATCCTAAACACTAACCCTAACTCCTAAAACCCACCTTAAAACTTGAAACCCTAAACCCTAAACTAACCATCTAAACCTTAAAATGCTAAAAAAAATATTTGCTAAAACCTAAAACCCCAAACCCTAACCCTAAACCCTAAACTCTAAACCCTAAACCCTAAACTCTAAACCCGAAGCCCCTGAAACCCTAAACCCTAAACCCTAAATCTTAAATCGTAACCTGAAAATACTAAACCCTAAAACCTTAAATTCTAAAACTTAAACCTTGAACCCTAAACCCTAAAACCCTAACCTTAAAACCCTAAACCCTAAAATTAAAACTAACCATAAACCTAAAAACCCTAATACCTATTCCTAAACCCTAAACCCTGAAACGCTAAACTTTTAAACCCTAAATCCTAAAATTTAACCCCTAAGCCTTAGCCCTAAACCCTAAACCCTAAATCCTAAAACATTTAACACTAAACCCTAACCCTAACCCTAAACCTAAAACCGTAACCCTAACCTTAAATCCCTAAACCATAAAATTAATACTAACCCTAACCTTAAAACCCTAAACTCTAATACCTAAATCCTAAACCCCAAAATTCAAAAAAATAAAATAATAATAATAATAATATAATAATAATAATAATAATAATAATAATAATAATAATAATAACTTAGTTCACCCTAAAACTCTAAACCCTAAATCCTAAACCCTAAACCCTAAATCCCAAAACCCTAAAATACTAAATTTTAAGACCTAAACCTAAACCCTAAAGCCCTAAAAACCTAAAACCCTAAACCTTAACACTAACCTTAAACCCTAAAATGCTAAACCTTAAAACCCTAAACCCTAAAATATAATCCCAAAACCCTAAACCCTAAACCCCTAACCCTAACCCTAAATCCTAAAACCCTTAATGCTAAACCCTAAATCCTAACCCTAAAACCCTAAACCCCTCACTCCAAAACTTTCAGCTTCGCAAATATACATGAGCATTAAGTAGATCTCCATCATCCATTGAGGAGGTGGAATGGGTATAAATATCGTGCTTGTAAACCATCCAAGAGAGGAATCCAAGAGTGGATGTAATACAAGTTCGCAATAAAGCTCGAGTGTTTCCTTTAGCTTCTTGCCTAACTTATTTCCGTAGCCATCTCATTGTCTACGTAGCATCATTTTCGTGGCACGAACAAGGCTGGCTTAGCTATTTGAGGAGAAATATAGCTAAGGCCGCACGAGATGCCGTTAGGGGAAAATGAGTCCGTGACAGTTGGTATCAGAGCCAAGTTTGAGATTGAGGAGGTGGAATGGGTATAAATATCGTGCTTGTAAACCATCCAAGAGAGGAATCCAAGAGTGGATGTAATACAAGTTCGCAATAAAGCTCGAGTGTTTCCTTTAGCTTCTTGCCTAACTTATTTCCGTAGCCATCTCATTGTCTACGTAGCATCATTTTCGTGGCACGAACAAGGCTGGCTTAGCTATTTGAGGAGAAATATAGCTAAGGCCGCACAAGATGTCGTTAGGGGAAAATGAGTCTGTGACAGTTGGTATCAGAGCCAAGTTTGAGATTGGGTTGCTAGACCGTTGCGATGGCCTGCATGGAGGATGTTCGTGTGTCGGACACGACAGAGGAATGAGGAATAGAACCCATTCTGTGGGGGACTAGCAAGAAGCGGGATCAAAGTAAGGCAAAGGAGGTTGTCGCTTTAGAGCATCTCGTAGGAAACTTTGGGGAGAAACTCGAGAGGGTCGAGTTTAACTTTAAAACGCTTGAAGAACATGTTATTGAGGAAGTCGACAAGGTCAGAGACGAGCACATTGCCATGGAGGATCGTTTCGAGCAACTCGAGGAAAAAGCTATGACCATGCTCAAATCCTTAAAAGAAAACATCGAGGTTATGCGTGAGGATATTGCCTTGTGCAAGAAGGTTGCCACGAGTGGAGAGGCAACCACTTCAACGTCAAGCTCAAGGGTAGAGGTTCCAAGGCCTGAGTACTTTAAAGGCGAAAGAGATGCAAAAGAGGTCGAGAATTTCATTTGTCAAATAGAGCAATATTTTGAGAATCTTGGTCTCTAAGACGAAGTAAAGAAGATCAAGGCTGCTACCCCATACCTTACCGATGCGGCTATGCTTTGGTGGAGACGTAAACATGCCGACATCTAACGAGGGACTTGCCGCATAGACACGTGGGAGGATTTCAAGAAAGAGCTCAAGCGACATTTTTACCCCGAAAACGTGGTCTATGAGGCACGTAGACGACTTAGGGAGTTGAGGCAACGAGGATCCATCCAAGATTATGTGCAAGAGTTTACGACTCTTATGCTTCAAATTCCAACATGTCCGAGGAAGATTTATTATTCAACTTCATTGACGAATTGCAACACTGGGCCAAACAAGATGTGCAAGTGGTGCAACGACGAAATGCTCAATCATTGGACGAGGCGATTACCGTCGCCGAGTCCTTGATCGACTTGCGTCCTTCAAGCAACTTTGATCCATTAAGGAGAAGGAACAAGAGTCCGACAATAGGTGTGGGAGAGCATGACGATGGCCAGGAGAGGGACAACCAAAGGAGGTCACCGCCCAAGAATGGGGATAGGAGCTTCGCACGAAGGGAGTATGAGGAAAAGAAAGATACCTTCGCGTCTAAGATAGCGTGCTACGTATGCAAAGGGCCTCATCCTATGAGGGATTGTCCAAAACTTGGTTCCCTTTCGGCCATGGTGGAACAACACGAGGCCAAGACTCATGAGGAAGAGGAGATGAGCAGGATGGGATCGCTCCAAATCCTCACTGCATTGGAAGCTAAAACAACACCGACAACTTCGAGCAAGGGGCTAATGTACGTCGAAGCGTTGGTGAACAGTAAGCCAACACAAGCTTTAGTAGATACTGGTGGTATACACAATTTCGTGACCGAGGATGAGGCTAGAAGTCTCGATCTTTGTTGAACAAAAGGGGAAGGCTGGCTCAAAGCCGCCAATGCGAGAGCCCAACCACTCAACGGGGTAGCTCGAGGCCTAGAGTTACACTTAGGCACGTGGATGGGCCAAGTGAATTTTTCCGTAGCACTAATGGATGATTATAAGATCGTGTTTGGGATGGACTTTCTTCAACAAGCCACAGCCATCCCAATGCCATCGTTTAACACGATGTGCATTCTGGAGAAAGGAGCTACATGCATAGTTCCAGCCACCAAGGGCTGATGTAATGTGTAGGGTGATGTGAAAATGGGTGTAAATGTCGAACCACGAGGATTGGGATTTATGGCACGTAGAGAGTGGTCACTTTAAGGTTTAAGGTATAACAACTAAAGAGTATTTTTGGAATTTTGGATATGAGGGAAAGCAAGATTAAACTAGGATTAAATTTTATTGGAAAAGATAGGTTAGCCTAGGTGTATTACTCTATTGATGCATTCAACAATTAAATTGGGGGGTGAACATTAACCCTAGGTTATTGATGCTAGCACAAAGGAATCCAAGTTTCCACAAGGATTAGAACAAAGGTTGCCCCATTTTCATGGGTTATCAACCTAAGTTCTTGAAGAACAAAAGCTATTTAAGCCCCAATCTATCCCTATTTCCATAGAAGGGAAATAGAAGGGAAATTGGGTTTGAGATTGGGGTGGCTCAAGTCTCCCATCCAATTCCCATTGAGATGTGGTAGACTTTCCAAAGGCAAACAACAATCATTGGCCACTAATCATTGAAAGATAGAAATAAACCCAATTCAAAATCAAGAACCCTAAATGGTGTCCATCCCCTTTATGCAATAATCACATAAAAAGCATCAATAAAAGTAATAAACACCTAATCTAACCCATATAAGAGACTACTCACTCATATTTAAAGTAACCATAGCAATATCAAACATAGAAATCATAAAAGCTCAATAAATGTAAAGAAGAGATGAAGAAAAGGAAAAGAGAAATTTACTATTAAATGTTGGAGAAGAGTAGTTGGAATCCCTTCCAAATCTTCAATACAAGCTCCAAAAGGTGTTCTCCAATGTAAATCTAAGCTATACTAAGCTAATAAATGCTACGGAAATGAAAGAGAGAAGTTCTACACTAGCTAGGGTTCATAATCCCTTTCAATAACGTAGAAAAATGCTTAAATATTGTGCAGGGGACGGGGCATCCGGCCTAGCATCCGGCCGGATGCTAGGCCGGATGGCCAGATATATAGAAATAGTGAGGTCCGGCCGGATGTCAGGTTGCATGTGCTCAAAATTCTTGCTTTCCTTCCGCTTTGCATCCCGCTGCTCCGATCCTCCTTGAATGAAATCTAAGCCTCCATAATTGTTCCATTAAGCTCCAAGAAGTCTCATAATGACCCGTTGTGACCCATTGTATCTAGAAACATCAAACCACACAAACAAATCATAGATTCCACTCAAACTAAAACACTTTGTTATAAAAAATTGTTAAAGTATGGGGTGAAAAAGTGTTAAGAATCAAAGGTATCAAGGGCCCTGTGAAATGGGTGAAGGGAGCATCACATCTATTGGCTATGAAAGTTGTTGAATTGGTCAAGAAGGCTGATTCCTTGAGGTTATCAAAACGGGCGCCACTTGTGGTGACTAAGTCTTCCAACCAAGACAAAGAGGAGGTGCTCACGTCAAAGGAGTTACTCAAGACCGGGGCAACATGGGAGCGAGGACATGATATTTAGTAATTCAAAGACGGTTGGAGGCATATAAGGCGACGAGGACGTCGCCGAATTAGGTGGGGGGATGTAAAGTGCTCTGACAATTCCAAGACGGTTGAAATCCGTCGATGAAGTTGAATAATAAATCTTCCTCGGACATGTTGGGAATTTGAAGCATAAGAGTCGTAAACTCTTGCACATAATCTTGGATGGATCCTCGTTGCCTCAACTCCCTAAGTCGTCTATGTGCCTCATAGACCACGTTCTCGGGGTAGAAATGTTGCTTGAGCTCCTTCTTGAAATCCTCCTACGTGTCTATGCGGCAAGTCCCTTGTTCGATGTCGGCATGTTTACATCTCCACCAAAGCATAGCCGTATCGGTAAGGTATGGGGTAGTAGCCTTGATCTTCTTTTCTTCATCTTGGAGACCAAGATTCTTGAAATATTGCTCCATTTGTCAAAGGAAATTTTCGACCTCTTTTGCATCTCTTACATTTTTAAAGTACTCGGGCCTTGGAACCTCTACCCTTGGGCTTGATGTTGAAGTGGTTGCCTCTCCACTCACAGCAACCTTCTTGCACAAGGCAATATCCTCAAGCATTGCCTCAATGCTTTCTTTTAAGGATTCGAGCATGGTCATAACTTTCTCCTCGAACTGCTCGAAACGATCCTCCAAGGCAAGGTGTTCGTCTTTGATCTTGTCGACTTCCTCAATAACATGTTCTTCGAGCGTTTTAAAGTTAAACTCGACCCTCTCGAGTTTTTCCCCAAAGTCCCCTACGAGATTCTCTAAAGCGGCAACCTCTTTTGCCTTGCTTTGATCCCGATTCTTGCTAGTCCCGCACGGAACAGGTTCCATTCCTTGTTCCTTAGTCGTGTCCGCACACGAACATCCTCCACGCTGGCCATTGCAACGGACTAGCAACCCTATCTTTTGGATAGCTGATGATATTTGAGTTTCAATATTGGATGACATATATTCGTTGGCTCCTCTTACTGCTTAAATTTGTTACCCTAAACCCTAAACCCTAAATTCTAAACCCGAAAATGCTAAACTTAAAACCCTAAACCCTAAAATATAAGCCATAAACCCAAAACCGTTAGCGCTAAATCCAAAACCCTAAAAATACAAAAAAAAAAAAAAAAAATAAATAAATAATTGTTACCTTAAAACCCTAAACCCTAAACCCTTAACCCTAACCCTAACCCTAACCCTAAATCCTAAAACCCTTACGTTAAACCCTAAATCCTAACCCTTAACCATAAACCATAAATCTTAACCCTAACTATAACCCTTACCCTAAAACCCTAAGCCCTAAACTTTAACACTAACCCTAAACCCTAAAATCCTAAACCCTAAAACCCTAAACCCTAAGCCCTAAACTTAACACTCACCCTAAACCCTTAACACCAACCCTAAACCCTAAAACCTGTCACACATGCCCTCACAACTCTTAACGGGTGTACCTCACGTCAAACACAAGCCCGTGAAAGTCTCCCGCTAGGCCAAATAACTCAGCGTATGCTCACAAACACGAATCAAATAGTATATCAGACAACTGCTCAAACAATAAATAGACTCAGTTCCAAGAGCCAAAAATCATATGAAATCCCATAAACTCAACAACATATAAACACAAGGATTCAAGAACATGCAACATAGCTCAAGAATAACATAAGAAACCCTTCAAGAACAAGACATACATCAAGGAATAATCACCAAATATACACAGGGATTTCAATACAACACCAAAATCGTATTATAGAGTGAAAATAGGTTTTGTAAAGCATGGGATTTACCCTTCAAAAACAAGACATACATCAAGGAATAATCACCAAATATACACAGGGATTTCAATACCACACCAAAATCGTATTATAGAGTGAAAATAGGTTTTGTAAAGCATGGGATTTACCTCTTGAACCTAGCTAATAACACCAAGACCTTCCAAAGATCACCCTAGCATGTCATCTCCACCTTGATCATCTAGGAACCCAAAAACCCCAAGACTGTTAGGAAAAGCCATAAAGATAGTGAAAGAAGAAGAGGAAGTGCAATAGAATGAGGGTTCTCACCATATCTTAGCTTGAAGAGTCATAAAAGATAAAACTTTACTTGTCTTCTTGAAGTGGGAAGAAGATGAATTTCAATGGCTATTGGGAGTTAGTGGCCTGAGAATGAAGAGGAGGGGAGAGTGAGAAAGTGTAGGATATTAGGTTATTTTATCTTGGGTGGATAAGATATGCTAAGTGTAATCAGACACACACACACACACATATATATACTAGGTTAGAAGGAATAATGAATGAGCAATTATATAAATAGAAAGTGGGTTATTCCTTCTGACAATAATAATGTTACTGGTATGTTTTGTATTATTATCTCAATGTAAGAGTACAATAATATGTTAAAGTACAATGAGTTCAGCACAGTAGTGTTTGTCTTAGTAATGTTGCATGTCCTGCTCTGTGAGTGTGAGTGTCTTATTATATGCCTGAGTGCAACGATTCTTTGCTTCCACTTCAATGCGCAGTAAGTGACCTCTTCAATGTTCTTCAGTAAGTGGATATTAATACTGAGGAGCCGTTGGGGTGGCTCCTCCTCTTTAATGCGTAACGGCCTCTTTCACGTCTGTTCACTGCCTTCGAGTCAGTGCTGATGATTCGGGTTAGGTGCTGATGCCCAATTATCCTGTCACCAGTCCCCCCCACTCCCTAGCCAACGAGAATAGTTTAGGTGGTTTGGAAGTAATGACGTGTAAAATTTTTTTTTTTCGAACAGTAAGAGAATTGTAGCCGAGGCGAGGGCGAGACTTGGCCGAGTAGGACATGCAACATTACTAAGACAAACACTACTGTGCTAAACTCATTGCTTCCACTTCAATGCGTAGTAAGTGACCTCTTCAATGTTCTTCAGTAAGTGGATATTAATACTGAGGAGCCGTTGGGGTGGTTCCTCCTCTTTAATGCGTAACGGCCTCTTTCACGTCCGTTCACTGCCTTCGAGTCAGTGCTGATGATTCGAGTTAGGTGCTGATGCCCAATTATCCTGTCACCAGTCCCCCCACTCCCTAGCAACGAGAATAGTTGAGGTGGTTTGGAAGTAATGACGTGTGTAAAATTATTTTTTTTTCGAACAGTAAGAGAATTGTAGCCGAGACGAGGGCGAGACTTGGCCGAGGCAATTTTTGGCCGAGGTGAGCCTTGCCCAATTGTTGGCCGAGGTCAGGCCTCTGCCATGATTTTTTATTCTTTTTTTTTGTGTGTTTTTGTATGTGCGTGTGTGTGTGTGTGTGTTTTTTTTTTTTGTGTTTTTGGACATTTTGTGCGTGAGCTCACTTCGACCAACCGTAGGCTCGGTCAAAGGTCAGTTCTCCTGTCAAGTAGCTAGCGAGATCGAATCTCGTTCCGGCCCTAAGAGATTAGAGTGTGGTGTTTTTGAAATCAAGCCTTCGGCTTGACCCACTCTCCCGTCAGGTAGCTAGCGAGATCGGATCTCGTGCCGATCCTAAGAGAATAGAGTGTGGTGTTTTTCGTAGCAAAGCCTTAAGCTTTACCTAGAAAACACCCTCCCGTCAAGTAGCTAGCGAGATCGGATCTCGTGTCGGCCCTAAGGGAATAAAGTTTTATTTTATTTTATTTTCACGGAATTTGAGAGGTGGCGCTGCTTGAGGAGGTGACGCCGCTTTGAGGAGGTGACGCCGCTTGAGGAGGCGACGCCATTGAGAATGCGACGCCACTTGATGAGCAGGATATCACTGGATAAAGATGAGGCAAACGCCGCTGATGAAGAGGCAGACGCCCTGCCTTGGAAGGCACTGGGTAGCCTTCTTTTGTAATATGTAGAGCTTTGCTTGAGATTTGGCCTCAGCTCTCAATCTGGAGGAGGCAGTGGCGGTGGTGGGTCGCTCTGCATTCCTGCTACTAGTTGGGCCATCGTCGCCGCCGCCTGTTGAAAGACTTGCGCTACTGCTTGGAAGTCCACGGCTTGGATGGGAGCAGCGTTCACTGGGAGGGGAGCGCGGCCCCCATCGTGGTTGTTGTTGAGTTGGCTACGGAGATCACCCTCTTGGCAATGATTGTTTTTGATCTGGCTGCGAAGATCACCCTCGCGGCGATCTCCCATGCGGTTACTGTTAAGCTGCTTACGAAGATCACCCGAGGAGTGACCATTGTTCACTTGACAAAAACCATGAGAGCTGCTGGACCTAGATCGCGCCATCGGATGAGATGAGTTGTGTTTTGTGATTTGTGAAGTTTATCTGAGATTTGATCTCGGCTCTCAATGAAAGCACCAATGACGGTAATAATGTTAGTATGTTTTGTATTATTATCTCAATGTAAGAGTACAATAATATGTTAGAGTACAATGAATTTAGCACAGTATTGTTTGTCTTAGTAATGTTGCATGTCCTACTCTATGAGTGTGAGTGTCTTTTTATATGCTTGAGTGCAACGACTCTTTGCTTCCACTTCAATGCGCAGTAAGTAGATATTAATACTTAGGAGCCGTTGGAGTGACTCCTCCTCTTTAATGCGTAACGGCCTCTTTAACATCTGTTCACTGTCTTCGGGTCAGTGCTGATGATTCAGGTCGGGTGCTAACGCCCAATTATCCTGTCACCTTTTAATATAGAATTTATTATAAGAACAAGTCTTATTTTTCATGGATTTGGTCCAATAAGAATTTAATACACATGCATAAATATGCATAAGTAGAATCAAAAGCCTTAGAAGAAGTACTCTTGCATTATTTATAAGAATTGAGCTTTTAGAACAAATTACTTATATATATATATATATATATACTAGGAGTTTATTGATTAGATCAATAAATTGGGCTTAGTTCAAAGAATAATTTCTTAGGAAAATAATTTGGGAAAATAGTTCGGTTTAAATTTACTTGGGGTGTCACAGAATAATTTTTAAAATAAAAAAAATCACGTTTTTTGAATTTTCATTTTTGTTATTTTTAATATTTAAAAGTAAATTATATATTGATATAAGAGAATAATTGTGAAGAGAAAATAATATTTATTGAGAAAAGATCATAATTTTTTTAACATGACATGAAATTGTAATTGGCTAGGGAATATACAAATCATATGTAAGGAATGAAATACATTTATCATTCTTCATCTTGTGACCTTAGCCAACAAAAAAAAAAAAAAGATAAATAAGCTTAGGTTATCTACTTATTTATATCAACCGACTCAATCTAAAAAGGTCAATATGTTGCTTATCTGTTGAATCAAATTTATAGTATTGTGGTTACCAAGTCAACAATTTAATCAGTTTAGTTGGGGTTGCCACTAACGAACAACTACTATTTGTTATGTTTTTGTTTTTGGGTGATACATGAGAAAATTTTCTGCCACTATCTCAGGGTATATACAAGTAAATTTCACTCTGTACAATAATTCGTAAATCAGATAGTAGTCGTATATCGCTGCAACAAAGTTGGATATCATGTCACTTTCACTATCCTCATGGCCAAAATCAGTGTCACGCTCACACTCACTAAACCACATTTATTGCCGGTAGAAGAGTCAACGGTCGGAGATCGTCGTCAGACCGTCTTTATTGCAGGCCACGCCCAAGATTCCGTTCATTTCCAATGCATTTTGTGTGTGTTTTAATGCGGGGGGGGGGGGGGCTCTTTTAAACAAACAGAATACATTATAATATTATAATGATATATTATATATTTTTTTGTAGTATATATCTGTATAATAATCTATATTTCTACAAAATCTTATTTTATTCTACAAAATATATATGACATAAATAGTAAATGACATTGTGGTTCAGTGGCATTAAGTTGCTCCCTCATATGGGAGTTTGTGGGTTTGAGCCTCATTGGAGACGACATTGACTCTCTTGTGCTTCAATAGGTTGAGAAAGTAATTATGAACATATATATAATGTAAACGATTTAGCTAGCAAGAGTTAGAATTTTGCATACGGCCGGGGTTTCTTTTACATTTTCATCTCATATTATACCTTCATAGAGTTCAATGTGTGTTATTCTCTTCTCCTCTTCTTACGACATGTTTGGTACGGTTTATAGAAAAGAATTGAAAATGAGTTGAATTTAAATTTTATAAAAAAAAAATTACTTGTAATATTTTTCTTGAAACACTCATGATTCTTTATAAGATAATATATGTTCTCAACTTTCTCAATCATTTTTGGAATGATAACAGGGGTGCCAAGAAATTACTTGAAATATTTATTTAATTATTTTGTTGGTAAACAAAGACTTATTGAAAATAATTAGTATAAAAACTCAAAGGCCCATACATGATAAAAATAATAATATAGGAATTCATATCTTATCATTCCTCCATAAATGATATAGTCTAAACTTTCCCTTACTGTGGAATGAGAACTTTCCCTTAGTATATAGTAAAAGAAAGTTAGGTCACCACGGGCATCTTTGGTTTGCAAGGTCGCATAAGAAGTTTGGACAGGTAATCTAGTTTGTTTTGATCACTTACATGATTTTTATTGTCTTGCTTATGAGCATATATCAAGTGATAAGAGATCAAAACTTGATCATTAGTCTAAGAAGTGCATCTTTCTGAGTTACAAGAAAGGTGTGAAAGGTTACAAGTTATGAGAAAGAAAGTGATAATCAGTAATACATGTTGCAGGAGAACCAAGAGGGATATGTTTGTTGATGGTTTTAGTTGAATGGATAGGCATTGCTTCCAAACCTGTAAATGTAATTAGACCTTTAAATGTATTGAATTAACTTTCATAACGCACATACAAAAGAGGATAAAATAAGAAGGAAACACTTGTGCTTGATTCGCTCTCAAACGTCCACTTCATTTCAACACACAATGATTAAAGTACCTTAACTCATGAAGTAATGATTGTCAAAGCCAAAAAGATAAAAAAAAAAAAAAAGAAGAAGTAAAACCCTGTCATTCCTATAATCAAGTTCTCCAATAACAGAAGATAGAATAACAGATAATACAAAAACAAGAGCTACTATGGAATTATTATTATAACATTGCCTCCCTTAAATCAAGTTGGATAAATTCATCATTCCAATTTCCTTCTTTAGTTTGAGAAATGTGTATGCCTTTAATGGTTTCGTAAAGATATTAGCAACTTGGCGTTCACTTGCACAGTACTCAATTTCCTTCTTGCCCGATTGACCAGTCGGTCATAGCTACTTATCACTCTTCTATAGTGTAAAAGCCTTACCCACTGGGTACTCTACACGGCTTAAAGATCGACTATCACACTTAAAGCTATCATCTTTTGCAATCCATTTGCTATGTGTTTGTAGGACATGTATCAATGTAACCAGAACGAAAGACATCCAATCGATCAGACATGAAATAAATCAACAAGAAGGATGAAGCGACCGGTCGACCGACTCGTTGTCTCAGTCGATCGATCGAGGAAGCAACAAAAAACAAAACAACTTCAAACTCGATGAGAACGTGCAATCAGTCCAAAAAAAAAAAAAGACTAGCAAGTCGCGTTGACGGGTGGCCGACCGATCGACCCGTGTAGTCGATCGGACGACCAGGGAAACAACAACATCAACCGATCGGCATCTACACCAGAGATAAACAAGAAATTAAAAACAACAACAACGCATCAACAAAGAAACATTATCAACTTGGGAGATCGACCCGTGTGGTCGGTTGGCCAAATCAAGCAGCAACCGCGGACCTAATGGTCGACCTGCTCGTACAGGCAGTCGACGAGATCGATCACGGGTGCTCAGTCGGGCGACACTTAGAACTGGCTGATCGGTCGGGAACAGAGAGCAATACGCGACACAAAAAAAAATAGAGCAGCGAAGGCATTTGGCTTTTGATCGGCCAGCAGGCATGGTCAACCAGTCAGGGAAAGTGATCAACGCAACCTCAACAACAACAAAGAAGTCGACTGACCCGTTGTTTTGGTTGGTCCATCGAGAAACAACGGATAACAATAATGAATCACATCAGCCGTAATAACAAAGCAGCAGCATCAGGATTGTACAAGCAATCGGCCAAGCCTTAAAAAAATAAATAAATAATCGTAAGTGAGGAATTGGCGGTCGGTCGACCGAAGAAGAAGAAGAAAAAAAAAAAAAAGTAAAACATATAATATCAGGCAATCGGCCTGCCTAGTGGTATGCTTATCCGGCAAGCCGGAAGGGATTATTTAGTCTGATTATTGGGAATTTGGGATTACTAACTGACAGAGTAATTGGGCAATAGCACCCAACCCGGAATTATGGGCAGGACCCGAAGACAATGAACGGACGTCAAACAAGCCATTACACATTAAAGATGAGGAGCCACTCCAACGGCTCCTCAGTGTTAATATCCACTTACTGACACATTGAAGAGGTCACTTACTGCGCATTGAAGGTGAAACAGAGAGTCGTTGTACTCAGGAATATAAAAGGACACTCACACTTGTAGAGGAGGCAAAAAAACACTACTGTACTGGAAATAGATTACCTATTGTACCAAAAATCATTGTTACTCGCTTATCTAATATTACTCCGGTAACATTATTACCGTCACTAACTAATTAATCAAACTTCTACCTGTTTCGCAAATATATGGTTTATTAATATTTGTTAAAATAATAATATTATTATTACTATTATCATTAATTAAACCAAGTAGGGCAACAGAATGAATTGCTTTTAGCGGTGGCACCTACATTATTGATTTAGTAAGTTCAGTGCATGATACGATAAATTATATGTTGGTGGCTGAGTGGATAACATTATGTAGTGGATAGCATTATGTAGTGGTTGATTTTAGGAACAAGTCTGATTTGTATTTGTTTTTATGA
Source organism: Ipomoea trifida (assembly GCA_003576665.1). NCBI lineage: Eukaryota > Viridiplantae > Streptophyta > Magnoliopsida > Solanales > Convolvulaceae > Ipomoea > Ipomoea trifida. The sequence goes on along the minus strand of CP025644.1, from coordinate 19,134,020 downwards.
TACCAAATGTTGTATAAAATCCCTAAGTCTCGAAGTGTAGGCATAACTTGTAAGTTCACGAAGTAAACTAAGAGCACGAATATAACTGGATAAATAAATTCAATCCGAAAAATATTTAGGCTCAAAGTAAACTTGGATGAACATCTTAGAAGATGACACGAGACGTCAAGGAACATCGCAGGAGGAATAAGGGCCTGCAAGACATCAACTAAGTCTCAAGACATCAGTCCGGCGCGAGACATCGACTAAGCACTCGAGAGGTCAGGAACGCTCTAGAAGCCAATGAAAATTCGAGACATTGATTTGATGAATTAAATCAAGTTTGGAGAAGAAGAATATCATTGAGATAATATATTATAAGCACTAAGGAAAAGAAGGTGCTATCAGAACATGTGGATTCGATTGCATGTTCAAAAGGTCTTGAAGTGGAATCCACGTCGAATTTTCAAAGCAAACGAACAAAAAGAGCATTAGACCAAGCATGGTCATTTCCCTTAAACAAGGCTTGGTGGAGAATATAAAAAAAGAATGTTTGTCAAAAGTAGAAGACAAGAAAGTGAGATAAGGAATATCCACTACAAGACAAGAGACTCAAGTTACAAGACCACCACTCCATGAAACATGTTGAACGTATGCAAGTCCCATGATCAGCATGGGATCAAGATATCAAACAGAATAATTTTCCCTTCAACGGAATTATTCCCCAACTCTCTATAAGAAGAACTTAAAGATTGAAGAACAGGAGGTAACAATATATGCGAATATATACGAACAAACAAGAAGGTGATCTATCTAGTCTAGCTAAGAAGTGCGATCGAGAAAAGTGCTAAACTGAGAATATCATCCAAATATTCATAAGTGCGAGAAAACACATTCAGTGTTTGAGAGAGTTTCAAAGCATAACGACATACACATCCAGACGGTGATCAAGGCTTTATTCCAAAGATTTATCCTAAGGCAAGCCGTTGATCAGATTGGAGATTGAAAATCAACCGTGATCAAACAACAACCACCTTACTTTGGAGAAAGTAAGAAGAGGCGGAGTAGCTTGGAGGCTGTCTTGTGAAAAACCCGGGAGAGGCGGAGAAACAGAAAGCGAGCGAAAAACCTGAGGCTTGAGGCTAGCTTGGTGATCAAAGCTCAAGTGTTCGTCATTGTACTAAAGGGAAGTTAGTGCAATCCTTCTAGGGAGTTTCTAGAAGAAGAGTGGAAGTAGGCAGTGTTGGCTTAACCACTTAAAAATCTCTCTCGCATTTACTTTCTGCTTTTATCTCTCGCTAACCCATCTAACCTCTCGCATTGCACTACATTGTTAACTCACCTCTCGAAAAATCAAACCTCGTGATAATTTGAAAGGTGATAACATTTCAGCTGCGTACAAAACTCTATTTTCACCTTGTGAAAAGTTGGACCTAAACATCCTAAATCCACTGCCCACGAGAGGTCGATAAAGATTTGAAAAATCTTATACAAGTCTATTCACCCCCCTCTAGACTTGTACCCCATCCCCTCGGGACCAACAGTTGAGTGATTAAGGGATGTGGGGTAGAAGCATAAAATAAGGAGTAGTGGATGAGTGATGTCTGATTTAATTATGATTCTTATCATCTTTGTTTGCTATATATATATATATATATATATATATATATATATATATATATATATATATATGTTGTATTACGGAAGTTTGTGTAAAAGAAATGTCAAAAACAAATTGAAATAAAATTCTATTCATAATCTCTCTCTTCTTCTCAATATCCATATTCATTCGTATTTCTCTCCCTTTCTCTCAATTAAATACATAGATATATTTTAATAAATATATCTAGCATTTCGTATCATGTTAAGAACTTAAAAGGGAAGAAGGTTTGTGTGGGTAATAGCTTAAACTCTTATATTTCTATGTTATCTTCACTGATACACATATATATAGGAGAGAGACAAAACTTCTCAAATCCTGCCTAATACATGCTAGTGCTCCACTACCCTTAATACAAGGATTCTACTAATAATAGTTTATACAATAATGTTAGATATATTTATTAAAACATATCTATAGCTAATTAAGAGAAAGGGAGAAATCATATTAGAAAGAAGTTTTGGAGGAAAATGGTTTTCTTTTATTTCTTAAGTACATACTATTATATATTGAACACACAACATATTTATAGATAGGAAAAGCTAAGCAATTACTAATTCCACTAAGTGAGTGCTGCAGCCTTTAGTCTATTTAATTTAATTGTTATGATAAGCTACTAAACAATTAGTGCAGCTCCATTTGCTTTATTTAATTGATATGCAACCACACTAACATATAATAATTCATCCTCCAAACCCACTAAATCAATAATGCAAGTGCTACTGCCGAAAGCAATTCATTCTGCTGTCATACTTGGTTTAATTAATTATAATAATAATATTATTATTATAACATTGCCTCCTTTAAACCAAGTTGGATAAATTCGTCATTCCAATTTTCTTTCTTAAATTTGAGAAATGTCTTTGTCTTCACTAGCTTCGTAAAGATATCAGCAACTTGGCGTTCACTTGCATAGTACTCAATGTTGATTTGGTTTGCAGCAACCAACTCTCTGATTTTGTGATATTTGATATCAATGTGTTTGCTGCGACCATGAAAAACATGATTTTTGGACAACGAAATGACAGACTTGTTGTCACAAAAAATTGTTGTAGGTGCTTCATGCTTTTGTTGCAAAAATTTTAAAATACTCCTGAGCCAAATTGCTTGAGTAGTGGATTGTTGCTACAATGTATTCTGCTTCTACTGTTGAAAGTGCTACAATTTGCTGCTTTTTTGAAGACCAAGAAAATATAGCAGAACCAAGATAGAAGGCATATCCTGGTGTTTTTTCTTGTCTCAACATCTTCAGTCCAATCACTGTTTGTATGTCCAACAAGTTTCACAGTATCACTAGTAGAGTAAAAAAATTACATCATTACTCGTACCTTTGACATATCTCAGAATTCGCTTTGCTCTAGCCCAATGTGATTCTTTTGGTTTCCCCATGAATCTGCTAAGAATTCCAACTCCAAAAGAAATATCTGGCCTTTTAGCTATCATATATCTCAAACTCCCAATTAAGCTTTTATAAACTGTGACACTCACATTCTTGCTACACTCATTTTTGAAAACCTTCAACTTTTCAGCTACTGGAGTTGAAACTGATTTAGAGTTTTTCTATTTTGATCTTTCTCAAAATATCAGCAACATATTTCTTTTGTGAAATAAAAATTCAACAATCCATCTGAACAACTCCAAGACTAAAACAGTAACACATGATGTCCATATCAGTCATTCCAAATCTCTTAATGAGTGTCTTCCTGAATTTTGAGATTAGTTTCAAGTTGCTTTCAGTAAAAATCAAATCATCAACATATATGTTGAAACCCTATGCCCTTTTAGGAATGGGCCCATTAGTTTAATAGTCAAATGCCTCAGACCACATTTCTGCTAATCTATCTATTTTGACCAATGTCGCATAGCCTAGCATTTTGCCCATGGTTACTTTAGCTAATGGTCATCAAACACCAACTGCTGGTGTTGGTCACGCTTTTCCTATGTAATCTTTCCCTTTAGAGTCAGTTTTATATGTTCCTAATAGTCCTTTCAACCTTATCTCTGTGGAATAATTAGGACCGGGTGTGGAGCACGAACGGGACAAAGGGGAGCAAGAGCAGGCATGTGGACCCAGGGTCAACCACGTGGCCGAGGGCTGGGCCACGCTCAGCCTCGGCTGAGCGTGGACGCTGGGTCTCGGCTAAGCGAGGACGCTCGGCCTTTACAAAACCCGATTGAATAATGGGGGTATGACAAGCTAACGGATAACAAGTATACCGCGAGGGTAAAATGTATATTGAATTATGTAATGCTATTACAGAGGTAAACAATGTAATGACAAGACAAATGTGATGAAAGTAAGTGAAGATGTCCTAACAAGCTTTTATATCAGCCCAAGGTGTAACAAGACAATAATGGGGGTATGACAAGCTAACGGATCACTCGCGGATAACGCTTGCTGGTTGTCTTGTTAGGACATCTTCACTTACTTTCATCACATTTGTCTTGTCATTACATTGTTTACCTCTGTAATAGCATTACATAATTCAATATACATTTTACCTCGCGGTATACTTGTGATCCGTTAGCTTGTCATACCCCATTATTCAATCAGGTTTTGTAATTCGGACTACCCGGGTTATTAAAATCCATCACAAAGAATATATATTAGTGTGTGTGTGTGTGTATATATATATATATATATATATATATATATATATATATATATATATATATATATATATATATACACACGGGGAATTGGGGACGGGGCGGGATCGGGGACGGGCCGGGAAATACCCTCCCCGTCCTGGGCGGGGATTAGGAATTTCTCCCCATCCCCGCCCCGTTCGCCGAAATAATTCCCCGAACCCGCCCCCGTCGGGGATGCGTTGAATTGCCATCCCTAGTTGCTGCAAACCAAATCAACATTGAGTACTATGCAAGTGAATGTCACGTTGCTAATATCTTTACGAAACCATTTAAGACAAAGACATTTCTCAAACTGAAGAAAGAAAATTGGAATGAAGAATTTATCCAATTTAGTTTAAAATAGGCAATGTTATAATAATAATAATATTATTATTATCATTATCATTAATTAAACCAAGTATGGCAGCAGAATGACTTGCTTTCGGCAGTGGCACCTGCATTATTGATTTAATAGGTTTGGTGGATGGATTATTATATGTTAGTGTGTCTGCATATCAATTAAATAAAGCAAATGGAGCAGCACTAATTGTTTAGAAGCTTATCATAACAATTAAATAACTAAAGGCTGCAGCACTCACTTAGTGGAATTAGTAATTGCTTAGCTTTTCCTATCTATAAATATGTTGTGTTCAGTATGTAATAGTATGTACTGAAGAAATAGAAGAAAACCATTTTCCTCCAAAACTTCTCTCTAATCTGATTCCTCCCTTTCTCTCAATTAGCTATAGGTATATTTTAATAAATATATCTAACATTATTAATAGTGTATAAACTATTAGTGGTGGAATCCTTGTATTAAGGGTAGTGGAGCACTAGCATGTTTAGGGTAGGATTTGAGGAGTCTTGTTTCTCTCTCCTATATATATGTGTATCAGTGTATGAAGATAACACACAGAAATATAAGAGTTTAAGCTGCTACCCACACAAACCTTCTCTCCTTTTAAGTTCTTAACATGATACCAAATGTTAGATATATTTAATAAAATATATCTATGTATTTAATTAAGAGAAAGGGAGAGAACAAACATACAAATGTTAGATATATTTAAAAATATATCTATGTATTTAATTAAGAGAAAGGGAGAGAAATACGAATGAATATGGATATTGAGAAGAAGAGAGAGATTATAAATAGAATTTTATTTCAATTTGCTTCTGACATTTCTTTTACACAAACTTCCGTAATACAACATATATATATATATATATATATATATATATATATAGCAACCAAAGATGATAAGAATCATTATTAAATCAGGCATTACTCATCCACTACTCCTTATTTTATGCTTCTACCCCACATCCCTTAATCACTCAACCACTACATAATGTTATCCACTCAGCCTTCAAGTAACTTTTGTCCCACATTGGTTTGAGAAGTGGTTTGCACCACTACTTATACAAGAGTTTTTCTAAGGCTTATTAAATTGTATAGCATAGAGGCTCTCTCTCGCGCGCAGGGGGGGTGCAAAGGAAATCCCAAAATGAACTTAAAAAGGCTTGACTCGTGCGCCGGCACCTGCATGCACGAACGACAACCATACCATAAGGATATTGTTTTTATTAATAGTATAGATTACGCAAACCATACCATAAGGATATTGTTTTTATTAATAGTATAGATTGCATTGTAGAGAAATATATATATATATATATACTGAATTATTACCATTAGTAATTATAGTCTAGAATTGTATTACAAATAGGAACGTAGGAAAGAATATATTTTATTAGGAATTTTATTTCAATTTATAATTGTAATAGTGATAGGAATTGTATTACCATATTTTACAATATTACGCACACCAAAATATTATAGGTCTGTTTTGGGCGGGAAGTTAAAACTGAGGATATTGTTTTTATTAATAGTATAGATTATTATTATTATAACAAATATTAATAAACCATATATTTGCCAAACGGGTAAAAGTTTGATTAATTGGTTAGTAATCCCAAATTCCTAATAATCAGACTAAATAATCTCTTCCCACTTATTCGAGTTCTTAAACTATTAGTTTAGGTAATACTGTCACTTAAGCAACAAGAAAACTGCAAAGTGCAGAAGTTAAAAGTTATGTGCAGAAATCAAGACTCAAGAACAAATTTCCTTTGCTGGTAAAGTTTTTATATTTGTTTCTTTTATTTAATGGGGGGAAGTAAGGAGGAAGAAAAACTTGCCCGAAATTAAGAACACGCAGTTTTTCATCCTTTGAATTGCCATTCCCTGCGGCACATGGGACAGTGTGCCTGAGAAGTCTGTGAATTCACCCACTTCAAGATACAATGGAGATGAAATGCATGATTGCAAGCACCCCAAACTGCAAGAAAACATTTAAACCACCTGAGCATACAAACTATACGATGAACATTGTCTTTCCATCCTTGTAACATAAGCATTGAAGATGATCTTTCATAAAAGACAATAATTGAGACACCACCATAAATCTTTATTATTAATCATTTAGCGGACCAAGTGCCAAACAGGTGGCAGGAGGGATATGAATTGGAAGTTTAAACCAAGAGAGTGTTGGTAAGAACCCCAAAATATAATGATTGTCAATTGTCAAAAATGACTATGAGCTTCAAATTGCATAGAAAAGCTGGAGCACTCATCTTCAGCAACTGTCTTGGAAACTTTATACACCAAAAGGATTAAGCAAATCCTTGCTAATTTAGGAATATCGGAAATGGATCACAAACATAAGTTTGTAGATCCAGGGGAAATTTCAAATTTGTAAGATGCAGGAGAAAAGGATATCATTATCAATCCCACAAGAAGTAGAAGTCTGACCTAGACAGTATTTTGATAAACTGATAGAAAAGTTTTAGAATTAAAGGCAATATAATGGCAGGTATAAAGTGTAACAGTTTGGAATCCTAATAGAAGTAGAAACTTAATGGTGATACAATGGCAGGTGTAAGTAGTAACTATTTGACATCCTACTAGAAGTAGAAACAAAGCTTAACGATAATAGTGGATTTACTAAAGGCATAAAAATAAGTATTACAGTGCCACATGACCATATAATCCAAATTTGTGCAAATACAAGGCAATAATAGCAATCAGAGTCACATAGAAAAGTTAGAATTAAGGGCAAAATAATGGCAGGTATAAAGAGTAACAGTTTGGAATTCAAATAGAAGTCAAAACTTAATGGTAATACAATTGCAGATTAGCAGGTGTAAAGAGTAACAACTTGACATCCTACTAGAAGTAGAAACAAAGCTTAACGATAGTGGTGGATTTACTAAAGGCATAAAAATAAGTATTCCACATGACCATATAATCCAAATGTGCGCTCAAATACAAGGCAACAATAGCAGTCAGAGACTCAGAGTAGACAAAATATCCTTATGAAACAACCATATATAGATCAAAACGTTCTTTTAAGAGCATATATGCATATGATGAAGAAACTTGAAAAGTAAAGAAAAAGAATCACTTTGGACAGCTCTAAGGCTTACTTAAAGGGCAATCATCCCCAGGGAGTTTACAATCAGGACAACAACCATCAAAGGCCATCCTACAAATTCCACAAGTCTCATCCTGCGCATCCCATGTCCATGAAGCAACAGCATGCCACCTGTAGTTTTTATTGACAATTAACAAAAAAGAAGAGAGTATTAAGATCCCCCACAATCTACTTATTAGAAAGTTGAGTGGTATCAAGTTGAGACAAAGGAAGTACTCTGTTCATAGCCACCCACAGCACAAAGCAAAGGAATTGGTGAAGTGAAAACTGATTACACAGAAATTTAAGCTGGATAGCAAAAGACAGGCAATCTCAAGTATTTCTGGCATACTGAAAATTAGTCCAACCAAACACCAAACAAACAGAAAACAAGAAGAAGAATTAAAATGAAACAAAGTTTATATGCATGTCCAAATCAAACTTCACTAGTGGTGAAGTGAGAAACTAAAAATAAAAAGGTCAGTACTTCATGAGTTCAAGAAATTCACACAGAACAATGATGCATATCAAATGGCTCCCAAAGCCTTACCTTAAAAAAATTATAAAATGCCAAATTGATTTGAGTTTCAAGAATTAAGGAATTATTTTTATTTTTCTAATATTACATTTTGCATCAATATAACTCCAGTAGATCATAAATAACATCCAAATTATTCAAAAAACATAATGACAAAGAAGGATACGTATAATCTTGACTTTCATAGTCTCTTCCCTGCAAGATCAGAATTACAGTCACAATTACACCTATATTCACACACACAACACACTTGGGACTTATTGTGAATTCAACTCAAAATCAGGCAAAACCCCTAATGAGAAAGAAATGTAATTGAGGAAATTACCTTTTGCAATGTAGATAAATGGGTGTAAAGAATTTGAATTCCTGAAGAGTGAAACTTGAGTATGAACAATTGTGAATTAGGAAATTTTTTTTAATGATGAGAAAAGTTTTAAAATGGTGGAGACTGGAATAGTGATTTTTTTCCTTTATTATGGAGTTTTTTTTTTCTTTTTCCTTTTCTTCCTCTTATGTTTAGGGTTCAGTTCTGAGGGTGTGCATAGGAATGGCCAACGGGGCGGGGCAAGAGCAGGGGCACATCCCTGTGCTGACCCCACTTCACTCCCCCTCACCTTCCCCTTCCCCATCCCCGCCAGGGATTACGAAATCCCTTCTCTAATCTGAAGCTTAACTTTATAAAGGATAAAAGCCTATCTTAAGACAGCTAATGGCCATCTACTCTCCATTTTGCATTTTCGTTCTTACTAACAACCCTCCACTGACAGCGGAAATCTCATCGTGAAGAAGGGGATATGTTTAAGAAAGAAAAGTGTGATAAGAACAAATATTCCGGAAAAGCAACCCATCCCTTCCTAGATTTGATGGTCATTAATTGTAACTCAGGCTCTTTTCTGAAAGGTTATTCCTTTTCAGAAAGGATTAACTCAATGTGGCAAGGGGAAGACAATATGGCATACCTGGGATGGCGTTTGATAGTCTGCTACTCAGCTACACTATGGCATGGGCTGCAGCATGGCACACATAACATTGAATTTCAATAATATACACTTAACAATCAAATCAATTTAGTAAGAACTTTATATATTTTTAAGTAGAGAACCAAATGGGAGAGGACCTTTTTCAGAGTAACTGAAGGTTCTAGCTCAATAAGAAATAAGAACACCAGGACCACAAACAAGACACTCTGTCCTCCAACTCAGTCACTTTGGTGTGAAGACCTTCGACTCCACTATATCTTGAACACATAAATTGAAACACATTAGTCAACAGCCCTTTTGCAATAAGAGAAAAAGAAACTCGTATAAATGAAACCAAAACAAAAATAGCAACATTGCATTTCTGCAAGTACTTTGAATATCAAGAATCAGCATAGCAACACGACATTATTGTTTAATCATGTATGAGAATTGATAATATATGCATGCGATAGCTTCTTACATTCTTTACCTTCAATTCTAAAGCATAATGAAGCACAGACCAAATAGGATATGCAATATATACTACAGGTAATATTCATATCGAACAGAATAAAAATTAAGATTTCATCCAGATTAGAAAAAATTCTTTTCCTTATATTTTCCACAACGGCTCAGAAACAGCATTTACAAGTACATTCCAGTGTTCCGACCATCTTCCGGAGACCGGAGTTTGAGTTATGGCCTTGAAAGGCATGATTTTCCAGCCTCCAAGGCTGGAATTCTGGAAATGGAAAAAGCAAATTAACCTATAAAGCAAGGGAAATAGGGAATCAAGGATTCAAGGCTAGAAATTGAGATAGCCTTGAATCAAGGCTTCAACTCCTTCAAGCTAGAAATCAATATTCAACCTATACAAGCTAGAAATCAAGGAGAGGAGCTGTGAGTAGACTGAGTACCTTCGTCGAGCTGCGGAAGGCGGAGCAGGGCAGCAGGCGCGGATGGAGAAGTGTCTTGTTAAAAGCTTGTTTTTTTTTTTTTTTTAATACAACTGACCTTATTACATTGTAGTATCTGTTCATCTATATTTTTCTCAACCTGTTGAAGCACAAAGAGTCAATTTCGAGATCTCCTCCACTGAGACTCGAACTCATGACCTCCCATCTAAGGGTGGCCACTACATGTCAATTGAGCACAAGGTGCTCGGCAAAGCTTGTTTATTAATACTATTTTTTAAAAAAAAAATTTACTTTTTTTAGATTAATGTTTAAAAAATTTGTGTTGTCCTATTTCAAGTGATTTTTAAAATCTTATATTTAAAATATTTTTTGAATATTTTTAATTTAAATGGAATAAATATGATTTTTACTTTTGAATCTAGAGGGGGTGTATTCAATCACGACTTTCATGAACTTTTAAATACTTTTATCAATTTTAAAAGTTTGGTGGTATTCAATTAAGACTTTTATAAACTCTTTAAAAGTATACATGTATTCAATTAAAACTTTTCAAAACTTTTTAAATGTATACATGTATTCGATTCAGACTTTTATAGAGTTATTAAAAGTCTACTGGTATTCAAAAAGTTACTGACTTTCACAAACTCTTTCAGAATAGGATTTCTATAGACTTTCTCTTCATTAATATAAATAGATGAAATCCAACCCTCCAACCCCAAACTTTTCAATATTCTTTGCAAACTTTTTTTCCTCTATCTAAACTAGACAAATTTTCCATCAATTTTACGGTACGTATCAAATCTTTCACAAATATATTTTTTTTTTTTATGTTCAAGCAAATTTTTTGTTGCCATCACAACAAAATAATTGCTGCGATCGCAGCTAAAAACATTGCTGCGATCGCAACAGATTTATGGAACAGCAGCAGTAATTTATTGTTACTGTGCAGCAAAAATATTTGCTACAACCAGCAGCAAAACCAGCAAATTTTTTAAAATTTATAATTTTTAAATTTTAGTTAATTAATATGTTTATAATTTTATATAATTGTATGTTTATTACTCAGCATTAGTTGTTTCATTAGTTCAAGAAATATTTTTATTTGTTATATTTATAAAAATTGATTATATTTTGTTTATGAATGATATACCCTATTTTTGTGACATCAATATTTTTTTTTAATTTCTACAATGCACTAATTTATAGATAATATATTAATAGAAGTTATGGAATGTTTGTGAGGGTGTATTCAATTTAGAATTTTAATGACTTTTGTAAACTTTTTAATATGAAAAAGTTTTTAAAAATCTATAAATGTTTATTCTATGGATATTTATAAACTCTTACAAAGTTTATAAAAGTTTAAAAGATTCTAAGAAAGTTTAAAAAAACTCTACAAAAGTCAATTAAAATCCATCACTTTAAAAGTATTTAAAAGTTCATGAAAGTCGTGATTGAATACACCCCCTAATATATGTAAGATTTTAAAAATTGATAGTCAAACCAAATTTATACGTGAATATAACATGATTAAAATATATCTAGTAACCTATTAAATTCACTCAAAACTTAGTTTAAATAATATGAATATTATATTTACCTAATATTTAAAATATTTTTGAATATATCCGTTTAAATGAAACATATATATAATTTTTACTTTAAAGTTCAATATATTTTAAATTTTAATATTCGATATACAAACCAAACTAATGTTAGAATATAACATAACCAAAAATATCCAAACCAATAATCTATTAACTTCAACTAAAATCTAAAAATTAGTTTAGATTCCAAGTTTAAATTATGATAATATGAATAATGTCAAACTTTTCAAAAGAAAATGAATAATTTCTAACTATAAACAAATAAATTTACTAAATATAATAACAGTCGATGTTATTAAGAGCAACCACATCAGTGGTTATTTCACGGTACTTTAGGGAATGAAAGCTACATGGAGGGGAGAGAAGATAAGAGAGAGAGGATTGGGGTGCTTCTGCAAAGATGGGGTTATTTAGATTTTCAAGAGAAAAGAAATTTAATGATTGGTCACACTACTTTATTTATTTATTTATTTATTAAAATTATATTTGTTTTATTTATTTTTTTCTCTTATCCCATTTTCTCTTTCCTAATCACACTTATAATAACTCCTAAAATACCGTGAAATAACTCTACCGTGAACTTTAAAGTAAAAATATATTGAACTTTAAGGTTATAATAATGTAAATAAAAGTTATGTTGGTGTAATGATAATTTATACATTTATTTATTCTTTATGCAATGATAACTAATAAGACATTTTCAAAGTTACCATCTCTCACTTTTTACTTTTTCATTTATGTAGAGACTTTAGTAATGAAATATTTCGTTAATTATTTATTATTGTTAACTTATTCATTGCAAAATATTTTTTTTAACCTTTGTATAATAACAACGATGATGATGGACATTTTCTTTAAATTATTATTGTAGCAATTAAATTAGTGTAAACAAAGTAAAACTCGTATCTACGTTTTTTTCTATATTTCTTTCAACTCTTATCTGTCTTCCTTTCTTTTTCTTTTTTTTTTTTTGTGGTAAGAATTAAAATATAATAATATTTATTTAATTTAATTTGTTTCTTTCAACTATATATAAAGTGAAATCTATTATTTTTTGAATCTTCATCTCAAAAATAAAATAACATTTGAGTGAGTTAGAAATTAAATGTATAATCTTTTAATCTAAAATCACATACTGATATCATTCCTCCATAAGATCTTGTGTTAGTATTTTTTTTTTTTTTTAGGAGCACCCTTTAAACTTTAAAGCTTGATCCTTTAATTCTGCCACGTTCATCATGACGCAAAAAAAATGATATTTGCAGTAATAACATTACTTAATGATTGATACACACACTAGCATGAATCTGTTAGAAGAAAATACAGCAAAACATATGTCACAAATATCTGTATATTCAATTGAATATTTTGCAATAAATTCATTCCATATATAAAAAATCCCATCAACGAGCCTCTCCAAATACGTCTAAATACAAAATCTTCCATATTAATTACATCACATCTCCATCCTCATATATATACCAATTCCCATTCCTAGTAACAACAACCCCACATATTAATTCCCAAATTCCCAAAATGACTAGGAAGAAAATAAAGCTGGCCTTCATCGCAAATGACTCGTCAAGAAAGGCAACGTTCAAGAAAAGGAAGAAGGGGCTGATGAAGAAGGTGAGCGAGCTGAGCACGCTGTGCGGGGTCGAGGCGTGCACGATTATCTACAGCTCGTACGACCCCAAGCCCGAGGTGTGGCCGAACACGGCCGGGGCACAGCAGGTGGTGGCGCAGTTTAAACGGATGCCGGAGATGGAGCAGAGCAAGAAGATGGTGAACCAAGAGAGCTTTATTAGGCAGAGGATAGCCAAGGCGAGCGAGCAGTTGAAGAGGCAGGTAAAGGAGAATAGGGAGAAGGAGATGACAGAGGTGATGTTCCAATGCTTGACGGGGAAGGTACTTTTTGCTTAGAAGCTTACATGCTATCAATATAAGCAGATATTCAGTTAAAACTAAACTGAATATCTTAAGTTACTTAACTGACAGAATCACTAACAGGGCCTCTGGTTGGATGAGGGAATTAGGGAGAAAAAGAATTGTAATTCAGTAGAATTGCAATTCAATGAATAAAGTAGGAATTGCAATTACAATGTTTGGTATACAGGAATAGGAGTACATAGACTTGAAAAGTAAGAAACGACAAAATAACTAAAATGCCCTTGTGTTGTAGTAGATGTTGTAATAATAATAATAATAATAATAATAATAATAATAATAATTTAAAGAATAACAATAATAATAATAATAATAATAATTTTTTAAATAATAATAATAATAATAATAATAATAATAATTCTTTCAAAATAATAATACTCCGTAATTCTTTAAAGAATAATAATAATAATAATAATTCTTTCAAATTTATTTTTAAAAAAAAAACAAAGGGTATGTGAGGAGGGGCAAAATTGTCTTTACACCAACAAAATTGCCCCTCCTCTCCATTGAATCATCATTTGGAGGGAATTGCAATTTCCTCCAACCATGTAGTTTGGGAATTCATTGAATTGCACCAATTCCCTCCAAACTATACCCAACGAAACACCCCCTAATTGGCTTAATTATTTACTTGCATCACAGTCACTTAATAATACATCACAGTCGCTTAATAATACAATATATTATATTATATTACAGGCATCGGTTCAAGGCTTAAACTTGGGGGACGTGAATGATCTTGGGTGGGTTTTGGAGCAGAACTTGAAGGAGATATATAAAGGTATTGAGACTCTCAAAAAGACTACTCACCAGGCTGCTGCTGCGGCGTCGTCCATGCAGAAGCCACAGTGGTTCCCGGAGGAGAAGATGGGCAATAATAACGGCGATGAGGCGGCGCAGATGGGATATGGGAATGCGGGGGAGGAGATGATGATGATGATGATGCCATTCAATGATAACCAAAACACCATGTGGGGTGCCGCTGGCAGCTTCTTTCCCTAGAAATTAAAGCAGCCCATTTTCACACCTGCCTTATTTGAATTATGGTTACAGGAAAAACAAATCAAACAATGCCATTATATTAAAACTATTGTTCTTTTCACTCATAAATCATAATGGGTAAAGCAAGAATGATGGTTGGTTTTTATTTAAGGTTAATTTGGGGTTTAATTCATTAATTATTGCATTGTTTAAATTTTGTGTTTAAAATTTGAAAGATTTACTTTGAATTTTGAAAGTATATGTCACTACGCACTTCTCACAATATATATATATATATATATATAGGGTTCAGTTAATGCAAAATACTATTCCAGCATAATATGATGGACCAATGCATCACAACTTCTCCATAATGAGAGATGAAACGTGAAAACCTTATAGTGCAATCATGTATAAATTGCAGTGCATTCCTTTAGTCCGTACATTCGAACAAAAACAGTAGTCCGCATATGATCCTAATTTTATATATGACTCGGTCTCAATAGTCCAAAGATACCGGCCCAAGAAATGGCGGCCCAAGAAATGGCGGCCCAAATATAAATAAATAAATAATAGGGGGTTAGGGAATAAATACAATAAATAAGGTATTCAGGGGCTAATAAATAAATAAAGAATAAAACCCAACTATGTTACCACTAACACTTGAACTCAAGCACACTAGCTAGAGGAAAGAAAACCTGACCACTGAGCTAAGGAGTTGATCATGATTTGAGAGAAGATCTGCTTGGACCATACCCCCGCTTTAATATTGTTGATGGGCTCCCTAGCACCCTCCACGTGTACGGTATCAAGACGGCGTCAAGCCCCACCAAACACGCGTCCCACGTCTTCCCGTCATGACAGCTCCCACCATCCACGTACCCAGAGTCGTCAGGCAAACCCCGAGGAAGAGGGTGTGAAGGACACGAGTGAGCCATGCACGCGGGTATGACGCACACTTGGGCGTCCAGGATGGCGGTGCGCCATGCCGCCACCCGCACGCGAGAGGAGTGGTTGTTGCGCCTGGTAGCGGCATGATTAGCTGCCACCAGGCGCGTCTGGGCGCGCCAGTCGGACGCCGTAGGTTGCGACCGGCACACCGTGGCCCCGAACGACGATCACCCCCCACGGCGTCCCCTTCGGTGCGATGGTGGTTGATGCAGCCCCTGCCCTCATTGCTCCTTGCATGCACTGATCATCCTCCTGGCTTGCACCACTCCATCTAGGCCTACCTTCTGTCACTATTGCTTATTGGGCTTGGCCCCAACCAAAAAAATTGAGCCTGTAACCTAACATATTTTTCATGCATGCATATAGACATGCATAAAGCTACATATGTGTATTTGAATAGCATACTTGATGTTGATGGTGCTTCATCTTAAAAGATAAATTATACGGAGTAATGTTAGTCTTTGAGTTAATTAGTAATATCAAAAAAAAAAAAAAAAAAAAAAAGACATTTGAAACAAATAAAATTATCAAAGAAAATTCATAACGTTTGGTCCAATATGAAACAAATTAAAATACACGCACACACATCTTGACATGCCACTTACTAGTTTAAGTTTGTTTGGGACAAAATCACAAAGGATGACAATTTCTTTACTACTATGCAACGAAAACTAATTATTATTATTTTCTTTAAATTATTTTTACTGCTGATCTTCATCACTTCTTGGGGAATTGATCAACGGTGATGATTGAATGGCCAGATAACTCCAATTCTTCCAAGTTATCTTCTTTGGTTTTCACCTCATCTATTGCCTCTTCTTCATCCACATCCACAACCCCAATAACTTGTCGTAGCTCTTGCTGCTTTCCCCATAGAACTCCATATAGTCCCACAACAATCAACACTGACCCAACAATCCTGTATCATTCCAACAATTTAATGTAACAACTTATTGCTCCAAAACGCTAAAAATTTAAAAAGCTGCTCAAAGCAATTTTTTCGATCATCGACTATAAGCTAATTTACCAAATATTTTTTCTGCAATTAGCTATTACTATTAACTAGTCAAACTCACTAACCAAATCAGCTGACAACTATTTACCAATATATAATTAATTAATTAACTTACGTGCCAACGTATATTTTGTCTCGAAGTAAACCCCAACTGAGAACAGCTACAATCACAAGCAGCAAAGGGTTGAAAACAGAAACATATAAAGGTCCTTTTTTATCTATGCACCATGACATTAGGCAATATGCTATTGCAGTGCCCATAATTCCCTGCATTAAAAAAAAATTCATTAATCAATTTACTTATAAACTTAACATCAAAATTAGAATTTTTGATTTCAAATTAAAACCGAACTAAGGGACACGTGAAAAATGTGTGAAATGCGAGATATATATATATATATATATATATATATATATATATAATTATACCTAATGCTTTATAAAATTTAAAGAAAGAAACATAAATGTTAACATCAATGGCAAATACAGTGCACTTAGGTCTCCTAATTGAATACAAACCCAAATAAAGTCTTTTACACGGATAAAATAGTACAATTAAACCCTAATATTACATATTTGACAATTTAATGTTATAAATATGACACTAACTAAGCTAAAATGTCTGTGTGTTGAAACATACATGAATCCTGTATAACTTTTTTTTTTTGAATTTTAAAAAAATTAAAAAATAAAAATTAAACAACCATCGTCCATCATTGGCTATCCGCCAATGGACAAGACAATCATGGTAGTCCAAATGAGACAAAGGCAACCTCATTACCTTTGTCGGCCTAGATATAGACCTCTTTGAGGTTCAGATCTAGACAATCATGGTTGTCTTGTCTATGAGTAGTATAAATATAGCCATAATCATTGACAATTGCTAGTGTTTTTCTTTTTAAGTTAGAGATTTAAAAATAAAATAACATAAAAAATTTTACAAGTAGGGTCCATGTAAGCATCAAGACACCAAGTGTTAGTCTAATCAGCTCACATCATTGACAACATGTTGAATAGGTAATATAGGGTCTAATTGCATTATTTTATTGATTTCATTGAAACTTTTATCAATTAAGAGACGTAAAGTTTGTCCATAAATTGGAATCAAATAAGAGCATTAAATTAATCAAATTTAAAGGAAATTAATAAGCATGCATTTCTTAATAATTAAATTGAAATATGAAGAGGTTGCTTATGTAAAAAGAAAACATACCGCATAAACCGTAGAGGTAGCCCTGATCCCTTGCCTCAAAGACCAATCACTTGGCTTGTGATCAAAGCAAACAGCGAAAACAACACACTGAATGCTAGACATGAAACACATTAAGGTTGTGCTCGAGTATGGAGCTGGATACTTCTCACTCACTCTTGTCTAAAAAAATAAAAAATGAATAAAATTGTTATTCAGAAGAATTGGATAAAAGTAATAAATATTTGTTCACATATATAACGATTTATATTTATTTTGCTAATTACTTATTCAGTTATGTACCTATAATAATTTCATATTTTCTTAGAAGTTATAATATATATAATATAACACTGTTTTTGTTGTTTCAACTATTTGAGTCGTAGTGCATATGATCAGCAAATAATACATTAGAGATTATTATATTAGAATTTAGAAACAATGTACTATTGTGTGGACATTAATGTGCTAGGTATGTGATATCGTACTCAATTAATTTCCATAAACATTTGGTGTAAGATATATTGATTTTAATTTGTTGATTCCCAGAAAATTAAAGAACATTAAGTTTATAACTAGGCAAAAATCATATGTAATAACTAATAACACAAAAGAAAATATTAATTTTCATTAAATAATTAGGTCTTCATTTTACATAAGAATATGAAATATGTTCGAGTTTAAAAATTGTATTTTTAAACATACAAAATAAACTAATAAAATATTTAGATTGATAATGAGGTGTAGGCCGCAAATTACATTGTGGACCATGCATGGTTCACATTGTAAGTTACAACGTAGACTACGGAAAAATATTCATTTTTAGTATATTAAATGTTCATTTTTAATGTATTGAATATTCATTGTAAATAATACATCAAATAATAAATCTCCAATACACAAAAAGAATATAATGCTTCTAAAAATGAACATTCACTATATTAAAAATAAACCATATATTTTGTAAGGTGGGGATATGGAGCATTTGGGTTGATGATGATATAATGATTGGAGATGTGATGTGTAGGGTAGGGAAGATGAGACAAACCTGGATAATTGACCAAATTGCCCAAGAAACGGCGCTAACGATGATGAGGAAAGGTCCGAGGATGAAGTTGGGTTGAGTGTTGGTAGAGCCATTATTATTATTAATTTTGTTTTGGGATGAGAGATGGTCTGCATATTTCCAGTGAATGCTAGATTCGCCTATGCCAATATTATGGCCGTGGTAGAACGACAGTAACATAGCACCACCCACACACAATATGGTTCCCACCACCTTGGCTTTCCCGGCCGCACTCCGTATCATTAACTTTTCAATCCTGTCACATTTTTTTTTTATAAATAAATCAGACAGAGCATTTGATTGGAAGAAAGGAATTAAGAGATCGAAAAAACAATTGTAATTCAGTAGAAAAAAAAAGTATGAATTCAAATTACATTATTTGGTAAAATTATTAAGAATGAAAAGGAAGAAAAGTGATATAAATACTAAAATATCCTTGTATATAATAATAATAATAATAATCAAGGGTAAATATGTAATTTCTTCTTTTTTCTTTTTCTTTGTATGGCTGAATTGCAATTCATATGAAGGCTACGAATTGCAATTCCCTCAATTGCAATTCATTGAATTGAGGGAATTGCAATTTGTTCCAACTAAACAATGCAGTTTCTCCTCCCATGGAATTACATATTAGCATGCATTGAATTTCAATTCATGTGTGCTAACCAAACAGTCAAACACCCCATTAAGAGCTTGTTTAGTGTTGGGAAAATTACACTTTTCGTCTTATAGTGTAATCTCGTCTCTAAGCTATAACTAACGTTGCAAATTTCGTCTATACTGTTTTGTTAGGAAAAAAAAAGACGAAAGTTACAAGGTCATTTATAGCTTAGGGACGATAAATGAGCACAACCAACAAGTAATGACGAATCTTACAATTATCTTATAACTTAGGAACAAAAAATGTACTTTTTCATAATTAAAACATAATATATACCCGAAAGGGACTGCCATGAGGTAAGTGACTGCTGGAATTAAGTTGGTTAATGCACATGCAATGGTTGGTGTGGAATTCTTGAGCCCTACAAAGTATGTGATCTGATTGAGGCTAATCCTGAATCCAAAAATAACAACATAATTAATATTAGTAATGATAATGATAATGATTGCGCATATATGCAGCTAAGAAAAAAAAATCTTTTCTTTCTTTTTTTTTTCTAAAAAAATAAATTATTTTGCGAAAGAGTGGAAAGTGTGCGTATTGGTAAATTACATACCCAAATATGGAACAAAGGAATATATTGAAAAGGATAGAGAGTGTCATCTGTGGCCGTATCCTCCTGTAATTATCAAAATAACACAATCATTTAATAAGCAATCCAATCATTTGCTAACACAATGATTTAATAAGCAATCCAATCATTTGCTAAAACATTGAGCATTT
Organism: Ipomoea trifida; assembly: GCA_003576665.1. NCBI lineage: Eukaryota > Viridiplantae > Streptophyta > Magnoliopsida > Solanales > Convolvulaceae > Ipomoea > Ipomoea trifida. The sequence goes on along the minus strand of CP025644.1, from coordinate 19,113,720 downwards.
GCTAAAAATACGAATAAATAGTACTCTCCAAAAAATGTAAGTCTATATATAAAATATAAAGTATCAATCATTTATTAAAAAATTTAATGTTATTTAACCTTGGAGCGGTTCCCCATTTTTTTATTTGATGATATGTCTAAAAATGTAATGTTATTTATCAAAAACTTAAAAAAAAAAAAAAAAAAAAAAAAAAAAAAAAAAAAAAAAAAAAACCTCTAGTTTTCGGCGGGAACCAGTGTATCCAGTATCGACGAGTTTGTTGGGTGTAAAGAAGCAGGTAAGGTTGTGATTGGTCTGTTGAAAATGACTTCTGCCAAATTTTAGCGAAAGTCATTTTCCTCCAAAACAGCCATATTTTCCTAAGTCAACGAAAAATAATTTTCGTTGACTTGATTTTCCAAGCACATCCAAACACTGGAAACACGGAAGCTGATTTTCTTTTCGGGATTTCCAAACACACCCTTAAAATGTAGTATCTTGGCAACAAAAATCACGTTATATATAATATAATATAATGTATGCAATGTAAGTGTGGAGCAATGTAACTGCCTGAAATCAAGCCCAAACTAAAATTAAGAATGAATGTCTTCAATTTGACGCTATAAATGATGCATGACAGCTAAAAAAAAAAAAAAAAAAAAAAAAAAAAAAAAAAAAAAACATTATATTAGAAGCATCATGCAAATTATGTATGCTTTTTTCCAATAAATAGGCACTACATATTACATTTCCGATCCTTTCCTACTTTAGGTGTTTTAATTATAGACTCAAGGTGTTTAATGTTTAGAATTATATTATATTTTTACTCGAATTTTTAGTATATATTCCATTTCTTACTAAAATTATTGGCACTTCTTACTACTATATTTCAATACAACTCTAAGATAAGCCGTGTTTATATATAAATATATACTCAAGCGAATAAAACTAAATGTGTATTTGAGATTCAATAATCAATAAAATATATATTAGATTAAAAAAAAAAAAGTTAACTAGCTAGTGATTAATCTTTATCTCGTGCTTCATAGATGAGCCATGAAATTAGTTTAACAAAGTAAATTTTCATAGATCGCGTCTTTTCCTCTATGAAAAGTATACTAATACAACGGATAAACATGCTAAGAATTAATAAGAACCTACAAATAAGTCACTACAAGAAAACACTGAAATACTTATGAATTTACTATAATTTAAATATATATGGATTTCAATTTATTGATTTGCCTACCTACTAAATTTGATTTTTCTTGTAGTAAGTAAATGATTAACAATTATTATCCTAGCTAGCTAATAATAACAAATTGAGTAAAATTTGAAAGTAGAAAAATACAGCCCTAACTTACCAAGCAGCCTAGAGGCATTGAATTTTGATATGCGTACCCAATTTAGTTGCTAGTTTGTTTGTTTGTTTGTTGTGATATGAAATGAGGTGTGCTGGTTTAATTTCTTTGTGTTGACGCATTGAGAAATTATTTTCCGGGAAAAGGTGACGAAAAAGGAAACATATATGGAGTTGAAAGCAGCGTAACGTGAAAGAGACATGCATTATATTTGTGAATGTCGTACGTTAGCAGAGTTTCAACGTGTAACTACACATATAAAGCAACGCATTAAAGACCGTCACTATAAGTCAAGGCGCTGCCACGATTTGAAGCCGTTCCTCGTTTGCGTGACCCTACTTATTTAGCGCTCATTTAATTACAATAATATATTTTCTTGATTATACACAAAACCATATATATATATATATATATTCAAAAATGATATAAAAACCTTCTAGTTATTTATTTGGCATCCCATAAAATAGATATATATTTTGAATATGCCCCGCTAGGGTTTCAACATGTGCCCTCCCATTTGAAAGAGTCACAAACATATCACTTGAACACAAAAAAAAAAAAAAAAAAATTGATTTATATATGCTATATAATTTTTATTACATTTTTAACCTTATAATGTTGGTAGTATATAGTTTCTTTTTCATAATTAATAAATTTATTTTATGATGTTTCCTTTCTTATATTAATATTTTAACAAGTATCTCAAGTTGTAAGTTAACTTAGTATATTATGTTTGAAGTTGGAATGAGTTATTTATTCCACTATCATAGGTTCAATTCTTGTTAGCTAGTGACACATTTTAAATATTTTTTTATGTTAGCATATTATTAATACGTGAATTGGTAGTCATATCATCGTCATGCTATCTAATTACATACTTGCTCTAAAAAAAAAAATTACATACTTAATAATTTAAGTAATGTAGTTAAAAATTTTACTTAATTATTTAATTTTTAATAGTGCATTGATTAAATAATTGACCAATTTTAAAGTATATGGACCAAATTAAACATTTTACACTAATATAGAGAATTATGAAGTACTTAAACCTAAAAGAAACTATAAAATGGCTAAAATACTAATATATTTTTTATGATGGAGCTACTAAAAGTATTTAGTAATAAGGAACCATTCTTACTATATATATACTCTATAAATTAAATCTTGTAAAATTTTACAATAAGATATATTTCCTTTGTTGTTGATATTGAGAATTGTTTATGGTCTCTATTCCATTTCTATGATGCCTTTTTTTCACCTACCTTTTTAATTCTCAGAAATAGAAGAACGAAGACAATATGTTCATATCAATGGATTAATGAAAAAAAAAAAAAAGTAAAAAAATGCATTATTATTATTGTTGTTGTTGTTGTTGTTGTACCCAGGGTTTCATTGTCGGGCATGGTGACTAATCTCATTGCTGAATTGTAGACACCTCTAAAGAGTGGAACAACTGACCTAGAGATTTAAGATGGCTCCATATTCAAACTTATTATAATAATAATTATTATTATTGTTGTTGTTGTTGTTGTTGTTGTTGTTGTTGTTGTTGTTATTATTATTATTATTATTATTATTATTATTATTATGGAGAATAAACAATAATGGGATTTCCTATGTTTAATTTTATATTTTGATATGTTAAAAAAAGACGACAATCATTGGCTATATGACATTTATGCCAAAAACGTTTGTTTAAAATGTATTAAAGAAAAAGTGTTGTACCAGTAAAAAAGGGAAATGAAAATGACAGAATCACCATAAAAAAAGCATGACATATTACCACGAAACATATGAACATGCAACTAACCGTAGCTAAGCTAAGCTAGCACGGTTCAAGCTAAGCTAGCACGGTTCATACAGGCAGAGAGCTTCAATTCATGGAATATACGAATCGAAAAAAAAAAAAAAAGAGAGAGTTGATGAATGACCGGCCGGCAAATACAGACATATATATTAATTACCTCTCGTAGAAATATGCAATCGGAGCAATGGCAATGGAGGCGAAAAGTTGACGATAAGCGACGTGGACGAAAGGGTTCATGCCGGAATCCATGGCCACCTTGGATATGATGTTCATCACCGCATATCCAAATTGCACAAATATCATCATCATAAGAGCCAACAAATCTGCACCCATTATTTCTTCTTTCCGATCCTTTGCTTCTTTCTCCAATAGTTAGAGATCGAGATGGAGAAAGAAGACTAGGATGGGCAAAGAAGTAAGGAGATACTTAAATAGCTAGCTTGCTTGGAGGAATATATGATGAATAAGGTTTATTGGGTTGGGTTTAAATAGAGCCAACATCAAGAAAAGGATGACAAATTTGGTATTATTGCCCCTTAAGTATCCCCAATTTGCATATATAGAAAGGGCATTTTGGTCAAAACATAACAAATTAACTCGTCCTCACGATCAGCATGAACTCGTGACATTTTAATACCAAAATCATATATGCTCCACCCACTTGGTAATACTTTTTGGCTAGACTGTCATGGTGCAATTAAATTTAATATTATTATGGTGTTAGTTGTTTTATTTTTTTTTTAATTTTATTATTTTTTCTACAACTAAAAAAAGAAAATTTATAACAATAAAGAGAAATTTTAACTCATTTCAATACTTTCTTACGGAACAAATTAACTCGTCCTCAGGGTCAGCATGAACTCGTGACATTTTAATACCAAAATCATATATGCTCCACCCACTTGGTAATACTTTTTGGCTGGACTGTCATAGTGCAATTAAATTTAATATTATTATGGTGTTAGTTGTTTTATTTTTTTAATTTTATTATTTTTTCTACAACTAAAAAAAGAAAATTTATAACAATAAAGAGAAATTTTATATATATATATATATATATATATATATATATATTATACTTAACAAATGTGACATTTCCCTGAAAACATGCATGTATATATGCCTAAGATCAAATCGGTGAGGTAGTCTACATATTATGCGATGAAGAATAATTTTAAATGACAGCTGATAATTAATAATTTGGCACTATTTGATGATGAAAATATTGATTTCAAATATTAATTTATTGTCACTTTCTTTGTTAGATTAATTAGCTATTTGCTTTTACGTACTGTTAGTTTCATCCCAACACATGATACATTTATATATCGACTGCTCTAGTGCTTTAATAAATGAATATATAATCATTATTAGTTATTAGTTTATTCATAATAATAATAATCAAGTGCTGAGATAAATAAATACAAATAATTGAACATTTTTGCAATAAAATATGATTATAATTTATAAATGAACTATTCTTAGCAAATATGAATACAACACTTTACAAATGTGAGATTAATCTTTCCCTTAAATGTGTATATTTTCACCTATATATCCTCTAAAATTATGGCACTTTAACCACAATGTGATGATTAGAGTTCAAATTCGTTAAAGAGTAACACACACAAACACACACGCACATAGAATTTCGTTTAGGTTAGAATACTTCTTAAGGTGAGAACTCGGAGGTGGAGTAGTTATTGTGCATTCATGAAGAACTTACCGTACATTAAGAAGTCCGCATGCACAATAACTACTCCACCTCCGTGACTATTACATGAATGCACCAAAACTATGAATGTACAGAAATTACTACACGAATGCACAGTGTATTCATGTAGCAGTCGTGCATTACCGAAGAAATCCGCATGTTCTCACGTTAAGAGATGTTTTCACCATAATATATATATATATATATATATATATATATATATATATATATATATATATATATATATATATATATATATATATATATATATATATATATATATATATATATATAGGGTTATGTTCAGGTGTGGCCGCGCCTTCCCATGCGGCCGTGCAGTTTACACCATTCAATGTTAAGAAATGCACCACACAAATAACATTGAGTGGTGCATTTCATATTAAGAAATGCATTTTCATTGTGGTGCATTTCGTAACATTGAGTGGTGTAAACCGCACGGCTACACGGGAAGGCGCGGCCATATTTGAATAGAAATATATATATATATATATATATATATATATATATATATATTATATATATAAACAAAAATGTAAATAATTAATGATTATTCAAAACCGTAAAGGGATTTGTTGTGGAAAGGGAGCGTTGATGCATGCATAGTATGAAATTAAAGTTGCCACAAATTGTTGAAGACAGCAGTTTCAGTTTATAATGGTGATTGCCAGCTTAG
>CP025644.1:19057628-19104329 GCA_003576665.1 Ipomoea trifida | reverse complement strand
GCTCCCGTAGTGGGCACCTTACTCCCACAAAAATCGGTCCGAGGACCATAACGGGCACCTTGCTCCCGTAGTGGGCACCTTACTCCCACAAAAATCGGTCCGAGGACCATAAACGGAGATTAAATATCGGACTTACAATGCCGGTGGTGGCTGGACCAACCTAACCGGACTTAATGTACATATATCTAGCTATTACAATTTTCTAAGTACAAGTCATAGCCTATACAATTTGCTAGACCTATTCTAAGTATAAGCCTATATAACTTATACAACTTTTACAAAGTAAAATTAAATTACAAAATTTACAAATTATAAAATTTTTGCACTGCAATTTCCAATGTTTCGCACCAGCGTGCCAGCCATTTACCCCCATCATGGGATTTAATTTTGTTGTTGTTTTGCTTTTCCAAAGCTTAATTTAGCATGCGAGACTGTCAGCCACCCTCCACCATTTTGGTTTGCAATCTTATTCGACCACCGCTCATAATGACCAATAATATTATGGACTATGATGACTTGTTTGTCTCCACCATTTTATTTTGCGTGCTGCTCGCAGCTCGGACGGTAGCATGCTGAGTTTTAACCTTTAGCCCGGGGAAGAGCAGGATTATACTCTTGGAAAATAAAAGAGTTAAGGATTCACTCATGACCCCGGGAAAAACGAGTACCTAACTCTGGATCGATACTTCAAAGTTGGTCGTCGCTCGCTGCTCGGGAAGATAATTATAGCATGGAGGTTGCAAAGTCAAATCGTCCGGGAACTCAGGGCAGTCCGAAATCCGGCCAGAGACTCGGCAGTCCGCAAGTTAGAATTCATCACGTTGCTGTGCCTTACAGTTCAAAAATATTACCCGCGAAACCGATCATGAAAAACAGGACACCAACCTCATGCCCCAGTAATTGTTCGGAGATGGCTCAATGGTTGCAGGCTTCAAACAGAATAACCGGCGGGTTCCTAGTCACTTCATATGCTACCGCAATACTTCGCCAATGTCTTTGGTTCTTTGCTGGTTGGTGACGGCTCGGGAGTTCTGAATGTACCCCGCGACGTGGAGAGATGGACGCGGTCGCGGTGGTCGATACGATCTGATCAGTGTGACGTAGTAATAAGCCCGCATTGTGCGCGACGCTCGGAGAGGCCACCTGTTGCCGAGAGCTTTGGTCATCAGTTCGATCTCACGCCCATGGGTGCAAGACAATGAGACCAGGGGCGGTCAGCTAGTGGAGACCAAGCTTTTGTCATGTCCGGGAAGGTAAGACAATGAGATCAACGGCAACTACTGGTGGAGTCGGGTACCCAGCCTGAACTGGATATCCGAATAGACTCGAAGGTCGAATCATGAATGTCTGCGATCAAGTCTCTAATAGTTGCTCCGAGTGCCGCTGCCGGCGAAGAAGAGAGGTCGGGGATCATTTGATCAGGAAGTAGCATGACTGCCGATCGGATTCTGCTGCGCTGAGCTTTGAATCGGCTTCTGTTGCGCTCTGAACCAGCTTCATCTGCCATTTTTACGGCCGCCGACCCCCGGTAGGTCCAAGTAACCAAGACTCAGAGTTGGTGGATGATGGTCATATTTGTTCGGGAAGCAATGCACTGGCCATCAACTAGAGAAATAATGCCAAATCGGGTATAGTCGGAGCCGAGCTTATGGCATAGCCTATCAGTGCCACTGAAAATGAGGTCGGGATCTTGGAGCACGTCCCTTAAGGTTGGAAATCCAGAGCTCGCTGATGGAGATCAAAAATCTGTTCAGTTGCCACTCGGGAAATTATTGCCGCTACCTTTACAAGCGAACTGTTGTATGCTCGGAAGATATGAATAATGATGTATGTCCGGTCACCCTCCTACTGCCATCAGCTCGGGAGAGACCAAGTAGGTGTCATGACCGGAGCCGATGTTCCGAGAATGCAGTTGAGAGAAGGTTTCAGCCAACACATCAAACACAGGCGATGGATGGGATCTGGTGCACAGAAACCCAACGACAGCTAAATCGTTTGATGATCAATCGTACTCCTTGTCTTCCTGGGGTGGTAAAAGGTCGAAGAAGAATCCCATGGTTGGGGTAAAAAAGTAGATTGATGTAGTGTTGTCTTTGAAATCTTCTCCTCTGTCGATCATACTCTGGTCGGCCACTGGAGGTTGAGGAGACAATGGTTGGCTTTACAGACCTATGTATAGGAATTTTCATATATGCTCGGGAAGTTCTAGGGAAGCTTGGTGAAACTCAAGTAATTGATCCGGGCTGCTTAACCGGTGGCTTTAGCTCGGGGATGTTCGGTTCTTCTTTAATCTACTGAACTGGCAGTGACATTTTAATGCTATGCGCAGGTAGACAAGAACGAACAAATTGAGCGACGAAGCCTCTCCAGTTGAGTGTTAATCGCAGCTAACGACCGGATGAGCGTTCGACAATCACACCTGACCAAAGTTAGAATCAATCACAGTACACGATCACGAGGTTAGTCGCCCACCCAAACGAAGTCGCAGCTGGAGTTCAACTTTGTTCTGACTCCTTGAGGAATGAATATCTTTCACTTCCAATCACTCTATCTAAGAGTTGCCAGTTTAGACATGCTCAGGGAAGCGTAAACAGGACGGAGTTCAGACTCGGATCATACGGTCAGTTTCCCTAGCTCGAACTCTTGAATACTGGGGGTCATCTTCCTCCAATCAGTTTACATGCATTTGCTTTATTCATTTTCCTTTTCTCCTTCCTTCCACTCCCTCGGTTTTTGCGATCCACCGTCATCTTCCACCAATAAGCTTGCATGCATTTATTCCATTGCATGCATTTATTCCATTTTTATTGGACCACCCACACCCACCACCTTTAACGAGAAGAGAGGAGACATGCCATTGGATAATTCTTATGGCGACGCTACTGAAACTTCTCGGCGACCAGGCTAATGAAGTGGCGAAGAAGATAATCTGGAATGGTGAATAAATCATTGGTGGAGAACATGAAGACAACAAGGGGTTCGGCGGTGGCATAAACCGAAAGAAAAAGCAGGGAAGGTGAGAGTCCTCTGCTCCCAGGTCTTTGTCTCGCTGCTCTGTGCAGTTCCCTGGTTTAGAAATTTCACAGAATGCCTGGTGATGATGCTTGTCGGCTCTTGGAGTTGCCACTTTGTAAGGTTCAAAATAAAAATGGCTTTGCATGTGATTCCAGCTTCTTGCTTTACTTCTTGTATAACAAGAAACATTAAAGTCAATTGAAGCTGTGCAAAACGAGCAACCTTCATTACCTCGTGAAGGGCGGCAACCTGTTACGGTAGAAGGTGACAGATGAAGAAGCTCGTAAACCAAATTCCACCAGAAACAGTAATCTTTGGCTAAAATTGGAGTTGGAGCTTGGCAGTGGGTTTTTCACCCATTTTCTCCGTTCTTCTTATACATGCACACACGAACAGAACCTCATCGCCCAACATGGAAATAATTTTCTTGGATCTGGAACACGGCTTTTCGTCGCATTCCCCACAGACGGCGCCATTTGATAAGGATAAATTGCTCCCTATACTTTGTGTATATAATGATATATGTATAAGGTATAATCAATGAAAGAAATTAACCCCAAAATCATCCCTTTATTCATTGCTCTTGAACCAATGTAGAGAGAAGGGAGAGGATAGTTTCCTGTGTCTTTCTAGAGAGAGGGAGAGAGGCCAAAAATGTCCTCAATCTAAAGGGCTAGGGTGCCTTTTATAGGCTAATACCCATACTCGTATACGGTCTACGTACCAATTACTCAAGACCGTACACCCGTGGTATATTCCCTATCATATATATATATATATATATATATATAGAGAGAGAGAGAGAGAGAGAGTTAGGATCATATGAGATCACTTGTTTAGGTAAGATCGTGAGATCAGATCTTGTGCATCCAATTAATAATTTAATGGTCTAGATTGATTTAAGATGCTAAGTTGAAGTGCATGCGAACGGTAATAAAATGTGTGCGGACGGTGATTAAATATGTGCAAACGGTGATTAAATGTGTGCGAACGGTGATTGATGTGTAAGATTTGATCTCAAATTTTTTTAATGGTCTAGATTGATTAAGATTCCAAGTTGAAGTGCGGACGAACGGTGATTAAATGTGTGCGAATGAAATGTGTGTGTGTCAATCAATCTAGACCATTAAAAAGTATTACATGGATGCACAAGATATGATCTCACGATCTTACCTAAGCAAGTGGTCTCACTGGAATCCTACCTTATATACATACATATATATATATATATATATATATACATATATATATATATATATACATATATATATATATATATATATATATACATAGATGAGGACCGATAGTTAGATGAGGACTCTGTGGACTTATCTAATCCTTTGATTTAAATAATTCAATCGTTGTGATTAATTCTATGCAATAGATTTAATTTTTCGCGCTCAGTTTGTTGTGCATTGGTACGCATTTTGTTGTGCATTCGGTCTCAGTTTGTTGTGCATTCATAGTGTGATTGTTGTGCATCATTCCCACTTTGTTGTGCAATACGTTGCATTCATAGTCGTTAGATCACTCCAAATGGATGATCTAGATTAGTCCACAGGATCCTCAACTAATGCTAGATCCTCACCTGATCCGAAAGCATATATATATATATATATATATATATATATATATATATATATATATATATATATATATATAGATTTCTACTTTACACCACTCAATGTTACGAAATACACCACTCAATGTTAAGAAACACACCACAATGAAAATGCCTTTGTTAATATGAAATGCACCACTCAATGTTATTTGTGTGGTGCATTTTTTAATATTGAGTGGTGCATTTCTTAAGATTAAGTGGTATAAACCGCACTGTCGCACGGGAAGGCGCGGCCACACCTGAACATGACCATATATATATATATATATATATATATATATATATATATATATATATATATATATATATATATATATATATATATATATATATATATAGGGGCGCACTCCTGTGTGAACCGCCGCCCAAGAAGTAAATGAGAACGCTTCACAACTGTCCATGTGTCAAGATCAACGAATCAGATGCAATTTAAAACAAAACAATACGGTGGCATTTTCGTAAATAACTCGAACTTTGGTGCAAGTAATTGTGATATAAGTGCACCTAGTTTGACTTACAAGTGCACCTATTTCCGCACATATTTTCACTTACAAGTGCAAGTAATTTACCATGTTAATATTCATGCATCTGGGTGCAATATATATATATATATATAATACATTATATTTATTGAAGTATACACATAAATTCATTAATAATAATAATAATATTGCTGTTGTTGTTATTATTATTATTATTATTATTATTATTATTATTATTATTATTGTTGTTGTTGTTGTTGTTGTTGTTGTTGTTGTTGTTGTTGTTGTTGTTGTTGTTGTATACATATCTTTATTTATATCAATAGGACATATGGTAGATTAAGATTCTTAAAATTTCATTCATTTACAACTTCTATATTTTCATATATAATTTATTTTTTTTATATATCATAATAATAATAATAATAATAATAATAATAATACTTTTTTGTATAGGGGTATTTATGTCTTTTAAACACATATTCCATTTATATTCCTTAAACCAACCAACACTGAAATTATATTCCAAAGTCTATTCCTTCAGTGAACTAAACAATAGAATACAATTTCTATTCTATTCCTTGCCTACTCCATTCCCTATGAAATTATTCCTATTCCCTTAAAATTTATTCCGTGAACCAAACATGCTGGGATAGTGTTTTTTATACACCTAAAGACAATGATAAAGTATTCACTTGTTTGTACTGAGTCTTAGGTTACGTTCCTTATGCGAGACTAGGTTCCTAACAAGTCATATGAGGGTTATCGAAATGCTTTTGGAGTTGAACCTTGAAATAGCATGTTGGAAAGTGTAAAATAATGTTGCAAAATTTATTTCAATATAAGAAGGAAAGTAACTTTGAAATTCCTACTTTACCCCTCCAATAATAGTGGTTTTTTAATTTTTCGTGTCAAGTTGAGACGGATCCCTAACATTGGAGGCTAAACGTGCACCACTTCGCTCATAACTGAGGGGTTAAAAATGAATATGATCATAACTAAGGGACTAAGTCATCAATATGAGTTTAACACAGAGACCAAAGATGTCATTTTCCCCATTATAATATCTTTCTTCTATAAGTGGAGCTTGAGTTGGATAAGGGTCATAGGGTGGAGTATCATTGTATACTTCTTGTAAGTGAGTTTCTTATATGCCTTTCAAATGTTTTTCACAATAAAGTGTTTTAACATCATCAAAAATTGAAAATTTGTAATGAATAAGTGTTGTGTAGATTTTGATGATAATGTTGCCAGTTGTATTTTAGGAACTTAGAGTCCTCATTTCTTTTCTTTGTAACAACAAATAAGAAAATACTCTAGTCACTCTCCAAGTAGAGGTCATACTTCCAGCATACCCTAGTATTATGAGAGAGTCTCAACAGATGTGAAAGGGTTCCTTATGATTGCATTCACTATCGGTTGACCTTATCTAATAAATCTCTTGGTATAGGTAGGTAAACCATAGACCTTAGTTGTTTTTTGTAAAAGGTCTTTTCATAAATGTGTTATCATCTAATAGTACCTAAGTCTAAAGTATTAAGTCAAGGCCCGACACACCTTTGTCAGAGTTATTCAGTAGAGAAGTACAGAGTGTACAAGGAATTCTTTTTGTTGTAAGAGATGTTGGGTACACTTTCTAAAGACACTTAACAACAATATATCTTTTGAACAAGCAAACATGGCTTTTGTTTCTTATGCCAATCATATAATTCGTTGTTCGAAAAGGGATAAAGTTTTTTACAAATGGTCAATAGCTGTTGGGCGTCGGTCAGGTGAGTCGAGTTCAACCCCTACTCGATTTGAGACGTGGCGTTATGGCTTACCTTGGAGGGATGTTTTTAAATGGTTGATGTCCACCTACTTATCACCAATTGATTTTAAGTAGGATATGACAACCATATAACTAAAGAACTATGTGGTTAAGCGTGCTTAGCTTACAACAGTCACAGGATGAGTGACCCACTAGGAAGTAAGCATAGTGAAGTGTTGAGATCTATTAATTACTATTAAAGCCGAGGTCACGGGTTCGAATCGATGGCAAGGTGATGGCCAAGTCTAGTCCCGGATGAGATATGGGTGTAGGTCGAGCTAAGTCCAACCTCGGGAGGGGGACTAATGGGCACGAAAGCTAATGACCAAGTCAGGCAAGTGCTCGAGGGGGATTGTTGGGCATCGACCGAGTGGACCGAGTTCAGCCCTTGCTTGATTCAAGACGTGGCATTGTGGCTTACCATAGAGGGATATGGTTAAATGATTAATGTCCACCTACTTATCACCAAGTTTTAAGTAGGATATAACAACTAGATAGCCAAAAAAACTCCGTGGTTAAGCTTGCTTGATTTACAACAGTTACATGATGGGTGACGCACTGGGAAGTAAGCATAGTACAGCGTTGAGATCCAATAATAGCGGAAAATGAAGAAATGACAGCTTTTAGACACTTACCGTTTTAAAAGGCACCAATGGGAAAACTTTCAAATGTTCAAATTTCAATGCCTTCATCACTATTTAAAGAGCCCCTTCTCAAGCATGAAGAAGTTACAAAAACGAATACACGTTAAGCATAATAACTTCAAAAGCTTTCAACCTTTGTCTAAGCTTCCAAATGCTTCAAAAAATCATTCAGATTTTATCCAGATTTAGTCATCCTGACTAAAATACTTAGGAATCATCTCCTACATCTTTCAAGGTGACTTTGTGGATGACCCTTGAAGAAGGTAGTGAGGCAGCGAAAAATGTAAAACTTAGTGAAGAAAGTCGTTCGAAGAACTGGCATTTGGTGGATAATGGTAACCTAGTTGACTTGGATTGCGACTAGTGTGAAAGGCTTTACTTTCACTTGTATTGCAATAATACTAGTGAAATCTCACGTGTTATGGAGAAGAGTAGAATAGGGTTTACTCAAACTACCATAAAAATTTGAGGAAATGGTAAAATAGGCACTCGAATTTTAGCTAAAAAGTCAATTAGCCTCCTAAACTTTTTAAAGGTTCAATTACACCCATCAACAATTCATTTTTATGTAATTGCCCAAAAATCGGTTAATGACCTGCTATCACAGGTCATTAGGATTTCGGCAACCTGGCTATGAAATTCCGACAAAATTTTAGACAACAAAGTGATCGATGGCCGGCGAACGATAGTCGGTCACTGAGAAGGAGACCAAGGTCGTCTTCTCCAGCATAAGGCGACTATTATGGTCGCCTTCTCCGACTTGAGAAGGCGACCATGCCGGAACCCTAATAATCTGTGATAGCAAGTCATTAATTGGTTTTTGGGCTTCATTGCATCAAAATAAATTATTGATGGGTGTAATTGCAAATTAAAAAATTTTAAGGGCTAATTGACTTTTCAACTAAAGTTCGAGGGCCTATTTGACTCTTATCCCTAAAAATTTTGGACTCACTCACTCACACCCACCCACCCCCCNNNCCCACCCTCTCCCACTCTACATTTGTTTATTTTTCTGATCTTAATTGCAGACATACACCTTCAACAAAACACTACAAAACTTTAACGCAAACTTACTAAGTCTTCCGCAGCCCACAAACTCAAAATAATCTTTTCAAAAGGTTTGGAACAATCCGCTAGTTTACAAAACAACTACTTTGGTGTTTTGACCATGGTCAAAATGCCAAAGTCAGTGGATTTGCCAAAATTCTGGCGGATAAACCACTAATTTGGTGTTTTGACCATGGTCAAAATGTCAAAGTCAGTGGATTTGCCAAAATTTTGGCGGATCTGCTAACAACCAAACATGCCCAAAGTCATATCATTGCAAAAGATTTGGTATTCTAGGAGAGAACTCAGAGATGGAAAAACAAACGACAAAATGAGAAAAAAAAAAAATTGAACCCCAATGGCTATTTATATATGGTACATAAGTTGGGGTTTTACTTTGGGTTCAACAATAATTTCTCTAGTCTGGCACTCAGACTAAACTATATGCAGTGGCGGAGCCACATGAGAGCAGCAGGGGGCCTTGGCCCCCCCGCCAAAAATTATTTTTTTATATTAATATTGTAGTGTTTTTTTGTGCCCCCTCACCAAATATTTACTAATTTTTTGGTCAATTCTTCTTTTATTCTTACGCTTCTCAAACCCAGATGAATATTTTCTAGAAGACATGATTATAAAATCTTTAAAAAAATAAGAATTTATTTAGAAAGTCTATGAATAAATAATTAATCAAGAAACAAATTCTTGAATATATTGTTCTAAAATCAAAATTAGTAAGTCATGTAAATAAAACAATAAATAAGAATTGTGAAATATTTAATAATTTTAATTACATGTTAAGAGAATTGAAGAACTTGAGTAATCAAGAAGAATTGAAGAATTATTAGTGCGTCTATGGTCTATCGTCTACTACGTCAATTGCGTATTTGCTTTCGTGCTACTGCTTTCGTCGTCTGCTAAGTGATGTTTGCATCAATTAAAAAATTGCCTAATACCTAATTAGGATACTTGTAACTTGTGAGATTTGTGTAAATATAAGCTTAGCAATTTTGGTAAGGAAAGGATTTAAACCTACAGTATAAATAGCCAATAAGCGACCATAGGGTTGCCGATTGCGTAATGCATAATGCCTCCAGCCTCTAATCCTTTACCTTGTGGTTGGTGTTGGAGCTAGGGGTGTGCATTCGGTTAACCAAAATTTTAAAACCTTTAACCATTAACCGAACCGAAGTTTGTGACCGAATTAACCGAACCAAAAAAAATTTCGGTTAACCGAACTTTTTAAACCTAAAATATAAAATTCTAAAAATAACACCTAAAATAATAAATCCAATTAAAATAAAATACAAATCATCCCTAACTTCAAATATTCAAATATCCATAACTTCAAATCTTCAATCCAATTAGTATTTAGTATTTATATTTAATTATTTATCTTTATATATATATATATATATATATATATATATATATATATATATATATATATATATATATTCGGTTAACCGTTCGGTTAACCGACCTTTTGAACCAAATTAACCGTTCACCGAAATTTCAAAATTCCTTTAACCATTAACCGAACCGAATTTTTCGGTTCGGTTAATGGTCGGTTAATGGTTAATCGAAATTTTTCGGTTCGGTCGGTTAACCAAAAAATTTCGGTAAATTGCACACCCCTATTTCTTGTATACATTCAGCATTCCCGGTATAGTAAAGAATACCTATTTCTTGAAGGTAATATCAAAAACACTTTTTTTGTCTGTGCAACGGTCCTGGGCAAACATGCCCAGGGTCGGCCGGCCAACTAGAAGAGAAATATTTGTTCATAGAAATAAACTACTAATTAGTTAACAAGCACGAGCTAGATGAGATCAGAGTATTCTAACGATTTATTTCATAACTTTCAAAAGGTGAACAAACTATATTTATGATAGTTTAAATCCACATATTTTTTCAATGTGTAGAACAAAGGTTTCTTCAAAGCGTTCTCAACTCTCTTTCTCTAATTTCATAAGTACACTTTAAAAATTAATTTTTTATTCACATATTATTCAGTTTTAACATATAAATATATAAAATTCATCTTCTAATATAGGAGAATTCAAATCTAATTTGATCCAACCTAAATCAGTAATTAACATCACTTAAATAACCACTCACATGCGTATTTTATATCGTCATTTTTTAACTATGTTAGTACATTTTTCTCCAAAAAAAAAAAAAAAAAAAAAAAACTATGTTAGTACATTTTACGCCAACCTATGTTGAAAATTCAAATATATGGCGGGGAAACACAACCTCAAATGGGAACATGATTCTTGAGCTACGCCAGGTTAGTCAAAAGTTCAAATGTAATAAAATGGGGAATAACAATAATTCAAACCCCCATCACAGTGGAAGCAGGAGATATTTATGCAAGCTAATCAAATTTAGGGCAATCAGCATAAATGTAATAATCTCACTTTTAAAAATAATGCATATGTCATATTATAATTCATGACTATTTTTTTATATATTCATACAATTCAAAATTATTTTCAAAAGTAATTCCTACTTTCACATTACCTTAAAAAAATTATTTTTTTCATTAAAAAAAAGATTTTATTTTCATAATTATTCTCTTTGATCACTATATAAATTACTTTCCAATATTAAAAATTTAAATAAAAACAAAATTTAAATTACTTAAATATTTTTAAAATAAAAATTTGTATCATGTTAAATATTTGAAGAAGAAAAATTATTGCATAAAAGTTGAGATAAAATGCTTTTTTATTATGTAACAATGATGGAGGGTTTTAGTTTAAAAAAATAAAAACAAGTCAATTTTATAATTATTACAAACCCTCCCTCATTGTTACATCCATTTTCTCTTTATTTTTCAACAATCAATCTACCCAAATAGATGAATCATAATAGTTTTCACTTTTTACATGGAGTTTAATTTGTTCTCACATGAACTTAATATGTCAAAGCCAAAGCTAGGATAAACTATGTTCTTACAATTTCATATGGGGATAGTTCCTAGAAAAGGAAAAGATTTGACTCTACATATATAAATATATAATGAAACGGTCGTTGTTAGCAAATTTTCTTATTGGGATGATGTTCAAGCATGGTTCATAGCATTTTTTTTAAAAATAAAATGACAATTTTTCTGCCTTATTTTTTCTATTTTAATGAAGATTTCAAGTATCCAACTCCATTTTGGTTTTATCAATGGTGGGGAAATTGGTTTATATAAATCAGTAGTTCCAAAAACTGTCTTAGATGCATATGAATAATTTAGACAGTCAAGAATTTATGTTAGGACGTACTTCTTCCTCACCACACTAACTTGTGTTTTGTCACAATTTTCAACTCCCGTGTATTTTCCTGATAGAGTATCGTTTTGAAAAGTTTGATAACTTCATGATATCGGCATTAATAATTAGGAGACACAAAATTAAATAGTTGTCTAAAATAAATTTAGATATAATTGTAATGACAAAGCCCTCAGTAAATTCCTATCACAATACCCAACAATTTACAAGGCCATCAAAGCAGCTAACCAAATTGCTCTAGAAATTCAAGAGAAAACAGAAGAATTTCTAGTGAAAAAACAACAATTAATGGCTCAAATGGCATCAACTAAATATGAAGAGGAGAACAAATAAAAAGATAAACCTTCTTCAAGCAATGCATCTGTCAATATGCCCAATGAAGATCAATGATGATTTCTACACTCAAGTAGAAAAAAATATAGTGTACCAATTCACATGCAAACTTTTGAAGACAATTCTATAATTGAAGACATGCAAGCTTAGGACAACTCTGAAAATGCATGCATGAGTTCACATGCAAATTAAGACATGCATCAGACCATTTGAAACTAAAAATAAGTATGCCTAAAATTCATGCAACTTCAGACAGTTATGAATATAAAAGAGAGGACAATCAAAAGAACAAAGAGATCAGTGGCACAAGGATGGCGGTGGTAGGAACGCAATACCATAGCATCCATCATGTAATAGAATATTAGCATCAATACCATGGAGCAATGCACTGGGGCAGTCTGAATAAGATCACATGGATTCAACAAAATGACTCTACCAAGGAACACAAGAATCACCCATTTCCAAGTTAAAACAAAGGTCTGGTGGTAGGTAGCAAATAACAAGAGAGAAGATAGTGATGCTGTAATATTATCTTGTTAAATACAAGATTTCATGCATTTATATATAGAGATGAAGCCAAGACTTAATCTACCCTATCTTGCTAAATGTGAACAAGGAATGGTTTGAACTCACATTTTACACATGCTCCACATGTTCAAAAACTCAACCCATGAAATTATAGTTCACAAAACACCAAAATTTGCAGCACAGTATGGGTGTGAATTACTCTACAACAGCGACTATCCCCACTCAAGAAATGGAAGTGGTGGATATCCACCCTCTGGAGGTGGCATTAAAGAGGGCGGTAGAGTACCCAGAGATGCTCCTGTCTTGTCTCTAAACATATCACCTGCAATGATCAGAAAATCAACGAATCAGATGAAGAGACTTGGGAGAAATGTCAAAGGGAAAAGCATAAAACTATATATTCTAGTCTTGAAGAAAAGAATGGCTAGCCTGGGAAAGAGGTTGCTCCAAAGGCTTGACCATGCAGATTATGCTTCAGTATATCATCATTGAAGGCATTCCCTGATGTAGAATGAAGGAGCACCAAAGAGTTTTTAGTATATGATTAGCTCCAGAGCTAGATAATGTTGGCGCCACAAAAATTAAGTGAGATGGGAAATCTTCCTAAACTATAGCTAATTTGGGTCCTCTAAAGTTCAGGTATAATTGAATGGAACTGGTTGTTTCTACTTTCTAGCATTAATTAATATTCCAAATACAACATGACTACTACAGGAAGATGATTTATAAACATATGTGCACAACTAGAATTTCGTTTCACTGTTTCTGCATCAAGGGTTTCTAAACTGTTCACAGTATTACTACAAGCAAGTATAAATTTTTATCCCATGGGCTACACGTCGTAAAAATATTTCCACATGTTTGGACCATATTTAAAAATAAAAAAAATAAAATAAAAAAAAAAAGGGCATGGCCCAGACATGAGGGGGCTTGTTGGATGTTGAGAACAAATGTAAAAGGATGGAGTGTAAAGGTGCACTCTCACTAACAGGTTAAAGTTTTAATTGAGATAAGTGTCTATTTCAATATGATATTTGTTAAATGTCTCAAGTGTATATTCTTGGGGTACTTTGGGCTTCAAAACAGGTATAGGTGTGACTTCCCTAAATCCCCATGCTTCTATATATGCAAACGTGAGGCTCTTTGATTACACACCACTCTTATTTCACTATGATTCCTAAGACATCAATATACTTCCTTTCCCACCCTTTCTTGAACCATCCTCACCTCGTGAAAGCTAGTCCACCCTTTTCTCCAACAGTCAATAAACCACAGTTCTGTTTTTTTATCAGCACCACATAGGCATGAGCATCTACTTGGTTGTTTATGTAGATGATTCTATTACCATAGGTGATGATGCAAACGAAACAAATCAGAGGAAACAGCACTTGTTTAAGCACTTTTAAACTAAATATAAGGGCAAGTTGAAGTAGGAATAAGGGTTGCATAGTTGGGACATGGCATTTGTATCTCTCAACAAAAGTATGCTTGGAATATACTTGAGGAGAAGGGGGATGAAGGGAAGTTGGCCAATTGAAACACCCATGGATCACAATGTCAAGCTTCAAAGGAAACATAGGATCTGCTTCTACTAAAATAGGGGGGAGCTGGTGCCTGTGCCCAATACTGGCAGACACAAATTTTTGGCTATATTGATGCAGAGTGGGCCAGATGTCCTTGGGGTTGACGGTAAACTTCAGGATATTGTGTATTAATTGGTGGTAATCTAATATTTTGGAGCAGTAAGAAGTAGGATGTGGTAGAATGTTGAAATGTACAAGGTGAGTATAGGTCAATAACACTTGGAGAATGTGAACTAATTTGGTTGAAGTACCTTTCTACCTAACTAAAGTTTTGTGAAAACTTTGACCAACGATGCTCATATGTGATAATTAAACAAATTTGCACAATATCAAATCCAATCTTTCATGAGAGGGGAAAGCACATAGAAGTCAACTGCCATTTTATATGAGAATAGAATGTCTTAAAAGAAATTGTTATTACATCTGTGATCTGTTAGCTCTACCAAATACTGATCAGGCAGCAGATATCTTTAATAAATCACTTCTAGCGCTTAGAATTGAGTATTTTTGTAACAAGCTTAGAGCATATGATGCACATGCTTCAACTTAAGGGGGAGTGTTAGTATATATAATAATTAAGAATCAATTACAGTGTAGATTTATGAATATTTAATTAGGAACCTCGGTACATATGGTAGTAGGAACAAGAGCCTTGTCATATGAATAGTACGGAGTATAAATATATAGACATATAGTTCTGTAAGATGATTTACTCATCATTTCTCCATCTAAGGTTTCTATACTCTTTAGTTACATACAACAATGTCACATAGGTTATGCATAAAACTAGAACAAGAAGTTCCCCTTGCACAAGGCAAAAGCATAGAAGAGAGCATCCTTTTAGGGTAAAAATATTAAAACAACATATATCAATGCCAATTTTAAAGGATGCTATTACTAATGGATGAGCATTAATACTAAATCTGTACCCAAAGAGCAACTCAGCAGCTGCCATTCTATTCTTTCTTTCTTTTTTTGACAAATGTTTCATTAAAGCAAAGGAGAAAAGATAACAGTGTGCTGGCCTGCTGGCCTCCAATAGGAGCCAGAATAACAACTCACTGCCATTCTATTCAGGTTTTTCAAAAAAGCACATCATTTGATCAACCAACATTATCATTTCAATTTAATGTGCCAATACAGAAAATAAAAGGTACTCAATAGAGAATTAGATTGGTTATTAAAAGGAAACTACTAAATTAATAATAAATCATGTGTCTCAATTGAAAATTTGAAATACACAACCATCAATAGCATTCCTTGAGGAAACAATTTAGGGAGCATAAAGCAATTATCACTCCTATCCTTAAGAATTATTCCACATTTCCTTTGTCCTATTTTACATGACATGTTTTCTATTTGACAACCCCAAAATTTTTTACATACTCTGTGTGTGTGTGTGCATTCGCTTATGTGTATCGGGAGTTTTCATATTCAACTTAACTTGAAATTTAAAAACTTTTGCAATGTTCTAGGATAGGTTCAAACCCCAGCCTTATTTTAATATGTTCTTCAACATAATCAGTTACATTTTTTAGCTAAACTTGATTCCCATCGAAAATGATCATCATTTAACATAGATGGAAATAAGAAAATTGCAATAAATAATAAAGGATGCATAATTACAAAGACAAAGCTGATCCTACCTCTTATTCGTTCAAGATTCATATTTTGTGTGTTTTGCTTAGGATGATAATATCTACATGACTCCCCATACTGGCATGACCCCTATGAGGAATGAGGAAAAAAAAATTCCATCAAGATCAGGCAATTAAACTAAGAAGCAAAAAGTACTCACATGATCAGGCACATCATCAAACGAATACTCCATACATTGTACTCAAGGAAAAGGCTTTTACAGTAATAGCATACAGCTTCCAGATCATTAAAGTTGAAAGCACTAATTGGCTAGAGATTATTTTATCCCAGTAATGTTCTACAGGATTCATTAACTTGTTGGCCGATTTTAAGGCATTGATACGAAAATTTTGCAAGTTCCCCAAAGCATTAGTGACTTAAAGTTCATTAGTCAGAAGCACTAGCTAGTGTTCAGTAATCCAATATACTTCATAAGAATAATAACAATTAACAAATAAGTGAATTCTACCAACTCCAGCATTTAAATGATGGTGGATTTAACGTACAAGAGCTACAAAGGCAATATGTATTTGCTTAAACTTCATGCACACACAAACCTTAGTAAGTAGTAACTTCCAGAAAAAAATTAATTAAATAATTAATTAATTTAACAAATCTTCACCTGACTTAACTATGGAGAAAGAATAGGAAAAAAAAATAGATGAGAATGTATTGATTAAGCAGCTATAAAGCACCACTTTTGTTGCAGCAACCAAAAAGAAATAAAAAGCAAAGAGTACTTGTATAATAATGATGATGATACGTTGTTTCTTCCCAAGTTAGTTCTAAATTCTTTATCATCAACCTTAATAGTATCAAATATGCTATTATTTAGGCCCTGTTTAGTAACATAGTTAGCTTATCTGCCGATTTTGGCTTATTTGACCAGTATTAGCTGTTTGACTTGGTTAGACATCCAATATGAGTGTTTGTTTAATTAGTTATTTAGTTTTTTGTAACAGCTTAGTGATTCAAAACACTAAAATTCAAATTTTCGATAAACTTTTTGAGAAAATAAATTATACTCATGTAATAAGCTATTAGCTAACAACTAGTTTACAAAACACCTCTCTACAAGCAGCTAATGCTATCAGCTAGTCAAACCGATCGGCTAAGCTAATAGCTATTTGCCAAAGACCCCAGTCAAATTTATAATACCTAAATTAAAAAATAAGAATCAAATTGTTAACTCATAGAAGTTTGCAGTCCCCTTCCTCAACGCAAATTAGAGAAATAACAAGAGATTCAATAATACTAACAACAAAAATAGTTACCTGAAAAAATTGGTTGAGGGATAAATTTAGGGTGGAAAGAAGAGTAGACTAGGTAGAGCAGTACCGTTCGAACGAAGCGATTGCAGACTCCTTTGCCAAAAGATTCCGGATCGTTATGTACCAAAGGATCTGCTAAAACACCAGATGAGTAATTACGAATTCGTATACATATGTTTAAAATTGTGAAGTATAAACGGAAGTAGCGTAGTTGTACTGACTGAGTAAGGAGTTATACCAGAGAGCCTTGGCCCTCTGGTGCTGGATGCCCTGAAGGTGGCGCCGCCGAGCCGCGGGAGTGTCCTGGAACTCTTTATCGCAATAATCGCAGTAGTATTTCCCCAACGGCATTTTGAGATTTCAGTTTTGCCAACTCAAAAAATAAATAAATAAATAAATAAATCCCCAAATGAGGTTTATCAAGTAAAAAAAAAAAAAAAAAAAAAAAAAAAACCTATGGATATTTAAATCCTCTCATAATTATAATCTAAACTAAATCTCTTTTTTGCCCCCCAAATTTATTTTTGGCAGTGATCTGCTTCATTACTTATGGTCTAAGGTAATTAAATGGTCTCATTAGGGTTTTTAAGTTTTCCAATCAAACCATCTTCAGCAGTCATTCATCAGTCTTCACGTTCACGCCACTGACCACTCTCCTCTAGGCTTAGACGCAGCACACGGACCAGATCTCCACCGTCAGCACCGCAGCAGGCAGCAGCCACGGTCACCGTCACCATAAGCGACCGCCGTCCCTTCGCCGCCTCCACCTCAGATCCGCTGAGCATCGCTGTCGTAGCCACCAAACACCTCTCTCACTGATTCGCTGTACTGCCTTTGCCTGTACGTGGTCTCTGTTTCTCTTCTGTCTCTCTAAACTGTGAAGGAAAAAAAAGCATGAAACTCTTCATTAATTCATTTACAAATTTGTATTTTTGCTTTCCAGATTCTGAGATACATTTGCATATATTATATAACCTATCACACTTCATTAATTTGCCCTTCATTACTTCATTAATTTATTAATTTACCCTGAAATACTCATCTGAAATTTGGTTTGTATCTTTATTATTGTTTTATTTTTTAAGAGTAATAATAACATTGAAAAGCGGATAATAAATAAAGATAGATTATTTCTTGTGTGAGAGCTAAAATTTGTTTTATACCTTTATTAGCAATTTATTTAAAATAGATGCTAATAGATGTTCTTGAATGCAGCAGCTTTGTTGTTATTTTGAGTTGCATTTTCTTGTGATATATCTTCTAACAATTTATTTCATTGCTACATTACTAACATACTGTCTCATATAGCTTCATCAATTATATCAGAAAGTACCCCATCTGTTTATTTTTTCCTTGTGTTAAAAAAGCTGTATTTGAATATATCATAATGATTTGTTTGCTCCACCACTTTCATTGGAATGACTCTTTCTACAAAATAATATTTTCATTAACTATTTCAGAATTAAAAGAGGAAGGCTTACCTGTTATTGTTATTATAGCTGAGCTGAGAATGATGCTTCCTTCTTTAGCTGTAGTTCGATGGAGCTCCCATCAGTCTCAAAGAGTTTATTTATGCTAAAAAACAGTCATCCCAGGGCTCCTAAAATCCTCAATGATTTATTTATACTGTTTAAGTAGGTGTAGAAGTCCCTGATTTTTAATTTTAAATTCACCCCTCAATCAATTAATTTCGCATGATGACATTTAGAGTTCCAAGACATTTAAATATTACTCCGTAATTCCCATGAACACATTTAAAAATTTAGAATTTCAAGAAATTTAAAAATTCCTAGAAACTCTGCCATATTCACACTCACAGCGGATGTGATGCAAATGTATTTAAGGGTAATTGAGGAGTTTTTGTAAGTGTGATTAGGAAAGAGAAAATGGGGAGGGATGAATAAAAAAACAAAACAAAATTGAAAATAAAAAAAAAAATACTAATTTATGCTGCTGTCAGGCGCGCCTGAGGCGCGGCTGTGCGCCAAACGCACACAGCCAGCAGCCAACTTTAATTTATTTTTTTTTATTGGGAACTGAAATATCTTGGCATTTGCAGGAGAACCAATTTCCCTCTTTCTCCTATTTCTCACTCTTCCAAATCAGCATTTACTGTTCCTTTTGTTGATATGTGAATATGTTATATTGTAGTGGCTGCAGACATTGCCAGTGACCTGAAACCGAAACGATATAGCTATGAAGTTATTTGAAGGTGACGACGATGATGTAGAGAAGCTTAGCAAAATCGAGATAAACAAGGAGTTTGCTTGCCGATTCGAGCACAACAAGAAGAGAGAGGACCTGCAGAGGTTCGAGGAGTTGAAGAAGAAGGGTCTTGTCGACGAAGATGACTCCTCAGACGAGTCAGAAGATGATGATGACGACGAAGACTTTGGGAAGCCAATTAGTGAAAAAGACGCAGAGTTCTTTAATGCTCTAATTAAGATCAGAAACAAAGACCCCATTTTGCTAAACAAAGATGCTAAATTATTTGTCTGAATCTGAGTCCGAGCCTGATTCTGAGGCTGATGATAAGAAGAAAGAAAAGGCTAAGAAGAAGATGTATTTGAAAGATGTAGCGTCAAAGCATCTGATAGAGGAGGGGCCGGAGTTCAATGATGAAGATGAAGAAGAGGATAAGGATAAGATGAAGGTGAAGACATACTCAGAGGAGCAAGAGGAGCTGAGGAAGGAGTTCCTGGATGCAGCGGAGAAAATGGAGATGGAGAATGAGCGGGATGGAGAGGACTTCTTTAAGGTAAAAGAGAGAGGTGATGAGGATGTGGAGGATGACGACGACGCTGAGGAGTTCTCCAAGAAGTTGGATGAGTATTTTGGGGAGGATGATAAGTTAGATGAGAATGACCGGTTTCTGAAAGATTATTTCAGGAATAAAATGTGGATGAATAGTGATGAGAAGGTTGGCAAGGAAGATGATCTGGGATTCGAATTCTCAGAGGATGAGGAGGAGATTGAGAAGCAGGAGGATTATGAGAGGGATTTCAATTTCAGGTTTGAAGAGAATGCTGGTGATAGGGTATGGGGACACTCAAGGAAAGTTGAGGGTTCGGTAAGGAAGAAAACCAATGCAAGGAAATTGCAGAGGGAGAGGAAGGAAGAGAGGATGGCAAAGGAAGAGGATGAGAGGAAGGAGGAGTTGAAGCGACTGAAGAATTTGAAGAAGAAGGAGATGAGGGAGAAGCTTCAGAAGATTAAGGAGACTGCAGGGATTGGAGAGGATGGGGTTTGCTTGTTAGATGAGGATGATTTGGAAGAGGAATTCAATCCAGAGGAGTACGATAAGAAGATGAAAAAGGCATTTGGAGAGGCTTACTATGAGGCAGAAGATGTGAACCCTGACTTTGCGAGTGATGAGGATGCAGATGCAGGTGATCTTGAAAAGCCTGATTTTGACAAGGAGGACGAGTTACTTGGGCTTCCAAAGGGATGGGATGAAATGAATCAGCCACGTGAGGGGTTCTTATCAATTAGGGAAAGAATTTTGAAAAGCCAGGAAAATACAGGCGAAGAGCATGAAACAGTAGATGAAGAAGATGGGGTGTCTGAAGAAGGTAAGCGGAAAAAGAAGCGAAGGAAGGATAGTGTTGTCATGCAGGCAGCTAAGGATCAATTAATGGAGGAATATTATAAGTTAGACTATGAGGATGCGATAGGTGACTTAAAGACTAGGTTTAAGTATAAACCTGTCAATGCTAAAAGATTCGGCTTGAGTACTGAGGAGATGTTAATGTTGGATGACAAGGAGTTGAATCAATATGTACCTCTAAAGACGTTGGCACCATATCGAGACAAGGATTGGAAGGTGCCCCGAGCTAAGAGACACCAGCAAAAGCAGAAAATTAAAGAATTAATTCAGGGGAAGACACTAGACATCAGGAAGAATGAGAAAAAGAGGCCAAGGGATCAGGAAACCACAATAGTGGCAAATTATACAGAAAATGAGAAACCACATTTGGAGGGATCAAATGGCGATACAAGCACTCTATCGAGGAAAAAGAGGAGAAAGATGCGTCTAGCTGAACTCAAGACATCTCACCGGAGGCTTTTGGCATTTGGGTTCAATAAGAAGAAGTAGCATTACGGTGAAACTAATTCATTGTGAAGGTAAGCACTTATTCTCAAAAGTTAATATCCATAGCTTTTAGTCTCTTTAGATGTTGTTTTACTGGCTTTAAACTTAAATCTGCATTACTATAAATTGAACCTTGATGGCTGTTCACTAGGTAATGAAGATTGAACTGGTGTCTCTCTTCTCTTGTAAGGAAATGATTAAAGGATTTAAAGCTATGATCTTGCTGGTCATTGATCTAACCCATTTTTATCTGTATTTGTGAATCTTAAAGTTGCTCTTTACTAAACAAGACATATATCTTTGTTCCATATTTAAATGGAAAGTCTTTTACAATAAACACCATTTTGTTTTCTTAATCTTTTCCCTCGAAATTCTGCAGGGTTTGGTCAACTTTACAAACTAATTGGCTCCTTGTCAAGAATCAAAGCAGACTACAAAGTGATTTCTGCAGAAGCACAACTGAAATTTTCCATTTTTCTTCGTGCTATCAAATTTCATACAGCAACTTGTCCTCTTGAAGTTAGTATTTGCTTGGGGATGCAAAATTTTGTTCTTGAGTAGCTTCTATATCTGAATTGTGGGGATTGTTTGCCCTTTCATAATAGTTGTTTTTTTTTTGTTGTTGGGATGTTTGTCGTAGATAGACTTTGTACTTTGTAGCAGGCTCTTCAGAACATTAAAAGAATGCTATATTCTCTTCTGTCCTTTTAACATTATTGTACCCTCTATCTTTTATACGTCCGGTTCTGGTTCTATACTTCTGTCAAGAGGATTGGTTCAAATGGTTTGCAATTTTATTTTTATATTAAAGAATTTAAAAGTGTTTGCTATGGAATAAAAGAAATAATGTGAATGTCCAAGGAGAGAATTGAACCCAAGATTACTTGGTGCAAAACAAGCGTCATACTAACTGAGCTATAGCCTATAGGCACGATTGTTATTGCTTGCATGCAGTAAGTATTAGAAATAAAGGCTCAGCAATCAGTACTCAAGTTCCAAAAAGAGATGATGTGAACAGGCATCCTGCTCTTTCAGAGAGTGACACGCCAACTTAGCTAGTCTGGACAGTTATCCCATTCTTGTATAAACTATATTTAGCTAGTCTGGACAGTTATCCCATTCTTGTATAAACTATATTTGTTTATTCCAAATCCGGTGCTATAAATACCCCTCCCTCTTTGTAATGATCACTCACAATGGATACAAAATATGCATCCCTTCCTTCTTCAGAAATATTCTGCTTTGTTCTTCTTCTTATTATTAAATATTAGTATTATAAATACTATAGTTCCGATCAAATTCACAACAGTGTTAGTATTTTCAAAAAAAAAAATTAAAAGTGTTAGTGAAAGGTTATTTAATATCGAACCTTTTTCACCAATAAGTCTAAATAAAAATATCAACTATGGAGTATTAAAATTAATCTTTGCTTCTTAATAAAATATTAACTAAAGTATGAAGAAAAAAGTATTCCATTCTTAAATACTCCATTTATTCCATTTTATCAGTACTACCTACTATTTATTGGTCAAATCAACTCTTTTTTCTTTATTTATTGTATTTAGTATTCTTTAATTATTTTTAAACTTAACTTTCCTTTTTTGTGTGTTTAATAGTACTATTAGTGTAGTTTCTAAATATATAAATTTATATATTAATATTAAACTTAATATTATGAAGAATTAGATTAAAATAATTTTAATCAACTCTCATCAACCGAATTAGACTAAGGCATCTCGGGGGGCGACCCTTTACTTGGGAGGTCATTGTCTGAGAATGTTATGCTTTCCCTCTGCTGCTTCTTAAGAATGGGGGGCTCCTCCACTGATCCCACATAGTCTTCTTCGGAACCCGCTGGGGTCCATCCTCCAAATATTACATTTATGACTAGGCACTTGCCCTTATCGGTAGATTTATCTTCGAGTGGAGTAGGGTAGCGAGGGAGCTCGACCGGCTCCCTTTTCCATACATTCCCATGGTGCATCCTATTCCAATCAATGTAGTTTCCTAGTTTGCCCGATTGGACGAGTGCTTCTATCTCCTTTCTCCAAGGGGGCCCACGGGGGTGGCACCCTTTGAACTCCTACGGGGTTCTGGGGGCCACTGCTAGACACACCCTTCCCTTTATTCGAGGGGTTCTTTTCTACCGGCGGGCTTGTCCCTTGCTTCTTGACAGGTTCCTCCACCCGGGGTTTATTCGCGAAGTTTTCCTCCTTGCATCCTTTGAGTCGGTTCGCCTCCTCGGCCTCTGCATATTTGTCTGCCTTTGCCATGAGGGCGGCATATGTACACGGAGTCTTATGCCGCAAACTCTTATAGAGTTCTCCTGCCTTTAGAGCGTCTATAAACATCACAATAGTGGATTTATCGTCTAGGTTATCCACGTATGTCTCCTCCGTACGCCAGCGGACCAGGAATTCTGTTAGAGATTCTTCTGCCCCTTGCTTCACGATTTGGGTCATGAATTTCACCGCCAAGTCGTGGAAAGAGTCAATAGAGTTACCCTTTATATAGGTGAACCACCGTTGAGCCTGCCCCGCTAGGGTGGAGAAAAAGACCCTGCACATCGCCGCTTCGGAAGATCCTACTAGCATCATGGTGGCCTGATAAGCCATGAGATACTCTTGATGGTCTTCCGAACCGTCGAAACGTTTGACGCCCGAGGGCTTGAAGTTAGGTGGGAGGTGCTCTCTCATTATCCTCTGGGTGAACGGTGGGGTCACCTTGATCTTAGGTACTTCCGGGATGTCACCATGTTCCTTCCACTTGAGTAATTTAGCAATCTTGACGTTTATCTTCTTCGCCTAGCCCTTGGGTGGGTCCATTTTCTTCTCGGAAGTGCTCGCGAACCCCATCCGCCAACGGGGTACGATACGTGCTTTCTCCTTCTGACTCCTCGACAGATTGGGGGGCCCTCTTGGGAACCTTCATTTCCCCACTCATATTCTAGTTGAGGGAGGCCTGCAGGCTTCTCCTCGCGTAGGGCTGCAGGGATCCGCCTCGGAAGCCTGTTCACGGTGTTAGCGACCTCGCGACGTGTGGGGGCAGCCTCCACCTCCGGTGGGGTGGAGTAAGCTCTCTTGGTTTTTCTTCCGGCTCCTGCCATTTTGACGAGAGCATCTCCGCCTCCTGCCATTTTGACGGGAGCATCTCCGCCTCTGAAGGGAGGCGGAGCTTGCCTAGCAGCGTCTCGCATTTCCCCATTCACCCCACGTGGCAAATTAACGCTTTGCGACTCAGTCATTTTGGCGTACTTGGGTTTGTACAAGAACTGGTAGAGACTAGGAACGTGTACTTTTTGCAGCGTTCCCCACAGACGGCGCCAATGATGGTTTTATCGGGACCGGGTCCACCATAAATCGGGTATAATAATAATATAGGAGAAAATAGAAAATAATACTATTATTGATTGGGGTGTGAGGCCCAGCAGAATATGTACAAAGTCCAAAAGTACCGGCCCAAGAAATGGCGGCTCATATAATAATAAATAAATAATAGGGAGACTATTAAATAAATAAGGAACTTAGGGACTAACTAATAAATAAATAAATAAAGAATACCCAACCATACTGCCACTAAGACTTGAACACAAGCGCACCAACCAGGGGAAGAAGACTTGACAACTGAGCTATTGAGTAGATCATGATATGAGGGATGCTTGGTATGGACTAGACCCTCCCCTTTTATACTATTGATGGGTGCCTGGCACCCTCCACGTGTACGACATCAAGATGGCGCCAACCCCTCACCAAACACGCGTCCCACATCTTTTCGTCATGATAGCTCCCACCATCCACGTGCACTTGGTCTTCGACCAAAGCTCGAAGGAAAAAGGCGTGAAGGACACGATAGCACCCCGCAGACATGCGCGGATATGCACGCCAAGCGCTCGGGGTGGTAGCGCGCCCTGCAGCCACCCCCACGCGAGGGGCTCGGCTGTCGCTCCCGACGGTGGCACAAGCAGCCGCCACCAGGCACGCCGACCAGGTGTCGCGGGGCACGATCGGCGCGCCAGGAGCGCCACGGCCTCGGGTGGTGGTTGCCTCCCACAGCATCTTGCATGCATGCATCATTCCTCCTTCCATGCCCATACCCCTAGCGGTCACATTACTCCTCTTACCCACTCCATAGTCGTCGCGTCACACCTCCTACCCACTCCACAACCGTCGCGCCACTCCTCCTACCCACTCCACAACCGTCACTTAGCTCCTCCTACCCACTTCATGTCCGTCACTCCCTCACTCACTTCATGTCACTCCTCTTACCCACTCCATAACTGTCACATCACTCCTCATACCCACTCCATAACCGTCACGTCACTCCCCCCACTCACTCCACGTCACTCCTCCTACCCACTCCATAACCGTCATGTCACTCCTCTTATCCACTCCATAACCGTCACGTCACTCCTCTTATCCACTCCATAACCGTCACGTCACTCCCCCCACTCACTCCATGTCACTCCTCCTACCCACTCTATAGCCGTCGCGT
This sequence comes from Ipomoea trifida, assembly GCA_003576665.1. Lineage (NCBI taxonomy): Eukaryota > Viridiplantae > Streptophyta > Magnoliopsida > Solanales > Convolvulaceae > Ipomoea > Ipomoea trifida. The sequence goes on along the minus strand of CP025644.1, from coordinate 19,078,492 downwards.
CACTCCCCCCCCCCACTCACTCCATGCCACTCCTCATACCACTCACTTCATGGGATTGTCATGCGCCACCCTTATTCTTGTGATCTTGTCTCACACCCCTCATTCTTTGGGCTTGGCCCCAACAAAAGTTGGGCCTATATCCCATAACCCCATCAACTATAAAATAACAAATGAATGAATTGAAATAAATGATCAAGGAAAAACTAGATTTATAAATAAGAAATGAATATATCAAAAGAAATAAAAAAGACAGAAAAAGAATTAAGACAAATATGAATATGATAGAAGATAGTTTAATAGTAACACAATTAAAATATATAGAATATACATTAAAACAAGAAGAAGTAGAAAATGAAATAAAAGTACTAAAGGAAAAAATAAATGAACCAAGAAAATAATGGATAATACTTGAAGGTGGATGGAGAAAATGAGTATATAAAATTGAATAAAATGCATTTGAATAAAAGAATAGTTAAAATATAGAATGAAACAGTAATGAAAGAACAACTTGGAAATATAATAAAAGAGTTAATTTAACCAGAGGTCTCTTATTTTGGTGGCAATTTTAAATTTAGTTCCAAACTATTATTTTTGTCATTTAACATCTCAGAATATTATTTTTTTTAGACTTTTAGTCTTCCTCGTGATTTTTTTCTATTTTTAGTAAGGGCATTTTTGTCTCTTCACATTTTTCTTTTGTTATTCTTTCGGTTTCAACATGTTTAATTGCTTTAGGACTTTACTAAATATCAATTAAAAAATATGGTTACTAAAAATCAGAGGTTACCTAAAGTCCCAAACAATTAAACAGGTTGAACAACAAAAGAAAAAAAGAAAAAAATTAATAGTCTGGGATGTTAAATGACAAAAACAATAGTTTAATACTAAATTTGGAATTGCCACCAAAGACAAGGGACCTTTTGAGGAATTAACTCTATAATAAAAATATTAAGTAAAATTAAAGATAGACCAAATTCATATACAAGAATAAAAAATACAAGAAATTGTAAAAGTAGAATTGACTAAATTATATTACACGGTTGAACAATATGCTAGGCGCCCGATTTTTATTTTTATTTTTAAAATTTTTTTAACCTAAAATCCTAATATGTAATTACCTAAAACACATCTATAAGATTATAATTGATTAATTTAATTGTTAATTGTATAATGGAAATGAAAATGAAAATTTATATTTTACAATCTACTTCCCGAAAAAGTAAAAAATAAAGCAAAAACTAAAAACTAAAAACCGAAAAAAAAAAAATAAAATACCTTACCTGAGGGTTGAGGCTACGACCGGTGGGCGGTGGAAGAGGCGACCTACTAAGGCACTAGCGGAGTGGCAGGTGTGGGTGATGGAGGGTGGAGGCAGATGTGATGTCTCATGTCTGGGGCGGTCTGGTCGTCGCTTCTTCCGATTTTAACATATTAAGGGTTATTCGCCAAAATTGCACCGTTTTGGCGAATAACCCTTAAAAAATTGGAGTTGAGACGATTCGGCCTGCTCGGCAGTCTAGGCGCCACCTAGACGCTCGGTCGCGAAGGAGGCCGATTACGGCATTTTTCGATGCGACCGGGCACCACCTAGCGTCTAGGCGCAGTTTTTGCAACATTGCTAAATTATTGAAAGTATCAACTTTTAAAATGATTTTAAAAATTAAATTTATTAAAAAATTAAAAAACAAAAAACAAAAATAGAAACAGAAAAAAAAATTAGAAAACTCAGAGTAAGAAGAAAAACTAGAGATAGTACCTAACTACCTATAGATGCTTGGACAAACCCATAGGCCATAGTACGCTTGTAAAAGGACAAACCCTAAATCCTAACAGTGTCTGTCTAAGTCTTCTCTCGCTAAGGTCTCCCACTTATCATTCTCAGAAACACCCGCCGGATGATGAGCCCATTTGCCTCAACATCCTAGGGAATTAGCTCTAAGACTTTCCATATTTGAAGGTATAAAGTCTCTTTTACATATATGCGTTAATTCATGATTTTGTTTTTGCACAATTGACTTAAATTTTGACGTTTTACAATTGGTGCTGATGATCTTGGAGTCTGTAAATTTCTTTGAATTGGTTTCATTATTCATCATTCAGTAGTTCAAGTCTTTATTTGTTGTTTGTCAATATTGTTTGAGATTTGAGATTTTGAATTCTGTGGGTTGTATAGAGTTACACAACAAGCAGACAAAATCCTGGAGATTTTGAGTGCATAATCATATTGCTAAGTATTTCACTCTTTCACCACCCATTTGAGTTTTTGGTGAGATTTCGGGATAATTGTGTTCTGTATCCAAAGTACTCCTAGCTGAATAAGTAGAGAAATCCGGGAGATTTTGAGGGTATTATAATATAGCAAGTATTTCAATATTCATTTGACTTTCTGGTGAAATTTGGGGGTAATTTTGCTTCACATTTCAAACTATAGGTCTCTAGTTATGTACTTAAATGCATAATTACCCAACCATACCAATATTGTTATTCAAGTGTAGAGATAAGCAATCTCTCAATACTAGAAAAATGGATTGAAATTTTTCTGCAATGTGGTTGTACGATACAAGTGTTAGAAGTCTTTTTGCATCTTTCTTTTGAGTGTGTTTCGGAACAAGTGGATGATGCAATGGGCTTAATATACCATGTGTGATATTACTATTCTTAGGAGACCTTAGTTTTTTTTTTTCCTTTCTTTTTTAATTGCTTTACCATACTACTGCTACCACAGCTTATTCCATTTCATCAGTCCCAATTATGTGTTGGTAAATTTTTTTGTTGTTTTCTTTTAATTTCAGTTAAACTGTTCTTTGTGACCAAATGGAGCAGGTAACATAGTTCCACATATACACCTTTATAGTTGTTTTATATTTTATTTTATTTTATGCTTGTTTTGGACCTTGAAATTCATGGAAATTGCAGTATGAAAAAGTTGAAAAGATTGGTGAAGGCACGTATGGTGTAGTATACAAGGCCCGTGATCGTGTAACTAATGAAACTATTGCACTTAAGAAGATTCGGCTGGAACAGGAGGATGAGGGAGTTCCAAGCACGGCTATTAGAGAGATCTCTCTCTTAAAGGAGATGCAGCATGGAAACATTGTCAGGTATTTAAATGTGGCATTTCTTTTTTATTTTTATTTTTCTAAAGAGTGAAGTATATGAATGTAATCATAGGCACCACTTTCCAATGTATACTTAGGTTCTTTAAGATCACCTTGAATGGATTTCCAGATATCAAATTTATGGAACTTATAATCAAAGTTTATTATATATCACATCACCTTTCATAAATTTGCATTGATTGATGCAGATCAAATTTGAGGGATGTATAACGTTAGGGTGGGGGTGGGTGGTTTGAAGCAAATACTGATCTGATATGAATTTGTCCTTGAGGCTATTGTGGTTAGTGTTGTAAAACCTGGCCTAGGCGCTCCTAGGCTGATTCGATTTTAGCTATAATCGGCATTTTATTCGGCTATCTTGACAACCATCTCGGCCGCTTATTATTATTATTATTATTTTTTAAATAGGGTTGTTTTGCTCAAGATGACGTAGTTTTGAGCAAAACAATCCTTAAAAAAGGGAAAAGTGAAAAATGAGGACTCGAAGGGAAGAAGAATAAATGAAGATGGAGAAGCAAAAAATAAAGACTTGAAGAGCAGACAGTAGACACAACTCAAAAGCAAAAAGGAGTAAATCAAATACTCCAGTTCTATCAACCCGCTGCTTGTTGCTCGCCACCACAGTCCGCCATTGCTTGGCAACACTCGTTGACTCGCACTTTGTCTTGAAGGTTGGACTCGATGTCGCCTTTGCTGCTTGTTGCTCCCATTGCTAGACTGAGGTGACCAGCAGAGACGAGTCTGGCTTTTCCTTTTCCATTCGGCAGAGAAGAGCAGCAACTAAGACCAAGGCCACTAGTGTTTTGTTTTTCTTTGGTATTAGCCTTGAAGTAAATGAAAGGCAAACACAATACATACATACATATATATATATATATATATATATATATATATATATATATATATATATTCGTATTTATATTCTATTCTAGGGAAAACACATTCTTCTGAGTCATTATGAGAGAGTGCTAGGTAAAACACTGATCTAATTGTTTTCTTACATGGTAACTGTTGTGAAGTGTGGGTTATGACCAGATGGAGGTATGTATAGGTAGACTCTTGTTGCTTGAATCATGTATGGATCATCATTGAAGTTCCCTTTCAGCTTTGAGGAAACTCCTTTTGCACTTCATTTGTTTTTTGATCATTTTACCACTACTTTTCTACCAAATGTGTTTAAGAATTTTCAGATGCTTGACCGTTTACATTTCTCTGTTATTATGTCTATTCATTCTTTGCATCAACTTGAAATATCATTGGTAAAATTGAAAGAGTTTATTACCGAAATGGTCCCTCGACTATTGTGAAATTACCAATTTGGTCCTCGACAATTTTTCTTGCCCAATTAAGTCCTCGACTTTGAAAATTTTAACCAATTTGGTCCTCCGTTTATTTTGGTGTTAAACAACCGTTAAATCGGGACCAAATTGGTAATTTTGCTTTATTCAATGGACCATTTCGGTAATTAATTTTTGACTGAAATGATCCCTTGACTATAATGAAATTACCAATTCGGTCCTGATTTAACGGATATCAAACAGTAAAATAAACGGAGGACCAAAATGGTTAAATTTTTTAAAGTTGAGAACTTAATTGGGCAAGAAAAATTGTCGAGGACCAAATTGGTAATTTTGCAATAGTCGAGAGACCATTTCGGTAATAAACTCAAATTGAAATATGGAGAGATTCTAGAGCTGGAGAAACCCAGAGAATTTATCTTGATATAATAGGCCTAGATGGCCCAAAAAATCGAACAGTGTCATGGGCTCAGCCTAGTGTGCAAGGATCCCGGATAGGGGCAATCAAGCAGCATCCTATCTGGTCACAAGGAGGTATTGAATGAGCAATGTGTAGAAGTGATCCAACCAACTAGCCAAGCGCTTTGCTTGGATCCAAATGCTTAGTTGGACCATCCACCATAAATAGGGAGGAAATGCTGTGGACCAGGACAAGCTCATTTGCATGCTTACACTCTTAGCAACCAGCATCCTAGCTACTGTGTGTCTTGTAATTGCTCTTTGTGTACTCAAAAGTCTCCGTGCGAACTGAATTAATACCAATTCATTGTCATACTTTCTTATATTCTTTCCTTTTTCATACCAGTAGATGTTCTAACTTTTGAAACATTCTGCTAGTTTTGCATTTGACTTTTGTACATGTTAAAACTGTTGTGTTCTATGCTTCAGTCAAATTGCTAGCAAAACTCGTAAATAATGTCTTCAAAGAATCCTTGGCAAACTGGCATGCGCAGCTGATGCAGTGTACTATTTTATTATTTGTTTGAAAACTTCACATAGTAGTTCAACCTTTGCTGTGTATGGTCTGGCATATTTATATTTATATTTATATTTATGAAGTATATATAAGTAAGAAGACATCAAATTCTACCTCCATTTATTTATATGCCTATCTCTGTATTTTGTATGCACTAGTTGCTTGAAACCATGATGAATTCCTAAAATCCCTATGGATAAAATCTGCACTCTGCATATTGTAGGCTATAATGGGAATAATAGAATGTTTGCAGAGAACATATGGTAGCTGATATCTCTACTTTACATTGCCTAGTTACTCACCTTATTTAATATCTGGAAACAAGTATCAGAAGATTTACATTTCCCACTATGTATGTAGTTCAATTCCCAAGATGATTTTACTGAGATTTATAATGACAGGCTGCAGGATGTAGTCCACAGTGAGAAACGATTATATCTGGTATTTGAATATCTTGACTTGGACTTGAAAAAGCATATGGATTCTTGCCCAGAGTTCTCCAAGGATTCACACCTGATAAAAGTGAGTGAGCTCTTTGTGCTACTTGGAGGTTGGTGCACAATGTGTTTTAAAATTGAATGCATTCTAATGCGCTTTATAGGCAGTCAGTTCAGGTGTTCCTATTTCTGCAAAATGAGGATGCTGCCTTCAGGTTAAAGAGGCATTGTAAAGTCATGCATTTTGAGGAATTACCTACTCCATTGTGCATTTTTAAGTCTGGCTTTCCAGCATTGGCATAGATAAAAGAGTTTAAGTTGCATCATTTCATTCTTGGGCTGTCTTTTCATTGTTGTCAATTCACTGTACATTGCAGATGTTTTTGTATCAAATACTCTGTGGAATTTCTTATTGTCATTCCCATAGAGTTCTCCATCGAGATCTGAAGCCTCAAAACTTGTTAATAGATCGTCGTTCCAACTCACTAAAACTTGCAGACTTTGGTTTGGCTAGAGCATTTGGCATTCCTGTCAGGACTTTTACTCATGAGGTAGGTGGTTATCTTATATACTGGCGTGCCATGTTCCTTCCCTTTTAAGATCAACATCAAAGTTGTTTGTGATGCTATCATACAAAACTAGTGTATTGTCTAACTGTCTAAGTTATGGAATGTGCTGGATCTTAATTTCAATGTCAGTTTCTCTGTAGTTATATTTCTAAATGCATCAATTGTTTTTTTTCTTGTTTCAGGTGGTGACACTATGGTATAGGGCGCCAGAGATACTCCTTGGATCACGCCATTACTCTACTCCAGTTGATGTGTGGTCAGTTGGTTGTATATTTGCTGAGATGGTGAACCAGCGGCCATTGTTCCCTGGGGACTCAGAGATTGATGAACTCTTCAAGATTTTCAGGTGGTCACCATGGCCCACATCTTTGCCATTATTTTCCCATGTTCAAAGTCAAAGGCCGCCTTAATCCTCATCTAAAAGAAAACTGACATATTGTGTTATTTGATGAGTTATGTTAATGTTTCATTGTGACAAAGTTACTGGCTTTAATGTATCATTGGCTTCTATAATGAAAATTTATAAGAATGTCCAATATTGGCTAGTAGCTTTCCTTGTTTATGTGCTGACTTGATGTAATTTTTTCGAACCCCCTTGACCATGGTATGTGTATGTGGAGTACTAGTACTTGAAACCATTATTTCTTGCTATATTGGAAGGATTTCAGCTACTAGTATTGATTTCCAATAGTGAACTTCCTTAACTTTTATCTTTATGCTGTGTCTTAGTGGCGTCCTTAGAGGCTTAGATGTTGATTCTCCGATTTTCTTTTGTGAAGAGTAATGGGTACTCCAAATGAGGATACATGGCCTGGAGTGACTTCTCTGCCTGATTTCAAAAGTGCCTTTCCAAAATGGCCTCCTAAGGTGACTGCTGGTCCTTTTAAATTTGTTTTATATAACTTATTTCGGTCTTTGTGTAAATCATTTGAATCAGATTCTATGAATTGTATAACTTTAATTGATTTTTAATTCCAGGATCTAGCTACTATGGTGCCAAATCTGGATGCAGCTGGCCTTGATCTCCTTTGCGTAAGTTTAACAGTTATTGAATTAAAAATGGAGTTTTAAGGCTGGAAGCTCAATGCCGAAATAAGTTCAGTAGCTTTCTACATTTTTGAACATGGTTCCGTGGAGCCATGGCAAATACATTCATGTTGCAGATTACTGGATGCATTTTTTTTCTTCCTGTAGAACGAAATAGAATCCTAGAGGTCTTTTGGTTGAATTAGTAGTCTCAAAAGTAGAAAATATCATCATAATAGTAGATTCATTTTTCCTTTGTTTTTTGTTTTCCAAATGCTAATTTTTAACGCTGTATGTATAATGTTTCCAGAAAATGCTGTGCCTGGATCCCAGCAAAAGAATCACTGCGAGGAGTGCCCTTGAGCACGAGTACTTCAAGGATATTGAGTTTGTGTCTTGATTCTTTGTGTCCATATCTTGAATACAGTATATATTGTTATGCCATCTGCAGGGTTCCATTATGTTAGATGTGTGTGCTTGTTGAGAGGTTTTTTATTTTTTATTTTTGGATGTTTTATTTCCCTCGGAATGTGATTCGATTTATGATATGTTATTGTCACGGTTTTATATGTAGTATTTGGCTTGTTTTTATTTTCCTTGTAACTGTATGTTTGCTCCGACACATTGGAATGTTGTTTTCATCTTAAATAGATTTGATTGATTGATAAGGTTTGTTTGCCACAAGCCTTGCCCATTACAATTCTACTTGGTGCCGTGCCGTTTAATATAAATAGGAGAAAAAAGTGGTAAAATAGTAAACTTGCAATTGAATCCTGAGTTTGAGGATTCAATTAGAACTTTTTAAAATTTTATTGGTGTCTTGCATGCTTTTTGATGGCTTAATTATAAGTATTTTGTTAGCTTTGGTTCTTAAGATTAAATAGCTATTTAATCGTAATTTTGGTACCAAAATCATCATAATGCGGGAGGAAGAGAAGTATAATGTTAAAGACTCATTGATAGTTTATGATCAATATAAGGGGGGTTTGGTTGAGGAAAATTGGACTTTGTTTGGTTCATGGAAAATGGAAAATGTTTTTCTCAAGAATGAGAAAAACTTCTTCCTTAGTTCATTTTTAGTATTTTGTTTTTTTGTGAAAAATTAGTAAGACAATTTCCTAACCAAACTTTATTAATTACCCTTATTATTATTATTTAGGGTATCTTTGTCTTTATATTCATTATTCTTTACAATTCCAAACCCAATCAATAAAATTAATATTTCTATTTTCCACCAATCAAACAATTGTTGGAATAGATTTGTGCCCGTTGGTCATTAGCTCCTAACCCATGACAAGGTAAAGAGAAAAGAGATATAGGGACAACAAGGGAAAAATAGGGAGAAGAGTGTTTTATTCCATCAGCTATGTATATGTTACAAGGGATATATATATAATACAAATAATAATGGAAATACATAATGGATACATAAATACAGAAACAGTTACAACCGTTATATACTTTATAATAATGTCCACTACTTAATATTATTTATAACACTCTCCCTTGGACATTATTGACCATGATCTTACCTCGTTAAAAACATGTTAGGAAAACCTTGTGGGAAAAACCTAGATAATAAAAGAGTACAAGTTATATGAATGGTTTATTGGTGTACTCGAATATTTTCATGCCTCGTTAAAAACTTCACTAGGAAAACCTTGTGGGAAAAACTTAGTTGAAGAAAAGAGTACATGACTCATATATACTACTGGTTGCCTCATTAAAAACCTTACACTAAGAAAACCCAGTGAGAAAAAACTTAGTTAAGAGCATCCCCATCTGGGGTTATTAAAAGGGATCATGTCAGAGCAAATGCCATGTGGCTGGAGAGAGAGGAAGAGAGAAAATGCAAAGGGTTGTTCTGCAAAAACAAGATATTGGAACAGTACAACCATAACTTTTCTGCGTCAATATTCCTTAACCATACCCACTTAAAACACACTTTTTATTGTCCTCTCATAAGTCAGTGGAGGTAAAACACACATAACTAACTTAGTATAATGGTAGATCAAAAAGAGTCAATACCAAGTGATCTATGAGAAACACATATTGGTTTATCGCATAACTTTACTAGAGGATATTCGGAGCACTAGGGGTTATAAGTGATTTCATTGTAAGGACAATGTCAGTCCTAATACAATCATGGAACTTCTGATTCTTCCGTGGTGTTCTAATAATAATGAAGTAATGGACTTCAAGTCCCAAAATGTCCTCAGTATCATTTTTGAGTCCAAACGGTTCCTTATCTTCTTCAGGAGATATAACCGTTAGTGTGATAAGTCAATCATACTTGTCCATATGAAATGCATTAAGGACATCTTTCTAAAAATAGACTGATTATAATTTTTCAAGGAAATACTTGATCTGCAGGTCGAGATAATATTTGATTTTTCCAAGTCCTTTTATTTCCAAATTTGTTTTTAGAGTTAATATCATTAAGCTCTTTACGATGTTTATAATACCAACATAGGTTGTGGTAACAATTAGTAGCCCCTTAATAAGTACTAATGGTATATATTGATTTTGACATTTTTCTTCTTCAGGAGGAAATTACTTAGTTAATTGCTTGACTATTTAAATAAAAGTCTTTGTACTTCAACAACAAACATGTTGTAATGTTTATTTTGAGAATTATAGATCCATCAAGGATTTCTCAAATAAACATATCGTATTTAGTAATTATATATACTCATTTACAATTCAATAAAGAACACTTATGCTACATATTACAATTCAACTTATGCCTCCTTGGGACTATAAGAACCTGAAAACTTCAACAACAGCATCCACATTTAATTTGAGGAGGTATGTTCCTTGTCAAGGAAATGATTTCAAGCAATTCTCCAACACTCCTTAGCAGCCTTGCCTTGTAGTTCATCATTACATGAAGAATTGATTCATCAACCAACAAACAGACTTGAAGGACTCTATCTGGTGCACTCAACTTTCTTTATAATCAATTTATCTGCAGTTTGCAGTATGAAGATAGGAATTACAAGCTTGCCACAAAAATATCTTCACTTTCTGAGGACTAAGGTTGTAACGCACTCTGGCCGGTTCGTGAAGAACACATGCACACGATGAAAGAGTTGGGAGAGAAAAGAGAAGAGTTGTGAGAAGGGAAGGAGTTCTTTGATTCAAAAATCTAACATAACAGTACAAAGTACACTCCAAGAGTATTTAAATAATCAGTATGATAAATAAATATATTTGACAAATTACTCCCTTCGTCCCATTTTATGTGTCTGGTTTAGTTAATGAGGCTTGACTGAAGTTAACTCAATTTTTTATAATATTAAGTTTAATATTAATATACAAAATTTATAGAAACTACACTAAAAATACTACTCCGTATTAAACACAAAAAATCAAATTTAAAAAAAAATTATAAAGAAAATAAACAAAGAAGAAAGAGTTAATTTGACCAATGAGTAAGACTGATAAAATGGGACAGAGGGAGTATTTTCTAAACTTTACAAATTGATTATCTTTGGAACTTCTAGTTCAGTCTAACTAGTGTGTGGTTTTAAATAATGAAGATATCTCTATTCCATGAAATTTCTCGACATTCATTTGGACTCATATTTTCTCCTAATGTTGTGAACCGATCTTCATAAAGTATGCAATCAACGCACCATATTATTTAGTGATCCCCTATCATTAAGGCTAGATATTTAGATAAGAGACAACGGTTTATAACAAAATATATACCTAGTTTTATTAAATAGTCCCTAGAGGTATCACTAAATGTAGGACAATTCGCGTCCGGGGTTTCAACTCCGGACGCGTAAAGTGACGCGGTGACATTTTTGTAATTAAAATTTTCACTATTTAATTATTATTATTATTATTATTATTATTTTTTAAAAATAACGGACCATCTCCGTAGCGTTAACCTGCGTCCCAAGTAGAACTTCGCTGCCTATTTATTTATTTTTCCGTTGAGATGTTTAGATCTGAAATTTCAAAAATTCAAACACCATCGCCGCACACCACACCCATCTGCAACACATCGCTCTTCCCCACACCACACCCATCGCCGCACCACCATCGCCGCACCACCATCGTCGCACCACCATCGCCTCCCGTCCACAGCCATCGCCGCCGTCTACAACCTCCGCCGACGTCCACAACAGCGTCCCCGTCGCCTCACGCCTGGATCCAACGCCATCGCCTCACGCCTCACGCCTGGATCCAACGCCATCGCCTCACGCCTCACTGTCCGTCGCCTCACGCCTCACTGTCCGTCGCCTCACGCCTGGATCCAACGCCGTCGTCGACACAGCCACTCGCCGCCGTCGCCCCTGTTGCCCTCGTCGTCCGCCTCCTGCTTCGCCGCCGGAATCGCGCTGCTTGTCTCAATGTTTTGGATTTACAGGTACAGTATAATGATTTAATCTTGATGTTTCTTACCTTAAAAAAAAATCTTGATGTTTTACTGTTTACATAACATTGAATTTGCTCCCCTTGGCTACATCTGCACCTAGAAACTTTCTTCATTCCTAGTTGAATTTCTTTAGAGTTGGTTTTCTTGCATGTGTTCAATGTTCAAGCCTTTCAATACTGCAGTAAAGGGATCATATTGAAAACCATTTTTATGTACCAATTTGCTATTAAAAACATTTTTTGGTGTGTTTTTCATGTAATAGGCTTAAATGTTCTAAATAAATTTTTTTTGTAATCATTCCCTTGATTAAGGAAGTTTTTTTTTATCTGATTACATATTAATATTGTGTGCAATATGCTTCTAGAAACTTTCTTCCAACTGTTCCAAGGGCAGAAGAGGCTTTTTTATATACACAGTAAACTGAATTTTCGTGTTGATCTTTGGCGTTAACTGGTCAACATATTTCCTTTAGTTGTTACATTAACTACCAAGATGTTAATGTGTAATTATTACAAAATATGTTACCCACTAATTTTATTCACCATTGTGATTTCTTTCTGTAAATGGAATCTTCTGATTATATCCTAGTTCAACTTTTCTTCTATTTTCTTTTTTTCCATTTCATTTTGTTCTGCTTTTAAGCAAGTTGAGTCTTTCCTGTTAAATGTGAAGCAAGCACCAGCCAAGTCCATGCACTGATTGTGGAGAAATTTATTAGGCATCCTGATACGGATGTGAAGGTTGCAGTTGCTTTTTGCTTAAGTGAGATTACCAGGATTAGTGCACCAGATGCTCCATATGATGATGTAAAGATGAAGGTACCAAACATCACACTATTTCCTATTTTTTACTTCTCCTTTCATAAAATTCCAATTAATGGTCTCAATTTTTGAGAATTTATATGATGATTTGAGCAAATCATTCAATAAGAGGGTTCTTGAAACTGTTGCAAAGGTTAGGTCATGTGTTATCATGTTGGATCTGGAATGCGATGGACTTGTCATTGAGATGTTTCAACACTTCTTTTGTTTAAGACCATTAGGTATATCTTCTGGCTCATGATGCCTTTGTGTGTGTGTGTGTCTGTGTTTTTTTACTTAAATTTATTATTGTTGTTATTTTTATTACTATAAATACAAGTTCCAAATATTTGATCTAGTGAACCTTTCTTGTATTTATTTTTTTGGTGGCATTTTTAATTACGTGGATACTTATATTCTCAATAAGCCTATGCTTACTTGAACATATCCTTTATGCAAAAAAGAGGATGTAGTATTTGTTGAAACTTGCCTGTCAATGCCATCATAGAACAATTTCCTATATTTGTTTATGGTTTGTAATTTTGTATAAACTGATCTCATAAAATTCTAACAATGCATTTTCAAAAATAAAAAATAAAAAAAATCTAACAATGCACTATGGAGAACTGAAATGTGTTTATATGCAAAAATTTTAAGAAAATTACTGTAAGTGTTGATAATTTATTGATTCATTTTTGCAGCTTTGACTGTATTTAAGATAAGAGTTATGATGGTACTAAGAGGTTTCATACTGATGGAAGTGAAGTTTTCTAACTGCTCTTTGCTCTATATTCAACCTACATAGATTCTTATCCTGATAACGTCTTCTCATCCATGGGATTAATGAGTCTTATAATAGAAGAAAGCAAAGATGCATCTGTGGAGTTGCTTACCCAGCTATTGGCTAGTGTGAAAAAGGTCGGCAAGGTCTAGTCTTTGTTTCCTAAATTCTTTATTGGGTAGTCCTTGACTATTTCTGATTGTTTACCATCTTCCAGGATATTATGCCAATTGGTAAAAGGTTGGGGGAGAAAGTGTTTGCAGACAGTGCATTGAAACTAAAGCCTTACTTGACACAAGCTATAAAATCTTTGGATCTCTCTTTGCATGGATACAGTAAAGTTGTTACCTCAATACTGGAAGGAACTACTATAGTTGTTGAGCATAGTAGTGATCATACTTTGAAAAACCAATTGGTAAGGTAATCTCTTGTTTGGTTATCATAGTCTCTCTACATGGAATTTTGGAGTATTAAAAGAAGTTATTATCTCTTCATTGGGCTTCTTTATTGGCCTCCCTAAATCATCAAACTTTCAAGCAAAGCTGATGGAGTAAAACTACTTTTTCCTTGATTGGACTTTTGGCTACACAATTTTTTGTTCCCCAGTTTCTTGGAGTTTGTTTCATGTGCTAACATCTTTTTTCATTGTGGATTTTGGTTTGACTGTTGGGAGTAAAGCAGCTACTGCATCTTCACATGAATCAAGCCAGGCATGTGGTTCATTTGTTGTACTAGGCCCACCCTTATTTTATTTTTGTTTAAAATGATTTTCATCTTATTCGACTAGTGTAGTGACATAGAGGTGAATATTAACATCCTGGACTTCTAAATTAGGGATTGGATATTACTTATCATAAAAAGGAAAAAAAATAATTAGGGAGATTACTAGATTAGTATTAAGAGACCATACTTGTGCTATTGAATTTCCTAGTTGAATTTCGTTAGAGTTGGTTTTCTTGCATGTGTTCAATGTTCAAGCATTTCAATACTGCAGTAAAGGGATCATATTGAAAACCATTTTTAAGTACCAATTTGCTATTAAAAACATTTTTTGGTGTAGTTTTTCATGTAACAGGCTTAAATGTTGTTCTAAATAATTTTTTTTGTAATCATTCCCTTGATTAAGGAAGTTTTTTTTTTATCTGATTACATTTTAATATTGTGTGCAATATGCTTCTAGAAACTTTCTTCCAACTGTCCCAAGGGCAGAAGAGGCTTTTTATATACACAGTAAACTGAATTTTCGTGTTGATCTTTGGCGTTAACTGGTCAGCATATTTCCTTTAGTTGTTACATTAACTACCAAGATGTTAATGTAATTATTATAAAATACATGTCACCCAGTAATTTTATTCAGCATTGTGATTTCTTTCTGTAAATGGAATCTTCTGATTATATCCTAGTTCAACTTTTCTTCTAATTTCTTTTTTTCCATTTCATTTTGTTCTGTTTTTAAGCAAGTTGAGTCTTTCCTGTTAAATGTGAAGCAAGCACCAGTCAAGTCCTGATGCTGATGTGAAGGTTGCAGTTGAGAGCTGAAATATGGAGAGCTGAAATTTGTTTTTTATATACACAGTTCTAACAATGCACTATGGAGAGCTGAAATTTGTTTATATGCACAATGGGGGTGCAAGAGTTGGTTAGTTACTTCTAATTTTATTTTATTTTATAAATTTTAAGAAAATTACTGTAAGTGTTGATAATTAAGAGAAGATGTATCTTTGGAGTTGCTTACCCAGCTATTGGCTAGTGTGAAAAAGGACAGCAAGGTCTAGTCTTTGTTTTCTAAATTCTTTATTGGGTAGTCCTTGACTATTATTTCTGATTGTTTATCATCTTCCAGGATATTATGCCAATTGGTAAAAGGTTGGGGGAGAAAGTGTTTGCAGACATTGCATTGAAACTAAAGCCTTACTTGACACAAGCTGTAAAATCTTTGGATCTCTCTTTGCATGAATACAGTAAAGTTGTTATGTCAATACTGGAAGGAACTACTATAGTTGTTGAGCATAGTAGTGATCATACTTTGAAAAACCAATTGGTAAGTTAATCTCTTGTTTGGTTATTATAGTCTCTCTACATGGAATTTTGGAGTATTAAAAAAAGAAATTATCTCTTCGTTGGAACTAATATTTGTTTTTTCATGAATGCAGCTAAATCTAAGGTATCAAAAGCAATATTTGATACCACACCATATAAGCTAAGGTATCAAAAATTCTCTGAAACTTTAGTTTTTTTCTTTTTTATCCTCAAAAGCTCCTAGCCATTATCTATATTAACTTTACGGATTTGCCTGATGGTTTGTGTGGTAGACAATAAAGTGCAGGTGCAGTGGGACTAAATGTGCGGATGGTATACTTGAGTTCAAGGAAACCTTTGTGTTGTTTATTCTTCTAACTTTTTTTTTTTTTAATTTTTTATTGCTCATGCTTTTACTTTTCATATTTTGCATCGTCTTCTCTTTTCTCTTGGTTGTTTTTTTATTTCCTGCCCATGCTTTGTTTTTTGTTATTTTGTTGTTTTTTTTGTTCTTTCTACGTATTTTTAGGCTTGTTGTGTATTTTTATGGTCGTTTTACAATTTAGTACTTAAGTCTAAATGGGAGGTATAAAAGAAAGAGCTTAAAGAATTAAGTAGGAAAATTGATAAAAAATTAACAGGTAAATCACCTTTTGTCATTTATTACATTCTAAAAAAAAATTTCTTAGTTGTATTTAAATGTTTTTCATGTGTTACTTTTTACAATTATAGTTTTTTATGATTTCTTTCTGTGTATTTTATAGTTTTCTATGTATTTTATAGTTTTGCCTGTGTATTTTATAAGTTTGTAGAGGTATTTTTATTGATTAGTTTATTTCTTTTGAAAGTATTGACAATATTTTTAATATTTTTATAAATTCAATTACTCTCTTGTTAACAAGTCACTTAAGCCTAAACCCTAAACACACCATAAACCACTAACGCTAAACCCCCCCCCCCCCCCCCCTCCAACCCTAAGAGCCTAAACCCATTAAACCCTAAAATCATTAACCATAAACCATAAACCCTAAACATTAAACCTTAACTTAAAACTTAAACCATAAACCTTGCCCCGAACCCTAAACACACCCTAAACTCTAAAGTATGCAACCCTAAACCTTGCAACCCAAAATCTTGTAACCCTCATGCAACCCTAAACACTAAACCTTGCAACCATAAACTCTAAAGCATGCAACCCTCATGCAACCCTAAACACCCTAAACTCTAAAGCATGCAACCCTAAACCTTGCAACCCTTACACTAAACCCTTTAATACTTAAACCTTAAACTCTTAATCGTTAAACCCTAAACCCTAAACCAACCCTAAACTCTATAGCATGCAACCCTTAAACCCTAAACCAACCCTAAACTCTAAAGCATGCATCCCAAACCTTAAACCCTTAAACCCATAAACCCTAAACCTTAAACTCTAAACCCTAAACCCTAAGCACCTAAACCTTAAAATTTTAAACCTATTTTGCAACTCTAAACCTTAAATCCTAAACCTTGCAACCCTTAACCCTAAGCCCTAAACACTAAACCTTGCAACCCTAAACCCCAAACTAACTCTAAACCCTAAAACCCCAAACCTTAATCATTCCAACCCTAAATCCTAAATCCTAGACCCAAAACCTGCAATCCCAAACCCTAAAACCCTAAACTCTAAAATCTTAAACACCAAACTCTAAACCCCCTAAAACTCTAAATCCTAAGCCTTGCAACCCTCAACCCTAAAACCCTAAACTCTAAATAGTAAACCCTAAACCCTAAAACCTTAAAACCCCTCAAACCTTGCAACCCTTAACCCCAAATTGTAAACATAAACCCATGCAACCCTTAACCCTAAAACCCTACAACACTAAGCCTTAAAACCAAAACCTAAACCCTAGAACCCCAAATTGTACAATCCTAAATCTTAAACCTTGCAACCTTAAACAAGACCTTGCAACTCTAAACCCCAAACCCAAACAATAAACCTTAAACCACAAACCCTAAACACCCTAAACCTTAAAACTTGCAACTCTAAACCTAAACTTTGCAACCCTTGACCCTAAAATCCTAAACTCTAAACCTTAAACCCTAGATTCAAACTGTAAACCCTAAAACCTTAAACTTTAAACTTTTAACACCCTAAACCCTAAACCCTAAACCCCTTAAACCTTGCAAATCTTAATAGTTAACCCTTAACCTTAAACCCCGCGACCGCAAATCCTATTACTTGCAATCCTTAACCCTAAACCCTCAACCCTTAAACGCAAAACCATAAGACCTTGCCACCCATAACTATCTAAGTATTCAAGCAATCCAAGTCCCTTGCTAGCTTTTAAGTACTTTTTTGAGAGATTCTTACTGTATTTATTTTCTTAGCCATCACATCGTTTACTTAGCATCCTTTAGCATCGAACATGACAATTGGTATCAGGGCCAAGAAAGTGATTTGGTTGCTAGTTCGTTGTGATGACCAATGTGGAAGATATTGTGTGTCTAACACAATGGAAGAATGAGGGATGAGCTTGTTTCAACCAAATCAAGGCAAGGGAGGTTGGTGCTTTAGAACAAATTGTTGGGGAACTTGGAAGTAAACTCGAAATGGTGGTTTTGGCACACTACAAGGAGCACGTTTTGGGGATACTTACTTTCATAGCCATCACATCGTTTACTTAGCTTTTCGAGGTTTGAATGAGGCTGACTTAGCTATTGCGAGAAAAACCTCAGCTAAGGCTACATGCTACGTCGTTAGTGAGAACAAGTTCATTACACTAAAACCTTAAACCCTAAAACCCTAAATCCTAAACCTTAAAATCCTAAATCCTAAACCTTGAACCAAAACACTAAACCCTTAGACCCAATACCCTAAAACACTAAACCTTAAACCTTGCAACCCTAAATCCCAAACCCTAAACCCTATCCCCTTAAGCCCTAAATCCTAAACCTTGCAACTCTAAACCTTATAACCCAAAACACAAAACCCTTAGACCCAAAACTCTAAACCCAAAACCCCAAACCTTTAAACCCTAAACCCTAAATCTTAAATCCTAAACCCTAAAATTTGCAACCATAAATTCTAAAATCCTAAATCTTAAACCTTAAACCCTTAACCCTAAACCTAAATCATAAACCCCTGAACCCTAAACCCAAATATCTTAAACCTTAAACCATAAACACTAAAACCATAAACCTTAAACCCTAACGCCAAAAATCTTAAACCCTAAACCATAAACGCTAAACCCTTAACCCAAAATCCTCTATGCAACCCTCTACCCTAAACCCCAAACCTTTTAACCGTAAAGCATTAAACCCTTCAACCTTGAACCCTAAACCCCATTGTATTCCCCCCCTCCCCCCAAACACTAAACTCTAAACCCTTAACCCCTAAAAACTACCTAAACCTTAAAATCTTAAACCCTAAACCCCTAAACTTTCGTAAACCCTAAAACAACAAATCCTAAACCTTGCAACCCTAAACCCTAAAACACTAAACCTTAAACCTTGCAACCCTAAACCTTAAACCCTAAAACTTGCAACCTTAAACCCTAAATCCCTAAACTCTAAACCCCTAAACCCTAAACCCTAAAATACTAAACCTTGCAACCCTAAACCTTAAATCCTATACCTTAAACCCTAAAACTTGCAACCCTCAACCTTAAACCCTAAATCCCTAAAATCTAAACCCCTAAACCCTAAACCCAAAAGTTTGTAACACTAAACCCCAAACCTTGCAACCCTTACCCTAGACCCTTAAGCCCTAAAAACCGCCTAAACCCTTGAACCCTACACCCTAAACCATTGACCTAAACCTTAAATCGTAAACCCTAAACCCCCTAAAACTCGAAACCCTAAACTATGCAATCATTTACCCTAACACCAAACCTTTCAACCCTAAACCCTATATCTTAAACCCTAAACCCTAAAACTCTAAACCTTAAACTTTGCAACCCTTAATCCTAAACTCTAATTATGCTATGGTGGTGAACTGATGATACTAATAATAAAACGCAGATGGAGAAATGTTCAATTTTGAACTATGTACTAATTGTATGGAGGAATAATTATGACATGCAGTGAGTCAAATTTGGATTAAAAACAATAGTATGTCTGTGAGCATAAATATAATATAAACATAAATGTGCAGTCCAACTATCAGCTTAGGCTTTTAGTTGGATGGAGCACATAATTCAATTTGGTATCAAAGCCATGCAAAAGGTCATGGGTTCGAATCTCCGCGTCACGAAAAAAGACTATGGTCCACGTGTGAGCATAAATAACGTAATTTTGAAATTTCTTTAACTATTGTTTGACATGTATTTAATGTTCAAGATTCTTAAAAAGAGTTAATTACCGAAATGGTCCCCTGACTATAGCGAAATTACCAACTTGGTCCTTAACTATTTTTTTTAACTAATAAAGTCCTCAACTTTGAAAATGTTAACCAATTTAGTCCTTCGTTAGGTCAGCGTCAAAAGTCTGTTTATTTTAAGGGTATTGTTGGAATTTCACAAGGTAGGTGGAAACTGTTCTCCTCTTAGTTTTGGCAGATGATTTCAGCAAGAACTACAAGGCTATTAGAGATCTTAAGAGCTGGGCTTCAAGATCTCCCTTCACTAGATATTTTTTCGGCGAGTCTAAACGATCCATGCAAGTAAGGTGGCTGGTGAGAACCGTGCTGAGAGAAGTTTGCGCGTCGGCGTGGTGGCAAGACATTTTGGTTTTACTAGCAAGAGCTTTAATTAATGATATCCGGAGCTTCATTAATGGAGATTTTGTGACGGAGCAGCAAAAGAAGCAGAGACAAGGAAGCAAAGAAGTGATATTTTCTCATCATTGAAAGCTTTTAGTGTTTATATATATCATCACTGAGAGTAATGAACAGAGAACCTAACTAACTTCTAACTGCACTAACAGAGTAACAGATCAAGAAATCTATTATACTCCTAAAAGAATTGCATGAGCTCTATACAATCTGCAACTACTTGAACTTTTCTGGGGTGGTTGAATTCGCTTCTGACCAAACCAAACTCCATCATCACAGCTTCTATGGAAGGAAGGAATTTGTCCAAGAACTTCCGCAGCAAACCTGCCGGAGTTCTGGTCGCACTTCCGCCATAGCACGGCACTGTTTGTTTCATTATGGTCTTGCAGGCGTCTGGATCAGTGGCAGTGGGAAATAATCGTGAAGGGGTTATCTTAGAGTGACGAAAGGATGATGATGATGAGACAGTCCCTGGTAATGTTGTCATCAAAATGAAGATGATTTTCCACCTCAAAACTGGGCTTCTAGGACTACCAAAAAGAGGTTGCAGGTTGCAGTAGCCACATTTGAAAGCTTAAGGTGTGCACGAGAGCTATACTGTTTGAACCAAATAGAGAGTCAAGAGCAACAACTTAGCCACTATGAGATGTACTTATTCCACGAGGGGAACGATATAATTCCGAGTTGGCAAAGGAAGAA
>CP025644.1:19032513-19048260 GCA_003576665.1 Ipomoea trifida | reverse complement strand
AAAAAAAAAAAAAAAAAAAAAAAAAAAAAAAAAACCTTCCAATGGTACAAATACTGAATGGCCGTGAAAAAACACAAACACACAAGAGAGATTAAAGATGAGCGCGACGGAGCTACCTTATCATCTAGCGAACGAAATCCGCCAAACAACAGAATCCTTACCCAATTTCAATTACTCCCAGAAAGCAATCTTGAATCTTCTCAACACAAAATGTGCTGCTTCTTTCAAACATCTAACCCAAGTTCATGGCTTAGCGCTAAAAACAGGTCATTTCCAAGACCACTATGTTGCCGGGACCTTAGTGAAGTGCTATGCAAATCCTCAATTTGGCAGCCTCGTGTGTGCAATGGCTGTCTTCCACCAAACTCCAAACCCCAATGTTTTTGTGTGGAATTGTTTGATCAAAGGGTGCGTAGACAACAAAGACACACGCGCGGCCATTTCTGTGTACTATGAAATGGTTGTTTCCGCCTCTGCTAAGCCTAATAAGTACACTTACCCTCCACTGCTCAAAGCCTGCACCAGGGAACAAGCTTTTCAAGAAGGCATGCAGTTTCACGCGCATGCGGTGAAATATGGGTTAGGCGCGGATGGGCATATAGCAAGTGCTGGGATTCAGATGTATTCTTCGTTTGGGTTGTGTAATGAAGCGCGGAATATGTTTGATGCAATTGGGGCATTATCGGATGTTGTTTGTAGTAATGCTATGCTTGATGGATACATGAAATGTGGAGATGTAGGGAGAGCTGTGGTGTTGTTTGAGTGTATGAGGGACAAGAATTGTGGTTCATGGAATGCAATGATCAGTGGGTTTTGTCGAAATGGGATGACAGATGAAGCCCGGAAGCTGTTTGATGAAATGCCTGAAAAGGATGAAATTTCTTGGAGTGCGATGATTGATGGTTATAACAAAGAAGGGCGTTGTAAAGAGGCCTTAGAAGTATTCAATCAAATGCAAAGGGAGAAGACTGAGCTGAAAAAGTTTGTTCTTTCATCTGTCCTAGCAGCCTGTGCTAAACTAGGTGCTCTTGATCAAGGGATGTGGGTTCATTCATACATTAGAAAAAATTCCATT
Source organism: Ipomoea trifida (assembly GCA_003576665.1). Lineage (NCBI taxonomy): Eukaryota > Viridiplantae > Streptophyta > Magnoliopsida > Solanales > Convolvulaceae > Ipomoea > Ipomoea trifida. The sequence continues at coordinate 19,047,185 of CP025644.1, read as the reverse complement.
CCCCTGGATGCAGTTTTAGGTACTTCTTTGGTGGATATGTATGCGAATTGTGGGCGCCTAGACTTGGCATGGGACGCTTTTGAGAGAACGAAACAGAAAGAAATCTCTACGTGGAATGCAATGATTGGAGGGCTTGCAATGCATGGCAGAGCAGAGGATGCATTAGAACTCTTCTGGAAAATGCAGAGGGAGGAATTTAGGCCTAACGAGGTCACTCTTGTGGCGGTTCTTAGTGCTTGTGTTCATGCTGGTTTCGTTGATACAGGCCTCGAATATATGATCACTATGAAGGAAGCTTATGGATTTGAGCCAACAATGGAGCACTATGGCTGTGCAGTAGACCTATTGGGAAGGGCAGGGCTATTAAATGACGCGGAGGATTTGATCAATTCTATGCCTATCGTACCAAATGCAGCAGTTTGGGGGGCTCTTCTTGGTGGCTGTAGGATACATGGAAATGTAGAGTTGGGCGAGAGAGTTGGGAACATCTTGCTGGAAATGGAGCCAAAGAACAGTGGGCGCTATACGCTGTTATCAAACATCTATGGCAAGGCAGGTAAATTCAATGAAGTTAGCAGACTGAGAAAGCTAATGAAACAAAGAGGAGTGAAAACAAGTGCAGGATTTAGCACGATATGCATCGATGGAGGCGTGCATGAGTTCAAAATGGGGGACGGGTCGCACCCAGAAATGGAGGACATCAACCCAATGCTGCAGAAGATGATGGAGAGGATTCGTTTGGAAGGCTACAGGCCTAACACATCAGAAGTTGTGTTTGATATATGTGAGGAAGAGAAAGAAACCGTGCTTAGCTACCACAGCGAGAAACTGGCCATGGCATATGGAATCCTGAAGACTGCCCCGGGAACAACTATCCGAATCGTGAAGAATCTGAGGGTGTGTGAGGACTGCCACACTGCAACCAAACTCATTTCAAAAGTGTACAAGAGAGACATAATAGTGAGAGATAGAATGCGATACCATCATTTCAGAAATGGCCACTGTTCTTGCAAGGACTTCTGGTAATTAACTCCTCTACTTACTTTCAAACTGGATGTGTTCATAATCCCAAATAATATATATACTCCGTATAATGCAAAATGAATTGTGGATTACTTGGGAGGAATAATGATCAGCCAAACGAAGTAAAAGATAACATATGATTCAAATGTTAATATACTTGTTTTAAAACTTTTGCCACTCTATTAAGATGTTAAAAAGTAGTTGCATAATTCATCAGAACAGCCTTTTAAGGGGCGTTTGGTTCCATTAGAGTCTAGGTTTATCCTACAAAGGATGAAAAATTATACCATGGACCAGGGCCCATGTCCATATTGCATTGTGAATTGATCTAAAACGACATTTAAATATATGCATGTAAAATAAACTGAAGGTACATAATAGGTTAACTGCAAGTACTTAATTGTAAGAGGTATATAATTTAATTTAAATGTCGTTTTGGTAGACCGGATCCTTTGGCAAAGGATCAGAGTGGTTGTTAAAATGCCAAAAAGAAACATAATTTATTTATTAATCAAAATATTTTAATTTAAGCCCAATCAGTTTTCACCTCCTGCACAAGCATTCAAACACAGATGAGGTGAAGTTATAAATTGCAGGTCGAAATCCTTGAAGATGTGCGTTAATAAATTACATTAACTTGAAGAATTTTTCTTTTAATTACTTCATCTCAATTCTCATCATCATCCAACTATTACACAATTACAATTACAATACTTACAAATCAAGTTAGTTCTTCTACTTTTGGTGTGAGGAAGCTAAGACCACCCATTCTTTTACTTCCTATGCTCTGACTACTTGCTGTACAGCAATGAAAGCCTTGTGCTTGCTCACTAGCTATACAAGGAACTGCGACTTAGCAGCAGATCGAGAGCACCTTTTCCGGCTAGAGTTACTAAGACTGCACACACAATTCTCAAGAAGGTCATAGTCTTCTTCCCAAATCAGTAGGGACGCCTTTTCTGGATTCTCCAGAAACATTTTAGACGTCAAAAAACCAGCTATGGTCCAGTTTTGGTAGAGGCGGGCTTGTTTTCCTATGAACTTACCGTGTTTGGTGTCATAATATTCAGGCCAATGGTCCACTGCCAGCCGTTTTTCAGCCAATTCAATTGCTTTAGAAGCCAAATCCTCTCTGCCCATCTTTAGACATGCCAATGTGAACTGAAGTAATGCAAGAATATGCTAAAATCAGCTCCATAAAAGCCTTAACAAGTAGTGTTTAACCATGTTGACATAGCATATTTGTTGATCAGATATAGACACACACACAGATATGAATGTACAATAACAAGTTCATTAGGTATGAGACCAATCATATTGATATTATCCAATGGCTCAATCTATTCAAGTGAAATCAGATTATTGATTTAAATACATTGTGTTCTGCTGGGGTTCAAGCAAATCACAAGTTTTACCTGCCACAGAAGTGTTGGCCACGATCCCCCATTATGATACGACCATGGCCTGCAGTGGTCGAAATAATTATAAAAAAAAATTAACTTAGTACAAATATGCAGAATTAAAGAGTATGAAAAAACTCACGTGTTCTTTGGGTCACTTCCGGTGATTATACGCCATTCTTCAGACTCCAAAGCCGGATAACATATCTTAACAGGCATCAAGCCCATAAGATCATCCCATTTGGTATCAATCAAACGTAGAATGGCCTCGTTTTGTCTTGGAGTACCCAATGACGTGATAATGGACCAGAGGTTTCCAAGCGTGAAGAACCTGAAGTCCATGTGAGCTGGCTGTAAATTGCCAATGAGATAACCACCTTCTGTGGGAATCCAGTCCATTAACCAACTAGGAATTTGTTCAGGGTAGATATTGAACTTGTTTGTTGCCTCTGTGGAATACTCCTCTGTCTTATATCGGTATATTTCGTTTATCTTCTTCTTATCAATCCAATAGTATTCCCTGATGTGAAATGACAAAGCACTGAGCCGGTTGGTAACAGCTCTCACCAAATTCTTGGACCCTTCATCTAAAGTAAGCATCTCTCGTGCAGAACGAAGAGCTGAGTAAAATAAGGCCTACAATATACATTGTGTCATGCCAAAGACAGATAGCCTCTATATAAGCACTTTATGAATAGGATAGAAATCCTTCTTTTTCCTCTATTTGTGAAATGCCTGGCAAATAGCAAAAGCAAATACAGGAGCACTAAAACCACAGAAAGCTACATGTAAATTTGAAAGGATAGTCTTAAAATAAATTACTAATACTTTCTACTTAGTACTTACTTGAATCTCAAGTGGGTGACCATGAACCCCCATTCGCCTATCTATCATGCTGGAGCCGTCAGTGACTAGCAAAGAAGGAAACATGTCAAAGCCATCCGACAAACACAAGTTCAGTATGAGTTTAATGCCGGTTTGGACATCCACTCTTTCTTGCAAGGACAAGTCACCAGTGATCTTCCCATAAGCTCTCAACACGACAATCCACCAGAGTCCTTTAAAACAATATAGTTATCACCATTAAGTAGTCCTCCTTTCCATATGGGTGAAACCAAGCTACATATCATGTTCTTCTCTCTCTCTCTCAAATGTTTCTCTATTCCTTTGTACTAAGGAATCTTTTTAAGCTTGTTCTTGTTAGTCGATATCAAGGATGAGTTTTCAGAAATGAAAAGACTGATCTTTTATACGAAACAACAAAAACACTTTGTACACAACAATGACAAAAAATTATTTCGTAGGTAGTAAATGGAACTTGCCTGAATCAACAGGTGCAACCCGGCCAATAGCTGATTCCCCAAAATCAGGATCAAGAACTTCTTCAAACTTGTCTTCATCTAGAGCCACAGTTCTCACTTTAAAACTTGCAGGCATCAGCCCCTGCCCTGGACTATAGCAGTCAACTGTTTTCTCCCAACTCTAAAATAACAAACAAGAAACCAATGAATTCCGTTAATAGATAAAACATATGCATCATTTTTATGAATTCCAGTTTCAAACTGTGACTCTAATTGGTTATGGAATAATATGGCTGATCATACCAATTAAGTTACAAAGATGGCAAAAAGGCGGAAGACATCAAATTGCTTTAAAGCTTAAAATTCCAAGCCATAAATCAAATTGGCAGCAGAAGCATGAGAACTCATTTATCTCAATAGCAACAGGCAAGAGCAATGTTCATGAATGCAAATATAGATATAAAAATATTTTTTTTTAAATCCCTAAAGTCCTAAGATCAAGCAAAAACAAATGATTAGCAAAAGTATTGTTTTTATTGGCTGTTGGGCGGAGGCCGGTAACAAACTAAGTCTAGCAATTGGTGGCTAGAGGATCGTTGGGCGGAGGTCCGTAAAGGGGCATGCCCAACACGCCTCTAAAAATGTGGCAGTAAGGAAATAAAGTTGGGCTTTTGGCGCAGTGGTAAACGCTTGTCCTAAGGTGTTGGGAGGAGAGTTGTTGGGCGGAGACTGGTAACAGGATAAGTCCACCAGCACCCGACCTCTCGGAAATGTGGCGGGTGGAGGTAAGGAAATAAAGTTGTGTCTTCACCGTGGGCTATAACTTTTGGCGTAGTGTTATTGTGCCTAGCAACCCCACCCAAAAAATATATAACTATAAAGACATTTCAATCACAATAGATGCTTAAAGCCAATAAATATGTTCTCAAGCAAAAAAAAGGAAAGAAGCAAACACAAAACACATAAACATCATAAAATCACCTGCAGCTGCAGGTTATTGAGGAGGAAATTCTTCACAATATCGTTCTCCCCCTTGAGCAAAAATGCAAGAGCCGCTGGAACAAAGTCCCTTATGAACACCTGATCATAATTAAGCGGCATAGAATCATTAGGATCATTGGCAGCCAGGGTCCCAACAGGGTTCCCGCAATACGTAACAACGGAGTCTTTCAACAACTTCCACGCCTGCTCTTCAACGTTGGATCCCTTGGCAGAAATAATAGCATCAGCTTCACCATTACCCTTAGACTCTTCAACTCCCTCTCTATTTACCGCATCCAAATCAATATTCTCCGCAACCAGGTCCTTCCCCTCCGAATTCTCCCCGATTATGGTGGAAAAACGCCTAGGGTTCGGCGCAACACTGCAAACCAAACTGAAACTTGTGCGAATCCACGGGCTCCTGAAACCACTCGACTGAACCCAACTCAAATAAAACAGCGGTTTAGGGTGGGCGTGATGGAATTCCCGTAAATTCAACCTATTGGGGCTGATCAAAGGCACAGGCGGGTGGGGCTTCGGGATCGAAATCCCCAAAATCCTACCGCGAATCAAAATCCGGCATGGCTTCAGCGTCAAGAATTTCATTGTCCCGTGGCATGAAAATAGAACACGAACCAATTTTATTTGGCGAAAATGGCCGGATAGTTATGTATGAATATTTTTATTTACGAATCAGCGAATTGCTAAGCGTATGTGGGGAGTGGAGATTTTCATGGGAAGAGTGAAGAGCATATTTGGCGGGAAAGGGGGGAACCCCGAGATTGGATAAACATCAGTTTAACGGCACTCATTTTCCATTTTCTTCTTTGGCAAGTATAACCGTGAAATAAAATGCGAAATTTCAATTAAATTCCTCAATTTAAAAAATTGTAATTGAGTCCCTCGACAATCTAAAATCGTAAAATTAAACTTAAAATGACCTATAGTACAAGGTTTTGGTTGATTTGGCAGTAACCTTTTTATAAAAAGTCAATGGATCTAATCAGATTATTTAAAAAAAATATATATGTCATATTTAGTGTTTAAGTTTGTATAATAAAGTTGGTAATAATTACAAAAATGTCACTATATATATATATATATATATATATATATATATATATATAACGGTTAAATGCGGATGGTGTACTTATGTGTGATTGTGCGATGAAAGTAGAGTCATTAATCTTGTCAAAATCAGCGTCCAGGATTAACAATTATTTTTTAAAAAAAATGCGGTGACAATTTGGTAATTTTCCGTATTGGTCAAATTTAAGGGCGTGATTTCTATGCTTAAGGTACGTCAGCTCTTCAGTGAGAATTTAAGTTGTGTTTGTTAAAATTTAAGATGTGTCGATCTAAAGCTTTAAGTGCATTGTTTTACTTCTTTAAGGTGCGTGGATTGTGTGCTTAAACATCAGTTGTCAAAATTTAAAGAGCATCGGTTTAAAGCTTTAGGTGCGTAATTTTCCTTTTTAAGGTGAGTAATTTTCCTTCTTAAGTGCGTGATTATCTTAAATCTTTAGGTACATGATTTGTGTTCTTAAAGTGCATTGTTTGTGTGCTTTAAGGTGTGCAATTTGTGTACTTAACGTGCGTCATTTTCATGTTTAAGGTGAAATGATAAATCTCATGCCTAGACGCGCATTTAAAAAAAAAAAAATCATTGAAACCGAAATCTAACCATTAATATTTTGATCCTCAGTTGTAAAATTTGAAAAAATATATAAATTGAGCTTGAAGATAATGGGGGCATTATTTTTAACATTCACCCCTGATTTCATCTATTCATCTAAGCTGAGTATTAAGAATTATGAAATATGCAGAGATGTGGTTACTGGTTAGTAGAAGTAACTTCTTCCACACCACAAGCATGAAGCATGGATTATGGATTTGATGGAGTTTATCACAATGTAACTGCTGAAACCATCCCATCCATATACAAAATCCAGTAAATACATACTCAAAAATTTATACATATAATGAGGATAAAAATTAATAGAAAAGCTTGGTCAACTCCAATAAAGATTGAGGAAGAGAGAGGAGACTTTGACAAAGCACAATATTGTAGAGAGAGCACATAAAGTTATTGTCACATTGAGAGAACAACACACTCCAAAACATACATGTTGCAGAACCCCACCAAACCCCAAAATAAACAAATCATTGTCAACACTATTTACTTATTCTTTTTCACTCTCAACAAAAGCAAAATACCAATCATTAGATTTTTGACAACAAATTCAAGTGATAATAAAGCAGCTCAAGGGTTGAAGAATGCAGAATAGGCAACTTCTCCCAGGTCCTCTGATAAACAGTCCAACCAAGGCATTTTATGGGCAACCCCAGACAAGAGTTAGGTAGAAAAGGCAAATGCACACCTACCCGCCCACTTCAACCATGTCCAAAGCTGGCATAACCACACATACTTTCCATGAGACTTGTGATTCATTTAATCAAACTCCCCACCAGGCATTCATGCTGTTGATTCCAGACTAAGCCTGCTAGAGAGGAACCAGCGAAAGAGCCAAGCAAGAAAGTATAAAAATAACAGAGCAAAAATCAGATAATAAAAGTCAGGACATGAGGAACACATGCCTTATTGCTGGCTCCTGTACGGCTTCTGCACTTGCCACATCCTTAGTTTCAACTATCCTTGCAATGTCATGATTTGGCTAGACAGTAGTAAAGTAGAAATAATGATTACTTAACGAAATCCAGAAAGAAGACTATGCTTAGGAGGAAGAGTTCATAATTATGCTTCAAAACACAAAATCCAGGGGGTAACCCCGGCCAAGTAGGCTAAAGATACAAACTTGTAACCACAAGGTGACGAGTTCGAATCCCAACCTCCTTGGCTTGAGCCGGTCAACTATGGTCAACCTACCTCCTTGTGGTCCTTTGCCAGCTAGGGTCAAAAGAAACAGAACTGTAGACTTAAATACAAACGCATAATGGACATAACATCATCTTTAGTTTAGTAATATAAGAGTGCAAAGTTTCAGTGGAAATGGAACATAAATCTGTGTATTCCACTCATGATAAGTGCATAATCCATAATACCATATAATGTTTACTTTATAAATATAAGAAATGATGAGGTTTCAGTGAATGTAGAACACAAAGTTTTGTAATAAACCTTTGTTTTTTCAGCCAAGCCATTCCCCAATACTCCACTAGCACTTAGACATTGATCCCCAATTTGAGAAATCTGCTCTGCCAAGCTTATATCACCCTGCAAGGACCCTTTAGCTTCACAATCTTCAAAAACATGTAAAACTCTCACTGCCATCATCAACAATCCCTGACCCAAATTCACAAAACATAGAAACTCACCCGGCAACTGAGGTTCTGGATTTTGTTACTTGATACAAGTATAGTTTCAACACATTCAAACTGTCCACCTTGATTGCATGGTCCATTTAGCTGCTCATTGTTGCCAATTGCAGCTCCAGCGCCACCCAACTGAGCTGATTCCAGTGCTTCCACCTTTTCATCATTCTGTAGGACCTCACATGAAGTGAGCACCTCCTGAATAGAAATTCTTTCTTTTGGAATTCCAAATAAAGCACTAGGAATAACACATTCACTTAAATTAACAGGTAGGGACCGGGCATTTTCATTCAAAGTAATGCCATTCTGACATCCAGATAGACCATCCACTGAGATGTTTACTCTACCTCTGACCTCATCACTGGCATTCCTATGCTCTAGAGTAGAGTCTTCGCAGATGCCCATCATCTGAGGTAATTCAACACAAGCAGGAGAGACAGATCCTAGATATTGTGGACTTATAGATGCCCGCTTCCCAGGTTTCTCTGATTTCACATCAGTTTTCTCAGTTTCAGGTTTTCTCTTTGGATTCCTTTCTTCAGGGGATGTGCAGCCTTTGACATCTTTTTCAGGAGTACAAGAACTACGATAAGTTGTGTTTCTAGACTGACGCTGTCTCTTGTATCCTTCAGGAAAGACATAAGCAGGAATATGTTTTCTACGAACATGAGATACAAATATATCCATCCCAGGACCCCAATAAGAGTACATGCTTACATCTTGTTTAAACTCATCAACAGTTCCACGAATATCAAACTGTTGCCCTTCTTGCACCTGAACTCCTTGTTTCCTTTGCAAGCCCATGAAAAAAGCACAATGTGGGCATGGTTTAGAAGCATCTATAAATTCAGTTGGATATGGATGGCACTGTAACATTCCCTTTGTGTCACGCTCTATCTGCAAAACATCAAATGAAAAACATGAACTCTTTACAAGAGAAAAGCAACTAGAGAGAAAACAGGAACAAAGGAACAAACATATATAATGCCTCAATGCATCCAGTACCAACTCACCAAGAGGTTCTTATGAACTGTTGGAATTAAATGAAACAGATATCTTTTACCTTAAGTGTTAGTTGTCTAAGCCGCGACTCCACCCATCCTTTCCAAGCCAACAAATCATTAGTGTGTGCTGCAACAATGTCAACCTGAAGATAGTTTTTGTATGCCTCAAAGAAAATATAAGGCTCAAAAAGGGCATCCCAATGTTTATTATTCAACTCAATCTCCTGGACAAAAGGCAGAGAAAAGATGTGTAACATCAATCAAAATAGACAGCAAGGAGAGTGAACAAGTTGAAAACTAAAATTAACTTTTAAATTTTACCTCACAAATTTTGTTACCAAATTGAAATTGGTCCATCATTACACGAAGAGTGCTTGGTGAGACATTGTAACTAGAATTCATGCAAGGGTAAGCAGGAGTGATGATTGGCATATGATGAGTCCGGTCTTTGGGATTCTTGCGAGGATCCCACACAAGAAACCCAAGCTCATCTTCTTCTATAGGACATAACATAACAGGATTTGGCCAACGCCATTGTGTATAGACTCTGAAGAACCGTGAAACCAACATACTAGGAATTGCATTAGGATAAAACTGGCAAACCCGAGCAACCAAAAGAGCCCAATTTACACCACCAAGAAATCCAGTAACCTTACCAATCAAGGAGGGAAAAAAAATCATGTTCCCTTCGAAACATTTTATATATATCAGAAATATAATAATAATAATAATAATAACAACAAGAACAACAACAAGAACAACAACAACAACACGGTTAACACCAGTAAGTATTGGAGGGCGCAAGGGCGGTAAGAGAGAGAGAGAGAGAGGAGAATACTAACATTTGAATATACGCCGCGCCTTTTGGCCCAAAATTTCAAGCATCTTAGTGTCATCCGGAAATGCTATGAGATTTTAAAAAGAACACAAACAAAAAATCATGAAAATGATATAATTAGATGCACAACAGGTAAAAAACTATGCTTACCTCAGCGTTAGGAACAAGTTTAAGAATTTGATCAGCAACCCTGCACCCATTGAGACTTCGAACAGTTTGCTCATCAATATTGTAGAGAACAGAACGGTCTGAAATGTCCAAATTCTGTTGAAAATATTAAATATATAAAGGGCATGTATTATAATCCAACCTCACAGGCAATTTGTTCAAATTCACAATTAATAATTCAACTTTACTTCCAAATTGCATATACTATCAAAGCCACCTAGATGGAGTCATCAAGAACATGAAAAACCAGGACATAATACCCACTTCGTTATTCATACACAACTCATTTTTTAGAGCTAGGATAAATTCCTAAGCACCAAAAAAAGGTCCTTGAAAGAGATCCAAATAACAATGCAGAAAGTAATGCAATCCAACATTAATTATCATGGCCCCATAAAACCTTGAGATGTGGAATACAACAAAACATTGAAGTGGGAAGAAATGATCTTAAAACATCTTTGATCAAACTTACTTCAGGGACAACCAGGAGAGAGATACTAGCATAAAGGAGATCAATTGATATTCCTTGAAATTTGAATTTCATGACAGGTACATGTGCCTCAGGAACAGGTTGAAGTTCAGTAACTTCTTCCTTCTCTGCTAATATGCCATGTAGAGTAATAAAAAAATCTTCCTGCAGAGAGAACAAAAAACAATCTTCTGTAAACAATGCTTGCTAGCCAAACTGTGTCTCAGAAACTCAGCCACAACTTAAAACTTACATCTCGATGGACATAAGATGGACCAACACATAATGTGTCAATGTCAGCTCCAGGCCCATGAACCTGTAATAAATATTACTTGTTGACACATAATATTACTTGTTGAGAACAATCCATACTAGTAAAGAGGAAGAATTACTTTATAGAGTTGAAGAGGTGCTGACTGGAATATAAAATGATTAACTAAAAGAGATCCAAGTAAAAAGGAAAAATGGTGATCAATCTCAGAAAATATTCCAGAGAATATTGAAGAAATACAAGGGTCACACCAAAAGAATTCCCTTGCTTGTGCACCGTCAGTTTTGGTTAACAGCACTAATAACAGAAAACCTGTAAAAACAGAATACATGTAGTTGATACTAAATTCTTCTGTTTTCTTCTTTCACTTATTTCACATATTTAATATCCACACAGTGGAAGTTGTGTCACTTTATCAGCCTGTGAAGTATTTAAAATAAATAAAAAAATTAAAAAGAGCAAAGCATTTCCTATTCAATCAAAATATCTCAGTAGGAGACCGTTGCTCAATGTTAAAAATTAAAGAGTATTAGTTCTAAAGCATATCGTCCCTATTCCCTAATTCCCTATATGAGGAAACTGTGCAATTATAAATTTTTCATGACTTAAACAAGAGCAAAAATCAATAATATTGACCATCAACATACAAATATGATAAAGGCACACTCAACTACTAAACTAAATGCACTACAGAATTTTATCCTCCATCAAGACTAAGAACTGGTTTGGATGAGCTTATGTAGGTTTGCCAATTTAACTGGCCTCTGAAAAGTTGCATTTCAATGTATTCTATTAAGCTAATTGAAATAGCTTATGGATATAAGCTCAAAAACCTTTCCAAAAGTCATAAACTATTTTTATAAGACTATACAAAAAAACTGCAAGTGCTCATATCATATGCTGAAAATAAGCTCATCCAAACTACACCTAACAGCTTAAAGTAGTTAGAGAACAGCCATTAATAACATATTTTTTCATCCCAATAATATATTTTTCATACCCAACAGCTTTCATTTGTACCCATATAAAAAAGGGTAAAGAGATAATCAATGAAATATTTTATGCATGTGCACATCATAGAGATGCATGCACTTTCCTGCCTCCAAAAATGGGATGGATCACTAACATGCATTATAGGAGAAGCAAGCAGCCTAAAAGCCTTACGGACCTTCAAGTAACAAAATAAAAGAAGTTTTTCCTTACACCAAGCCTATAAGACCCAAAAGTGAATATGACAGCATTTGCATCTTCCACCATTTGTTCTGTATAACCTCTCTGGCAGGTCAATTGCTTCACCCAAAGCTTCACAATCTACAAGAGAACATTTATTAGTAAAAGAATTTGTAAGATTATTTTAATATAAAAGTAGCTGTAAACGTCAGATAATGTTTCATGCAATGAAAATAATATACTCAACAGGCAAGCAAGCAAACATAGAACCAGGACATAAAAGCAAACCTAAATTGTACCACAAGTTTTGAAAGATGTAGAATATACTTGCAACAAAACAGCTCAAGGATATAGCCATATGGGTTTCACCCCTGTTTCAATTCAAAAAATTTGCAAATGCCAAGTGCCTTACAGATAAGTGAGTCTGCAACCATTATATGATGAAAGAATTACACATACAAATCAAAGTACTTAGGAGATACCTATACTGAATTTGTTCAATTTAGCCCCTCTAACCTGAATTTAGGTCAACTTGGCCCACGTCATTAAAAATTGGTAAAATTGAGGACTAAAATTCACACCTTTAGAGTGAGTCATTAGACTAGTCAGTATCTATGCTTTTGTGTGTGTGACGATAAGCTGCCATGGCAAAAGCCACATCAGCTTTTAATATTTTTAATATGCCATTCAGAACCATTAGATAACAGTAAGAATTGACATCAATATTTGTTATCTCAACTCAGCTGGTAAATTGTGGGGGGTCAACAATCAAAAAACCTCCAGCAAAATTCTTTTTAAAAAAAAAAAAACTTTATTACAAATATTACAAACAGGTCATGCTTGAAGGGGATATGAATCTCTAGGAATCCTTCTAGGGTTAGAAGTAACTAGGTTACTTCCTTGCTAAGTATTCTAATAATTGGCTAACTAACTAAGACTTAATTGAATTACAAACTAAGAAGTAAAATTCAGATTGCTCCACACCATATGGGCTGCCATCTCACGGCCAAGCTTGCTTTATGGAAATCCCTGTGGGCTAAGCAACTAGTATCTTCAATTCCAAGCAAGTCCCATTCTACAAAGTACAAACCCCTTTGTCACTGGCAGCTGGCCAAAGCCCTTCTCGGGCACACCAGAATTAATTAGCTTCAAATTAAGTCCTTGATTTATTTGGATCCAATTAATTCCTGATCTCCTCTCTTGGGTTTCAACGTAGAATTCACCTCTTGGGTCACTCTTGCTCCAAGATTCTTGAATAAATGCATTTAAGGCCTCTTGAATCTTCTTTGCTCTTGAGTGTGTAATTTGGCTTTGTGGAACACTCAATGGATTTCAGCACGTTAGGCTTAGTTCCAATCACTTATACGTTAGACTAAGTTCTGGCCCCTAATGAGTTTTTGCTGTTGGGTGCTTAGGCAAAGAGATTTTGGATTTTGAGTTGTTGCTATTCAGCTGTTGGGTGCTTAGGCAAAAAGAATTTGGATTTCGTTATTTGTCTCCAGAGATTGTGTTGGTCAGTGCTGCTTTTAAGATTAGGGGAAGTTTTTAACTAATTAAATGTTTTATTGTTTTATTATTTTATTTGAGAGAGATGAATTGTGCCTGTTCTTAAGCATATTTTGGGTTATACATAGTACATACATGAAGCAAACTCAACCAATGGATGAGAAAATGTCTAATTATTGCAACCAACCATTGAGCTTAACTGAAATCTGAAATACCTGATCGAGCTTCCGCAACACCTCTTCTCTCCTTGCAGTCTCTTCCTCGCTCTCATACAGCCCAGAATCTCTCAGAAACTTCAAATAAAAAACTCAACAGCTTCAGTATAAATTTAAGCCCATATTCATAGGATAAAAACTAAGCAGCTCATAAACATGAACTTGATTATCTTAACTACAACAACCTACCAACAACAAGTAATAACAGAATCTGTCCAAAGCTGGAAAAGAAAATACCTTTTCAAGAGCTGCGTTTCTATGTATATCGGCCTCAGACGGCCCCGCAAGAGACAACGGTCTAGTTACACCGTAATTCCTCGGTGCCACTTCCATTGATGGCGGCAAAGTCTCAGCTGAGTTCTCCGAGCCCACCATCACAGTGATTTTCAAACTAATTTTTTCTCAAAAAAGAAAAACGAAACTCATAAAGCTACAACAATTTTATAAAAAATCAAAGCTAAATTTTGGAGATCATGACACCTATAATATGCCGAACAGGAAATACGGAAAAATTTTTGTTTTTTATTAAATTCTCGGCAGAAAACTAAAACCCTAAACAATCTATATAGAAATCTCGAGCTATATATACAGAAAAGGCTTTATGGGTATTCACAAATATATAAAGAGAGAGAGAGAGACGACGAGGAGGAGAGAGATCTGGAACGAGGAAGACGGGGGTCAATGGAAAATGGTTTGGGATGTTTCAGGGTAATCGCCCGAAGGCAGCATTAGAAAATAGTTGGGAAGAAACTAAGAAACTATGAGTATTACTTTATTTATTTACTAGTTACCACACTAGCATTCCGCAATAACTAATGTGTATTTTTTTATTTTTTTTTTGAAAACACTAATGTGTATTTTTAAATTAGGGTGTGTTTGGAACGCAGGAAAATGACTTCTGGAAAATGAGTCATTTTCCAGAAATCATTTTCCTTTCTTGTGTTTGGCTGCAGAGCAGAAAACTGTCTTTGTGTGTTTGGTTCATTTTCCAGA
>CP025644.1:18988863-19032166 GCA_003576665.1 Ipomoea trifida | reverse complement strand
ATCTATTGCTCCTAGACAATCTTTAAAATATGGATAAAATCGAGGATTGCTAATGATTTCATGGGGAGTTAATTCACTATCGGGTAATACTATGAGTTTCTTATACAAAGTTAAAATGGCTCTCAAAATACTTCTAAAATAACGATGAACTGTCTCAATTGACCTATAATACCTTGATCCAATAACCCGAAATCTTACATTGTGACCTATTATATGTAAGAACATTATCACTTGTTCTTTAACACTTACGGCTCTAGTTGTGTGCAATAAGTTATTAGTGGTAAGAATGTCACACAACTTATAGAATGAAATAGGTCGCATTCTAATAATGCTAATACATTTTTTATCACCCTCACACAAAATACTATTTATGTAAGAATCTCGGTCATAATCTCTATTGACTATCTCATGCTCTATTTCATTTTTTTTTTCTAAGAACTTGCAATAGAAGAATCCCAACAGCTAGTATTGCACTTGATGCACTCATAACAGCAGCGCGTACATGATTATTATCCATCTATACAATCCAAAAATGTAAAATAATCACCACAATAATATCACTATTGTTACAAATTATATATTTATAACCAAAAAAAAAATCACAACAAAATAACAATATCTCAAAATTCACAACAAAATAACAATAATATCACTATTGTTGCAAGGGACTGGTTTGAACTGGTTTGAGCTCAAACCAGTCCCAAGTCCCAAACCAGTCCTAGGACTGGTTCCAAACCAGTCCCTGGGACTCCTGAAACCAGTCCCCGCGAGAAACCAGTCCGGGACCGGGGCTGGTTTCTCGTTTGCGAGAAATCAGTCATATTTTTCCAGTGTTGCAAAAATCCCGCCTAGGCGCCGATTAATCCCCGCCTAGGCGCTAGGCGCTGGTCAACCGCCTAGCGTATCACATTAAATGGTGGTTTAGGCGGCTGGCCGGCTAGGCGACCGCCTAGGCCACCAAACCACCGCCTAGGCATCGACTAGACCGACTAGGCCTTCTAGTCGGTCAATTAACTATTGTTTTTTTTTTTTTAATGAGTTATTTTCTCAAAACAACATCGTTTTGAGCGAAATAATTTTAAATTGTACAAACTTTAGAGTTTTTTAGGTTAATATTTAATATTTTAGTATTAACTATTAAAGTATTATATAATTTATAATTATTAGTCTTTAAAAAATAAAAAAATACGTAAACAAATTTTTAAAAAATAAAAAATAAAATAAAAAATACACTGGCGCCTAGCCGCCGATTAATCCCCGGCTAGGCGTCCTAGGCGCTAGGCGATCCTCGAGCGCCTAGCGATTTTTTCAACCATGTATTTTTCTAGATCTGAGAAACTAAACCCATACAAATTACAAGAGAAAAAAGAAAAATACCTTGATGGAGGAAGATGGCAAGAAGAAGAAAGCAGCTGAGGAAGGAGAGCCGATGAAGACGAAGACAACAGTGAGAAGCGAGAGAGTGAGGCGGAGAGGAGAGGCAGTGAGGTGAGAAGCCAGAGAGTGAGGCAGAGAGGGGGCGGAAAATGACTTCCCCTTTTTTTTGGGGGAAGTCATTTTCCTTCAAACAGGGGTTATTTTCCATTGACCCAGATTGCATTTTCCTTTGACCTCATTTTCCCCTCACTTGCCAAACACTGGAAACCCGGAAAATGACTTCTAGAAGTCATTTTCCGGGTTTCCAAACACACCCTTAGTATTTTAGAGTTTGTCAAAATATTATTAGTATCTAGCGTATATCCATGCAAGATTATCAAATTTTTATAAAAGTAAAAGAAATGGTCAAATAAACCAATGAACATTTCCGGAAAAGTCAATTAAGCCACTTAACATTTAAAAAGTGCAATTAAACACTTTAACATTTTAAATTGGGACAAAAAACTCAAAAATCGATAAATGATCTGCTCATTTCCTGTTGAAGAAAACAATCCAGCAACAACAAAATCGTCGCCGATCGCCATACTCCGGCAGAAGGCGACCTAGTGGTTGCCTTCAACGGAGAAGGCCAACTGTTCGCCTTCTCCGTTGAGTGGTCGCCTTCCTATGGTGGAAGGCGACCCCTTCCATGGAGGAAGGCGACCATATTTGGTCGCCTTCTGTTGGAATATGGCAACCAGCGATGGTTTTGCCATCGTTGGATTTTTTCTGAATACGAAATGACCTGCAATTGCAGGTCATTTCTCAGTTTTTGGGCTTCTTTGTCCCAATTTAACATGTTAAAGGTCCTAATTACACTTTTTAAATATTTAGGGGCCTAATTGACTTTTCAATGAATGTTTAGGGACTTTGTTGTACATGCTTTGTACAAGATGTCCGTCCGCAACAGGGAAAGCTTGAACCTAAATCCCTTAAGTGTATCTTTTTTGGGTATTCCCGGACACATAAAGGGTATAGGTGTTACTCTCATGATTTTGGTAGGTATTTAGTTTCAGCTGATGTCACCTTTTTTGAGAAAACTGTGTTCTCTGGTAATATCTGTGGGGATAGGTCTCCAGTAATAGAAGATGATTTTCTTACCTATATTATCACTATTCATGTGCCCACATTGGAGTCCATTTCTAGAGTTGTACCTCCCGTTACGCAAGTGTATTCTAGGAGGCCCCGAGATGTGGTCGCACCGACAGTTGCACAAGTAAATACTCCTCTCCTACCGCAACCTCCGTCAAATGATCTTGATCTTCCGGTTGCCCTACGGAAAGGTAAGTGTCGTTGTTGCCATCCCCTTTCTTCATTTGTTTCCTACGAGCATTTGTCAGAGTCTTCTTGTACCTTTATATCCCAACTGGATTCTGTGTCTGTTCCTAAAATGTTGTGCCAGGCTATGTCTCATGATGGATGGAGGTCTGCTATGGAAGGAAGAAATAGCAGCCCTTGAAGAGAATCATACTTGGGAACTTGTCCATCTCCCAGCCAGGAAGTCTGCGATTGGGTGTAAGTGGGTTTACGTTGTCAAGATGAACTCCGATGGATCAGTTGCTCGGCTTAAAGTACGCTTGGCGGCCAAAGGGTATGCGCAAACGTATGGAGTTGATTATACGGAGACGTTTTATCCGGTTGCCAAGTTAACTTTTGTACGAGTTTTTATATCTCTAGCTGCTATTAATTATTGGTCGTTGTACCAGTTAGATGTCAAAAATGCTTTTATACATGGTGATTTTGTAAAAGAGGTGTATATGGAGCAACTACCTTGTTGCTCAGGGGGAGAACGGGAAGGTGTGTAAGCTGAAGGTGGGCGATTCAGTAGTGTAGTTACTGCATTTGGCATGCAATGTAGTGCCTATGATCACACTGTTTTATATAAACACTCTAGTCGTGGCAGTATTTTGTTAATTGTTTATGTTGATGATATAGTGATACAGGTGATGATGCGAGGGGGATCAAGGCGCTCAAATCTTTTCTTAAAGAGAAGTTCTATACGAAGGATCTGGGAGTGCTGAAGTACTTCATTGCGATTGAGGTACGTTCTAAAAGGGGCATATTTCTTTCACAACGAAAATATGTACTAGATTTACTTGAAGAATCTGGGCTCTCGGGGTCAAAGTCGTGTGAGACTCCTATGGATCAAAGGGTTAAGCTTGTAGTTGGTGAGGGGGAGCCTCTTGAAGATCCAGAGCGGTATAGAAGACTTGTGGGAAAGTTAAATTTTCTTACTATCACTCACCCGGATATTGCCTTTCTGTTGAGTGTGGTAAGTCAATTCATGGCATCTCCTACACAGTCTCATTGGGAAGCTGCAGTTCGAGTTGTAAAATATTTGAAGAGTGCTCTTGGGAAAGGAATTTTGTGTGCCAATCATAGGCATGTGAGTCTTGAGGCTTTTTCTGACTCTGATTGGGTTGGGTCAACTAGTGACAGGAGGTCGACAACAAGATATTGTGTGTTTCTTGGTGGCAATCTCGTGTCTTAGTAGAGTAAGAAGCAGAGTGTTGTGTCTCACTCTAATGCAGAGTCCGAGTATAGAGTGATGACCCATGTAGCCTGTGAGGTGACGTGGCTGTGTAATATTCTTGGGGAGATTGGTGTAGAGGTGAATAAACCAGTTCCACTGTGGTGTAACAATAAAGCTGCTATACATATTTCGAATAATCTTGTGTTTCATGAGCGCACTAAACATATTGAAGTAGATTGTCGCTTTGTGCAGGACAAGATTCAACAAGGGTTACTCTCTAGTGTTCATGTTCGAACCGGTGATCAGTTGGCGGATCTGTTTACAAAAGGTCTTAGTAGGGCCAGGGTTGAGTATATTTGTAAGAAGCTGGGCATGATTGACATCTATGCTCCAGCTTAGGGGGGTGTTAGAGGAATAATGGTTGTTACAATATTGTTAGAGCTTTTCTCTGTGCCTTGTATTCCTTCTTTGTAGTCTGTGGCTAGTAGCTTATTAGCTTGTATATAAATAGGTTTGTGCCTGTACAGCTAGTAATGAGAAATACATACTATTCTTCTATCTCCACTACTTAACATCATGAACGAAATAAAAAAAAAAGTTTGAAACTAATTATATTAACTACTTTATGATTGCTTGACAAAGAGAGTATTCAAATAACCCAACAAATTGAAGCTAGATCACTCTATTTTACTCTTATTGAATTAAATAAATTAATAGTTACAACAAAAAATGATACATATGCATTTATTTAATTTAGAATTATGTGTCTACAATGCCTTTATTTTAAAAACAAAAGTATTCATTATCAATAAATTAAATAAGAAAAAAATAATTTCATTAGTTATATTGCCTTTATTTTCTCTAATGCAAAGATTCTTTACATTCAAATTCATAAATTAGTATTCATTACATTGTCCATTATGTTCTTTTTACACTATCTTGTAATTAAGTATCAAAGTTACGTTATAATACAAAATAATGTTATATATTTATTTACTAAGTATCTTATTAATACCATAAAAATAAAAATAAAAATAGTTTGAAGTCAATCATATTAACTACTTGGGGGATATATTGACAATGAAAGTACTTAAATAACCAACAAATTGAAGCGGGAAACTATCTCATAATATCTTTGGACTACATCATATTTAAAATGTTAACTTTTTACTACTTTATATAATCTTATTCCTTAAACTAGGGATTTCTTTATCCAGAATAATTCATTCAACAATAATGGTTGAACCAAATAAACACCAAGCAGAACATCTAAAGGAAATCCAAAGCAAAAGTAGTATTTATTTGGACTATCATTTTTAGACCAAGTATTTAGACTATCAATTTTACAAAGTTGCAAACATTTATTTTAGTGACAATTATAATGAATTTCCTATATTATCTTGGATTCATATACTTTGAGTTACATATTTAAATAAATAAATTTGACATTCAATTACCTATGTATAAACTTCTCATATATAATCTTGCATTGATATTCTTTCAAATATTTATTTAAATATAAACATTGGACATTAACTCATTCGCGCAATACGCGTGTAAAACTAGTATATAGTATATATACTATAATTAGGCCCGTAATGGGTAGAAAAATGACGGTCAAATTACTAAATCAAATGGACGGTTCAGATTGTTTAGATTTATATTTTTTCTTGAGATTTCCTAATTTATCCTTAATTATATGATAATCCGTTAAATATTATATTTTTCGTTAATATTCCGTTAACTTTTAACTTACCCATTAATTTCTATAAGTAAGGTCTTATGATCGAACCTCATCCCAATCAAAGTTGGCATAATTGTTGAACATATACTACGAATATGTTAGAGTATATTATTCAAATATTATTTAAAAGTAAGTAACACACTCTATTACTCTTATTAAATTAAATAAATTAGTGGTTACAAAAAAAAAAAATACATATACATTTCTTTAGGAAAGTAGATATATTTTGTTAACTAGAAATAAAGAGTTTACTAATAAAATATAAGTCTTAAATATTTTGCAAAAAATGGTTCGATAAATATTGACTTTTTTTTTAATGATATGTCATCTTCTCCTTCACCGCAGGTGTATAACATCTATACACAGCGGTGCATCAAATATTAATCCTTTTCTTTAATGATATGTCATCATCTCCTTCACCGCCGGTGTATAGCATCTATACATCGGCGGTGCATCAAATATTAATCATTTTTTTAATGATGTGTCATCATCTCCTTCACACCGTCGGTCTATAGGATCTATACATCGGCGGTGCATCAAATATTAATCCATATTAAAAATGTATTTTTGTTTTTATGTTGTAGACAATAGTACACATAATTTTTTTTTTTTTTTTTTGAGTACACATAATTTTTTTTGAAAACACCATAGTACACATAATAATTTGCCAATTCCAACAGGATAGTAAAGGAAAAAAAATTTATGTCAAAAGGGTGAAGACCAAATACTTACACACTCAAAACCGGATCGCATGAGAGGGAAGCAACTAGCAAGGAACATGGCAATTGTATTGAGAAAGAGGAGGATGACGATGATGATTAATCTGAGTGCATATAGTCCTCCGCGTATACTACATTTTGCCCCATAGCTTATCTTAACCCTGCCACCATCTATCTCCTGTCACCCTAAATTACAGAAATACCCTCCAACCCTAGGCCATTTTCGTTTTCCTCTGTCTTTCGACTTTCATGTTCCCTTGCCTCATCTCTTCCGCCTTTCTGAAGCTTCTGCGCGATATCCAGAAGGTCAAGTCTCCTATTTTTGCCTTTTTCTTGAATTTTTTATTTTATTTTTTATTTTGGCCAGTCGTAGGGCTTTTTTGAATACAGAGATTAAAAGTTCTTTGTCTTTGGTTTTTTTCCTTTCCCTAAAATTTTAACTTTGCGTTGATGGTTTGATGATGGCTATGTACTGCTTGTACTGTAGCGTATGAATTTTGTAGTTACTGACTTGTTTTGCACATTTTTGTAGTTGATAGGCTTGTGAATAATGATTGTCTTTGGTCTTTTCACTGCCTTATTTGATGGAATTATTGTATGAGATTTTTGTTACTTTTCTTCTCCCAAAAGGTTGAATCCCCAAATCACGGCAACTTAGTGGCCGTCAGCAGACAAGAGATTTTGTTACTTTGTTATGCCAGTGATAGTTTTAGGGGTATTGTGCAAGAATTTACTCTATACTGTTCCTTTTTGTGTAACATTGGAAATGTAGTCCAAGTAAAATAGAAACTCTTGCACAACTCTAGACTTTAAAACTGTTTTTTTTTTTACTATATCTATAGTTGAATTTTTTGTTTAGTATCGTGGCATATGTGGGTCTTTGCCAATATATTAGCTCATTGCCATGATACATTAACTTGATACCTTCTAGCCCTGACGTTATTTTGTGAGTAGTTGAGGTGATATATAAATTCATAACCGTGTACAGCTATGCGATGTGAATGGATATAATAACCGTTGCTGTTGTGTTGCAAATGCTTCATCTTTTGTTTCTTGGTTAAATCTTTTGTTTTTTTTTTGTTTTTTGTTTTTTGTTTTTTTTTTTCTTTTCTTTTCATGTACATGTTTCTTGGTTAATCTTAAAATGCATGTTTGATTCACTTTGCAGCTTTAAAAGGGTTTTGGTAAACATTTGCTGGCAGTATGGATAATTTTGAAGTTGTCGCCGTGGACAGTGGTGATGGAAAACCTTGTAGAAGAAAGCGTAGTAATCTATATCGGCGTCCTCAAAATGACTCTCATTCTCCTCCAGATTACTGTGGTAGCTCTTCTATGTCATCAACGCTGCCATCGGATAGTCAGAGCAAAGCATCAAGTGGTGATAACGTTGATCATGGTGCTGTTTCGGGGGCATCATACTCTAACGTTAATGAACCCGAATATTACCCAAATACTGGTGTGAAGGAAACCCATGAATTTTCTGCCAAAAATGATAGTCAGGGCATGCATCCAACCAGACTAATTAAAGATAACCAAGCAACACCTGCGGTGAGCGGTGTTGAAACAGGTGGGATGATAACCAGTGATTACCATTCTGGACAATCGGGAGTAGTATCACATGGAGTTGAAAGTAACAGTAAAGTTAAGAAAGTAAAACTTAAGGTTGGGGGTGTTGTTCGAACCATACACACAAACACTGGTGCTGGGCCTTCGTTGACTAAGTCGTCTTCCTCTTCAAGTGTCCCCCATCAACGGCACAAGGTTCATTTTTAAATTTGCATTTATTTTGGGTCTTTTAATTACTCCTCAACTCCATGTGGAATCTGAAAAAGTAGATCGTGTGTTAAAACAACCAAAGTTGAAACTATGACATTCAATATAACAATTAACTCGGTTGTGAACTTACTGAAATGGATCAAGTGTAGGCTAAATTGATGTCTGTTCTCAAATGTTTGCAGGATAGTTCAGACAAGGGAATTGGTTTGCAGGGTATTCCATGGAAGGACTTTTCAAAGAGTGGTTTTAGTTTTGGAAGATCTAATTCTTCAGGGGATATCCCTTTGATGCAATCTGCTAAATACAAGCCAGCTCGTAAGGGCAAACATGTCTCTAAAACATCCCGATTAGGTGAATTATACAATACTGAAGATGATGAAGATGACAACGATGATGAGATTCGCTACCTGGAAAAATTAAAGACTTCCAAATTCGCAGCTAGTTATGGTGGAGAAAACGATGAAGACGAAGAAGGAAGTAAAAAGCTGCAGAGGATTTCAAAAGTCTTGAATCAGAGTGCCAATGTTTATGATGTGAAACCAAGGGATTACAACTCAAAAGCACGCAAAGAGCGTAGGAATTCGAAACCAGTTAGAGCATTTGAGGATAATGCTGATTATGTAGAAGAAGATGAGTCATTATCTGATGCTGAGTTAAGACCCAAGAAGAAACATTGTAAGGATTTAAATGATATCTTAGGGAGTGCAAGGAATGAAATGGCTATGACTACACGAAGGCGTGCTCTTCAAACTGGCAAGGAAGTATCGTCCCTTTCGAGTAAGAGTGCAGTTGAATTCCCTCATGGACTACCCCCTCCACCTAAAAGTGAGTATCAATTGATTTCTATGTATTGCGAAATACTCCGTACCAATTAATACATATCTCCTGACAAATCTTCTTTCATTTGGTCACACAGAGCAAAGGGAGAAACTCTCAGAAGTTGAACAACAGTTGAAGAAAGTGGAGGCTGCTCAAAGACGCAGGATGCAAGCTGAAAAGGCTGCCCGGGAATCCGAGGTTCTTAAATCTTTTACTGAAGTTTATATTTCTAACACGATTCGTATTGTGGCTTTGTGTAGCTGGAGAACATCACATACTGATTAATTTATGACACTTTTGCAGGCCGAGGCAATCAGGAAAATCTTGGGTCAAGATTCTAGCAGGAAGAAGCGAGAAGAAAAACTGAAGAAGAGACAAGAGGAGTCAGCACAGGTTACAACAAGACTTGCATATCGAGCCCTTCCCTTGGTTCCATTATTTATGATTTGTACTTTTTACATGCAGGAGAGGAATGCAAGAGCTGCAGCACATCCATCAAATGCTATCAGATGGGTCCTCGGTCCTTCGGGAACAGTTGTGACCTTCCCTAACGAGATAGGCCTCCCAAGTATATTTGAGCCCAAGTCTTGCAGGTGCAGAATTCGTACAGCTTTACGCATTTTACTTTTGTGATTTTGAATTTATCTTACATGTGTTAATTGATTTGTGCTCCAGTTATCCTCCGCCACGGGAAAAATGTGCAGCTCCATCTTGTACAAATGCATACAAGTATCGCGATTCCAAGTCAAAACTTCCACTTTGCAGCCTTCAGTGCTACAAGGCAATACATAAGAAGCTGGAACCACTTGGTGCTTGTTGACACTTGACTATGCCATCTACTATGCAACATTTTGTAGATGGTGATTGATGAAAAGAATATTTGTAGATAATGTATAATTATCATCTGCTACTAAAATTGAAAATGATTCCACTCCACCCAGGGGATAAACAAAGAAGCAGTCCAATTGCATGCATGGTAACTGATCCCTTGTCTACTAATTGTATGTAGCGCAAGGCGTTGTGTGGTTTCTACTTTCTAGTTTCTAGTGATAAAAATTATGGGTGTCGCCCCTCATGATGAGCACGCCACCTTTGAACTTTGAGCACGGAAAACTCCATGTTATTGTTTTCCCCAGTTTCATCACTTTCAACTAGTGGTGTGTAGAATTCGGTGAAAACATGCTTAACTGAATCGAAACTCGGTTAACAAGAATTTCAGTTAATGAGTTATTCAATTTAAAAAGTACAAACATTCGGTTAACAGTTAAGAATTTCAGTTAATGAGTTATTCAATTTAAAAGTACAGTTAATTGAATTAATTGATCGGTTAATTAAATTATGTGTATATATAATTATATGTGTTGAATAATGTCCAATTAACAACAAAAAAACTAGTAAAAGTAAATGATGAAAATAATTAAATAAATAAACACATAAATCTTATAAATATTAAAATATAGTATTTTAAATTTTGATGATAATGAATATTATTATTTTGTATAAATTTTTTTAAAAATGCATTGAACATAGTAGGTAGCTTATGGAAAATTATGCTATCGACCCGGATTACCTTGTAGGTACATGTTCACAACTTTATGTTCACAATTTTAAATCTTAATATACAAAATTACATTACTCAATATTCACAATTTTTGAACTCTATATTCACAAATTTGTTATATAGATTCAAAAATTGTGTTATACTATTGAATATAGAGTTCTGAAATTGTGAAAATAAAATTATGTAATTGTAAATATAAAGTTCAAAAATTATGAACGAGTACTAAAATTGTGAACATAGACCTGATGGACCTGACCTGGTCTATCTCGGGTCCATGGCATAACAACCGGTAACTTATATTCAAAACAATTTAGTCGGAGTTGCTTTATAGTGGCCTGATAATGACTGAAATAGGCATGCATGGGCACTAATTGACAAATTTGGGAATGGGAAGGAAGTTGGACGAATGTGGGAAAAACTCCTTTGGGAAATGCGTTTGGTGGCAGAAACGCATTTCCCAAATGCGTTCCATTTTTTTTTTTTTTTTTTTCAAAATACGGGATGCGAAAGCACTTAGCATATGCGTGTATAGTATAAAATACACTAAACGCAAGTAACAAATGCGTTCAACGTATACATAACTATACACGTGCGAAATGCGTTAAGTTAACCGGTGCCGGCGACTCTCCGGCCACCAAAAAATACAAGGAACGCATTTCTGAAATGCGTTTTTTGGTGGCAAATGAACAAAACACTGAAAGTATTTTGGAGAGGGTCGCCTTCTCAATTAGAGTCACTACCTTCAAAGGCGATCGACAATTTTAATTAGTCGCTAGGGTATTGTCGGAATCTCTGTAGAACCTAGTGACATGTTATTACCATACATGTCAAAAATTAATTTTTGAGTTTTGATGCAAGAAAATAACATGTTGATGAACTTAATTTCAACTTTTAAAAGTTTGAAAGCTTAGTTAATTGATTTTTTGTATAAAGTTTAGGTACTTAATCTTTTTTTTTTTTCCCTTGATATATATAAAGGTAAGGCGGTACGACCTCTTTTTTTGTCCATGGTATTGTTGGGAAGTCATTCAAATTAAAAACCTTCTTTCATTAGCTTATTTTTTAGGATCATTGCAGCTTATTTTGTCCTCAAATTAATGAGATCATGGAAGGTGTAATCTTCTATTGTTTCAGTGTTTCACATTCCTATTCCCGCGGCTCTCATATGTGGTTGAAAATGAAGCTTGATGTTGGCTGGCTTGCTATATAAATAGTGATCATCCGTGGAAGAATGACATAAAGAATCTCTTCCTCCTCTTTAATTCTTTTGTCCTATTGTCCGAGCAAAATCAAGTTGACCTATGCTATACCGACCTGCTATGAGAGGCCTGTGTTGCGTCACTAGAAAATCACTTTTAAGGGAGTGTTTTATAAAGATGCCAAAGACATTTTCAAGTTTCTTCTTTCGTTCGTTTACAAGCTTGCATGCTTTGAAGACATTGTTTCAGAGTCCAACTAACAGGGCAAATATTCAAAGATAGATGATTTATTCATACAAATTGAAAAGCGAAATTAAAGGGAAAGGTAAAAGGGAGACATATATTATATTATTGTTTATTTAATTTTCTTCCTGGCCACAATGACGGAGTTAACAACCTCATCTACCGGATGATGCACCGTGAGAATCTGAAATCCCCGAAGATGCGAATGATCCACCACAGGGTACAAGAAAGCGCGGGCCCCATGGGCACTTCTGATCACCAGTAACGCTCCGGGAGCCATATACGTACTTAGATGACGAATAATACACCCCTTTTCCTCCTTATCATCCATGCCCACCAGCGCGGCGAGGAAAACAACCTCGTAGTCCTCGAGACCAGACGTAACATCCATGATATCCGAGGTGTGGAAAAACATCCTGGGAGAGAGGCCAGGGTGGGACCCCACCAAGCGGGAGGCCAAGGCGTTGGCAATGGGGTCAATGTCGTAGTTGTGGAAGTGGGCGTGGGGGAAGTGATCCATGGCGAGGATTATGGAGGTTAGGGGCATGGGGCCGGAGCCGACGAAGGCGAGGCGGGCTGGGGTTTTTGTGAGGTTTTGGCTCAGAAGGGTGAACTCTAAGTGGGAGAGTTTGATGTAGTTTTCAAAATAGGGGAAAAGATGAAGGTTTTGGAGTGGGTTTTCAAGGCAGGTAAGATGGGCGGAGTAATGGGTCTCCAGAAGGGCCTCGGCTTCTCCACATAGCCTAATTAGATGGGATCTCATCTCTTGGATATCAGAGCAGAGTTTGGACACATCAATATGATGATCTGCTAGGCATGTGGTGACTAGCTTTGTGAACAACGAGTTCACATCCTTGGAGGGTTTTAGGCTCTCCAATCTTGAAATTTGGTGGTATAGTTCCAACACTACTTCAACTACTTGCTGGTTGTTCATGTTAATTGAGGGAAATTAATTGGGAAACACAAAAAATATATGGTGCTACTATTCTATACGTCTCCCCACGTCTCTATTTATCATATCGCCTTAGCTCGCTTTAAGCAATTCGAGTTTGGGAATTGGGTGGGATGGAGGGAGGGACCCAATATAATGAGTATAGTATATATATATATTATATTATTTATCTTTTGTTGACAATAAAATAATTTCAAATATCCATTTCTAAATTGGTATTTGCTCATTTAAACATGTGAGTTAAAACTATCACTTTATTAATACTCATATCGTGGACTAAAATTGATATTTTCTCATTTAAATATTAAAATTAAATTATTGTCTCTTTAGGAGAGGTTGATTATGGAAGTACAGTTCTAAAACTTCCTGAACCACCCATGATCTTCATGTCTGGGGTGATTTTGTTATCATCATTATTATCTTTTTCCAGAACTTGTATATGTAGTATAAGTTCAAGAAAATTCAAAAATATTTTCCTAAATTTTTCTGCTGTTGTTTAATTATCTCGCTGTAACTTGAGTAATTTTTCATCTTCTTGTATCAAGTTTTATTCGGAGCCTAGATTATATATATAGAGTGATTAAAAATTTGTAAAAAAGTGTATATGGTACACGCTTAAAGTGCTTCGACTCTTTCTTTTCCCTAATAATTTCCCAGTGTGTTTTCTAACATTATATTCTTGTCCATAGGGCTATTAACGAACCGAACATAAACGAATGGAGGTTGTTCATGTTTGTTTGTTAAGAATTTTGTAGTGTTCGTGTTTGCGTTCGTTTGTTAAGGTTTTTGAAAATTCTGTTCGTGTTCGTTTGTTAAGCGTTCATTAGTGTTTGTTAACGTTCGCAAACACGTTTACGAACGTGTTCGTTAACACTAACAAACATGTTTACGAACGTGTTCGTTAACATTAATGAACACGTTCGCTCGTTTACGTTCATGAGCACGTTTGTGAACACTTAATAACTAAACACCTGCACATGTTCATTATCACAATTTGTTCGTGAACAAGAAATAATGCACGTTCACGAACAATAACCAAACAAACAACACAACTATAAAACTAACAAACATTAAACGAGTTTGTTCATGAACATTAATAAACGAACATAAACGAGCTTGTTCACGAGCTTTTAACAAACGAGCCTACAAATGTTCAAACTCTGTTCGTTTATGAACCAAGCTCTAAAATTTGTTCATTTATGTTTGCTTAGGTACCTTAACAAACGAACATAAACGAACATTTACCAAATACGAACACAAGTAGTTTACAGAAAGTTTTATTCGCTAACACCCTACTTTGTGCATACATTAGAGAGTACATATTCTTGATATATAAGACATCATAATAATATTGTTTGGAATTAGCTACAATGTCTCGTTTGTCGAGAATGTATGTACATTGTGAATTGCTTGCTTGTATTGTTCATAGCAAAAATATATATTACTTGCATTTTCAAATATAATTCTATTCTAAATTTTACTTTTCACTCAAATTTTTATATAAATATTATTTTTGAAATTCACATGGTGAAAATAACATATTATCACTTGTTATATCTAAGAGTAAAAATAAGAGTATTCTCAAAAAAAAAAAAAAGAGTAAAAAAAAGAGTAGATATTAGAATTCTATGTAAGAGTAAAAATAAGAGTAGATATTAGAATTCAATGTAATAGAACTTTTGTTTTTAGATGATCAATCATTCAAAAGTGAAGAAAAGCGGAATGATAAGGATTACCTCTAAAAGTAGATGACCTAATAATGCATTAATTTAATTCAACCCATCCATGTGCAGGCTGCTGCAGCATCAACTAATCCGAGTGGTGCAGACTATAGCATGGTTTGCCTTTTTATATAGATGCATGGCGACATTGTGAAAACACCTCGTACACATATAGCATATCTATGTATTATACACAAAAATACTTACATAATCTTAAACAAGGTAATGAATCATGATTTTCGTACTTGAAAAATGTTCGATTCTTGCTAACTCGGAATTTTTCATTCAATCTATATAACATAATTTTTTTTATTACGCAAAAAATGTGAAATATAAATATTAAGGTTGATTCTTATTATGGTGTGACAAAGGTTGTTGTTGTCGGTTTATTTATTTATTTATGTATTTGATATACATGTGCATAGGAACTTTAAAAAGGAATCAATTGGATTGAGGAAAGAAGAAATTAAAATAAATCTCATGTGATAAACATTCTCCCCATTTCTTTTTTGACAAAAAATTAAAATTCATTGGAGCTCCTAGTTTTGGAATTAATAATGAAATGTGAATGGACACCTAATTTCTTAAAATAAACCATAATAAGAATGTAAAAACTTGCGTGAGAATCCGTGAGACAGGCCGAGTCAAGATGAAAATGTATATTAATACTTATATTGAAAAATAGAATACTAATAAGGAATAAATTGTTTATTATTTTTTTTAGTACTACTGACTCTGTTACAATATAGTATCTGTTCATAGCAAATTGTTTATTATTTAATTATATGAGAAAGTATAATACTTTTGAAGAAAAATGTACTACTTTTACATATGAAAAAATATAATACTTTTGAGAACAATTAATTATACGTCGCACCTGGATATTTTTTTTTTCTCTCCCTAAGTTCTCTAGGTTTTATTCTCTCCTTCCTTACAATTCTAGGGTTTTTCAATCATTTCTCTTTGCTTTTCGATCGTTGCGATCGGATTCTTGGTCTGTTTTTGGATTCGCTAATCTCTTTTTCGGTTCTGCATCGCATCGTCTAGGTCGGTGGAGGTAGTGGATGACCTCACAGCGCGGTATAACAATTTTACGTTGGAGGAGGAGGAGTTGGGGTTGATGCTAGAGGGCGTGGAGGTTGAAGGTGGGGTAGTGGCACATACACACACATACAAATATAAATAATAATATCAGTTATTTGGTGACCGCAGTTATAACATCTTTATAATCGATAAATAACCGAATAGCCGAATAACCGAATAACCGAATTTTTTTTAGCCTTATAACCGATAACTGAAATTATTGGTCAGTTTAGTTATTGATTATTGATTTTGTCAGTTTTTCGGTAATTATGCTCACCCTAGCTGCTACGAATGGCTCCTTGGTTCGTTGTTCGTGTTCGTTGATGGCATAAACTGTAGGGATATAGTTCCTGACAATCTCGGAAATACAAGAAAAACAAGGAAATGGAAAACAACTAGTAAAACAAAATACAATGGAAGAAGAAATAATCCACGTAGGATTAAACAATTACAACTGAAAGAACGAACCACGCTGGGTTGAGTGGTCCTTGGAAGATGACGGTTGAGCTGGACGATCTTGGGGCGGTTGTAAGTACGAGTCGCGTTGCCACTTTCCTTAAAACCTTATTTACCGCCCGGTGGGATGAAAACGAACCACGCTGGGTTGAGTGGTCCTTGGTAGATGACGGTTGAGCTGGACGATCTTGGGGCGGTTGTAAGTACGAGTTGCGTTGCCACTTTCCTTAAAATCCTTATTTACCGCTTCCCGGGGCAGATGGCTCGAGACATTGCCTCATCAAATTAGTCCGAGCCCGCAAGGTAGCACCTGCGTACACACACCCCCCTACGCGTGAGAGAGAGCCTCTACACTATACAAGTTACTTAGTCATAAAAGGACTCTTGTATATATAGTGGTGCAAAGGTTCATTCCAAACCAATGTGGGACAAAGCTATTAAGCTACATAAGCTTTTCCACACTTGAATTCCATCTCAAATGGGTCTACTTTGAGAATCAATTTCTTATTCACCCATTATCCATTTTGAGCGTATAATATATCAATTTCTTCGTCTAAGAACGAAGAACCCGAATCCACTTTGACCCGACCCAAAATCGGAAGTGGACCCACATATAATTATACCACAAAATGGGCACTTAAAATGCCATTTTTAGTGCAATTTTCCAACTGAAACTATGTCTTGTAAGGAGGCTCTCACATGGCTTAAACCGGTGAAGTGCATGCTATTCAGCTTCAATCAGATTGCAAAGAGCTTTGTCTCAATTTGGCGTCTTCCACACCCGAGTTGAAGTCATACGTTGGCATTCCTACGTTAGATTGTAGGAACCTTATGGCTACTTTTCTTTCTTGTTGAGATGGTTATATTCCTCGTTCATCTAATAGTTTAGCTCATTCTTTAGCTTCAGTTGCTTATTCTCAGGCTAGCTCTCTGTATTGGGGTTCTAATCCCCCAAACTTTGTCTCAGTCTTTATCCTTGATTAGTATTATATTTTCCAGTATAAGTATTACATTTTCATATTGACCCGACCCGTCTCATGGATAATATAATGATCCATGAGACGATTTCACACAAATGTGACCTTTTTTGGGTACATAAATCATAAATGTCACATTATTTAGAAGAGGATTGTTATTAAAATAATAAATATGTTTTATGGTTCACTTATGGAAAAGTATTCCAAAAAAAAAAAAAAAACTTTTGTATATAATCAAAATGTCCAAAAATTTCTAATGTGTGTGCACACTCCCACGTCACTAAACATTTTTCCTGCCTCCGCAACCGTCTATAATCAAAGACAACAAAGAAAGACGTGTCTGTTATCTTATGCAAATCGATCTGAGGTGTATTTCCACAAATCCCTGTTCCAATTTTGATGAATTAGGCATCCACTTGTTGAAGAAAATAAAAATAAATTAATAGCTTATAATTATCTCGAAAGGGTGGCCTGCAAGTTGGTAGAACATGATTTTCGTAGTAGAATGTCATAAATTCGATTCTTGCTAATACTCTCATGGTCGAGCTCGTCACATAGGGTCTCTCTTCCCCCACTCTATAGGACAAGAGCAATGGGGTCTTGCCCGCACGGGCTTAATTCACTAGTTTATTAGTAGACAATATTTGGGACAAGAGATCAATGTTTGAAATTTAGTAGTAGCAGCGTAGGGATTATGCTCAAAGTGGACAGATATCTTGTGCACACTAGTATTTGGTCTTATTTACTGAGTCACTGAGTTCCCGTGATTTGCATCCTCCCAAATACTTTATCGAGTCGAAGTGTAGGAGCTTTGAAGTTGGGGATTCAACATTTTGGAACAAGCACGGTGGGTATTAAGTTTGAAATAGTTTAGAGAGATCTCATCATATTCTACTAAAAATTCTCTCAATTATATGCCTAGGACCCTAGGTCTTGGATAATTGGTGTATCCAATTTCAATTGAGTTAATTCCATTTTCGGTCCTAGATTTATAGGTGACAACCCACTTTTAGTCCTAATTTATTAGAACATTCTCATTTGGTCCTAGTATTATTGTGTCATGACCAATTTTAGTCCTCCAGCAACAAAATCGTTGAAATATCGTTAAATACAAAGACATTTCAATCTTTTTTATACAAAATATGTTGAATCACTATATTTTNTATATATATATATATATATATATATATATATATATATATATATATATATATATATATATATTATATTATTTACCTTTTGTTGACAATAAAATAATTTCAAATATCCATGTCTAGATTGGTATTTGCTCATTTAAACATGTGAATTAAAACTATCACTTTATTAATACTCATATCGTGGACTAAAATTGATATTTGCTCATTTAAATATTAAAATTAAATTATTTTCTCTTTAGGAGAGGTTGATAATGGAAGTACAGTTCTAAAACTTCCTGAACCACCCATGATCTTCATGTCTGGGGTGATGTTCACGAACGAACACGTACGTTAACATTAATGAACACGTTACGTTCGTTTACGTTCATGAGCACGTTTGTGAACACTTAATAACTAAACATCTGCACATGTTCATTATCACAATTCGTGGGTGAACAAGAAATAATGCACGTTCACGAACAATAACCAAACAAACAACACAACTACAAAACTAACGAACATTAAACGAGTTTGTTCATGAACATTAATAAACGAACACAAACGAGTTTGTTCACGAGCTTTTAACAAACGAGCCTACAAATGTTCAAACTCTGTTCGTTTATGAACCAAGCTCTAAAATTTGTTCATTTATGTTTGCTTAGGTACCTTAATAAACGAACATAAACGAACATTACCGAATACATACGAACACGAGTAGTTTACCGAAAGTTTTATTCGCTAACACCCCTACTTTGTGCATACGTTAGAGAGTACATATTCTTGATATATAAGACATCATAATAATATTGTTTGGAATTAGCTACAATGTCTCGTTTGTCGAGAATGTATGTACATTGTGAATTGCTTGCTTGTATTGTTCATAGTAAAAATATATATTACTTGCATTTTCAAATATAATTATATTCTAAATTTTACTTTTCACTCAAATTTTTATACAAATATTATTTTTGAAATTCACATGGTGAAAATAACATATTATCACTTGTTATATCTAAGAGTAAAAATAAGAGTATTCTCAAAAAAAAAAAAAGAGTAAAAATAAAAGTAGATATTAGAATTCTATGTAAGAGTAAAAATAAGAGTAGATATTAGAATTCTATGTAATAGAACTTTTGTTTTTAGATGATCAATCATTCAAAAGTGAAGAAAATCGGAATGATAAGGATTACCTCTAAAAGTAGATGACCTAATAATGCATTAATTTAATTCAACCCATCCATGTGCAGGCTGCTGCAGCATCAACTAATCCGAGTGGTGCAGACTATAGCATGGTTTGCCTTTTTATATAGATGCATGGCGACATTGTGAAAACACCTCGTACACATATAGCATATATCTATGTATTATACAGAAAAGTACTTACATAATCTTGAACAGGGTAATGAATCATGATTTTCGTACTTGAAAAATGTTCGATTCTTGCTAACTCGGAATTTTTCATTCAATCTATATAACATAATTTTTTTTTATTACGCAAAACATGTGAAATA
Source organism: Ipomoea trifida (assembly GCA_003576665.1). Classification (NCBI taxonomy): domain Eukaryota; kingdom Viridiplantae; phylum Streptophyta; class Magnoliopsida; order Solanales; family Convolvulaceae; genus Ipomoea; species Ipomoea trifida. The sequence goes on along the minus strand of CP025644.1, from coordinate 19,012,380 downwards.
TAAATATTAACGTTGGAGTCATTACCATTTTTGGTCCTATTGTTATTGTGACATTGCCAATTTTAGTCCACTTCCTTAATTTTTGTCAGATTATACCCACTCTTTTTATGGTGTTGCCACTTTTGGTCCATCGTTAGATTATCCGGCAAATGCCGTGAAATAAAGGGGTATATTCGTCTTCTCCCTCCTTGCCTCCTTCGCTCTCCTCTTCTGATCGACATGCCGTTAGAGTTGGCTCTCTTCTCGACGCCGATATCGATAACTCCGGCTTATATTCGGCCGCCAGATACTCTGCCTCCGCAAACTAAATCGAATGCCTCCGGCTCATACTCCGGTTGTTCATCGACACGTCCGAGGCAGGGATGGGAACTGTGGAAGTCTAGGCTGCGCCGGCGGACGGCTTCAGCCCGAGCTTCTCCTTGAAATATTTGTGATCCTTGCCGCCACTGTCATTGGAGTCGTCTTTTATGACATCCAAGAGAGTCCTGGTCTGCTGAGTCGGAGCCGGTGCTGGTTATTCGCCGTTTTCCGGGAGCTGAAAAGGGAAGAAAAAAAAAAGATAAAAAAAAAGCAAAGAAATTCAAAAGCACAAAAATGTCTCCTACTGCTAGTAGTAGGGTTCTCTCCTCCCTTCTATTCCTCCTGTTATTCATTACTTCCCATGGAACCATAGACTCTCAGTTGAGTGTTCTAGGCTTCTGGGCACTGGGCAGTGTGCCATTTCCTCGGTTTTTCTGTAGATTTGATTTTCTTGGCTTTTTCCTAGGCTTATGTCCATTTTCTTGGTGTGGGTTTTTAGGCAAATGTGTCGGCGGCGCCGGAAAATGAAGGGTGGGTGCCGCTTCTAGAGCCGGGGAAGATGGCGGTGATGCTGAATGACACCCGGAGGAAGCTAGGAAGCTTCCAGATTTGCACCCTATGCACCTGCTGCGACGGCGTCGGAAAAGGCTACTAGCTCCCAACTCCCTGCTGCTATAACATCAATTGCAGCATCCCAAACAGGCCGTTTGGCTTCTGCTCTTTCACTCCTAAAGTCCCAAGACCTGTAATTGCGGCGGCGCCGATGAGGTTATTGGGGTTTGGAGAGCACGAAAGCATAAAAAGACCAATATACCCCTCTATTTCACGGCATTTGGACGGATAATCTAACGATGGACCAAAAGTGGCAACACCATAAAAAGAGTGGGTATAATCTGGCAAAAATTAAGGAAGTGGACTAAAATTGGCAATGTCACAATAACAATAGGACCAAAAATGGTAATGACTCTTAACGTTGATTCTTATTATGGTGTGACAAAGGTTGTTGTTGTCGGTTTATTTATTTATTTATGTATTTGATATACATGTGCATAGGAACTTTAAAAAGAAATCAATTGGATTGAGGAAAGAAGAAATTAAAATAAATCTCGTGTGATAAACATTCTCCCCATTTCTTTTTTGACAAAAAATTAAAATTCATTGGAGCTCCTAGTTTTGGAATTAATAATGAAATGTGAATGGACACCTAATTTCTTAAAATAAACCATAATAAGAATGTAAAAACTTGCGTGAGAATCCGTGAGACAGGCCGAGTCAAGATGAAAAGGTATATTAATACTTATATTGAAAAATAGAATACTAATAAGGAATAAATTGTTTATTATTTTTTTTAGTATTACTGACCCTGTTACAATATAGTATCTGTTCATAGCAAATTGTTTATTATTTAATTATATGAGAAAGTATAATACTTTTGAAGAAAAATGTACTACTTTTACATATGGAAAAATATAATACTTTTGAGAACAATTATATATCGCACCTGGATATTTTTTTCTCTCCCTAAGTTCTCTAGGTTTTATTCTCTCCTTCCTTACAATTCTAGGGTTTTTAATCATTTCTCTTTGCTTTTTCGATCGTTGCGATCAGATTCTTGGTTTGTTTTTGGATTCGCTAATCTCTTTTTCGGTTCTACATCGCATCGTCTAGGTCGGTGGAGGTAGTGGATGACCTCACAGCGCGGTATAACAATTTTACGTTGGAGGAGGAGGAGTTGGGGTTGATGCTAGAGGGCGTGGAGGTTGAAGGCGGGGCAGTGGCACATACACACACATACACACACATACAAATATAAATAATAATATCAGTTATTTGGTGACCGCAGTTATAACATCTTTATAACCGATAAATAATCGAATAGCCGAATAATCGAATTTTTTTTAGCCTTATAACCGATAACTGAAATTATTGGTCGGTTTAGTTATTCATTATTGATTTTGTTAGTTTTTCGGTAATTATGCTCACCCTTGCTCCTACGAATGGCTCCTTGGTTCATTGTTAGTTCGTGTTCGTTGATGGCAGAAACTGTAAGGATATAGTTCCTGACAATCTCGGAAATACAAGAAAAACAAGGAAATGGAAAACAACTAGTAAAGCAAAATACAATGGAAGAAGAAATACTCCACGTAGGATTAAACAATTACAACTGAAAGAACGAACCACGCTAGGTTGAGTGGTCCTTGGAAGATGACGGTTGAACTGGACGATCTTGGGGCGGTTGTAAGTACGAGTCGCGTTGCCACTTTCCTTAAAACCTTATTTACCGCTTCCCGGGGTGCTGGAACGTTGCGGCCTAGGTTTCCCATGATAAAACGTACTACGACTCCTGCGTTTGAACACACAAACTTGGAGACTTTGAGCACACAAACTTGGAGCCCGTGGGATGAACGCAACCAGGCTTGTTCTTCTTGCAAATTTGCTTGAAGGAAAGGATGAGGTGTGTTTTGTGTTGAAGGAAAAGGATGAGGTGTGTTTTGTGTTGTTCTTCTTGCAAATTTGCATTAAATCTGGCGCAAACTTGGAGCCCGGCGAACCTGAGCACATGAACGCAGCGGCCTAGCCTTTTCAGGCTCAGTTTGAGATTTGATTTGCACCCCCTGCGCGCGAGAGAGAGCCTCTATGCTATACAAGTTACTCAGTCATAAAAGGACTCTTGTATATATAGTGGTGCAAATGTTCATTCCAAACCAATGTGAGACAAAGCTACATAAGCTTTTCCACACTTGAATTCCATCTCAAATGGGTCTACTTTGAGAATCAATTTCTCATTCACCCATTATCCATTTTGAGCGTATAATATATCAATCTTTTCGTCTAAGAACGAAGAACCCGAATCCACTTGACCCGACCCAAAATCAGAAGTGGACCCACATATAATTATACCACAAAATGGCCACTTAAAATGCCATTTTAGTGCAATTTTCTAACAGAAACTATGTCTTGTAAGGAGACTCTCACATGGCTTAAACCGGTGAAGTGCATGCTATTCAGCTTCAATCAGATTGCAAAGAGCTTTGTCTCAATTTGGCGTCTTCCACACCCGAGTTGAAGTCATACGTTGGCATTCCTACGTTAGATTGTAGGAACCTTATGGCTACTTTTCTTTCTTGTTCAGATGGTTATATTCCTCGTTCATCTAATAGTTTAGCTCATTCTTTAGCTTCAGTACCTTATTCTCAGGCTAGCTCTCTGTATTGGGGTTCTAATCCCCCAGACTTTGTCTCAGTTTTTATTCAGTAATATAATTTATGAGTTTTCCTTAAAAAAAGTACTACTTTTACATTTTGATTTAAAAATATTACAGAGTATATTTTTTCCTCATAAGTATTACGTTTTTTCTTATAAGTAACAAACTCTTGCCAATATTACTAATAAGGGAAATTGTAATTCTTTTAATTAAAAATATAATACTTTTACATTAAATGTAAAAGCATTACATTTTTTCTCAAAAGTATTATACTTTCCTTTATAAGTAACAAACATTTATCTTTGATTAGTATTATATTTTCCAGTATAAGTATTACATTTTCATATTGACCCGACCCGTCTCATGGATAATATAATGATCCATGAGACGATCTCACACAAATGTGACATTTTTTGGGTACATAAATCATAAATGTCACATTATTTAGAAGAGGATTGTTATTAAAATAATAAATATGTTTTATGGTTCACTTATGGAAAAGTATTCCAAAAAAAAAAAAAAAAAAAACTTTTAAGTAAGTATATAATCAAAATGTCCAAAAATTTCTAATGTGTGTGCACACTCCCACGTCACTAAACATTTTTTCTGCCTCCGCAACCGTCTATAATCAAAGACAACAAAGAAAGACGTGTCTGTTATCTTATGCAAATTGATCTGAGGTGTATTTCCACAAATCCCTGTTCCAATTTTGATGAATTAGGCATCCACTTGTTGAAGAAAATAAAAATAAATTAATAGTTTATAATTATCTCGGAAGGGTGGCCTGCAAGTTGGTAGAACATGATTTTTGTAGTAGAATGTCATGAATTCGATTCTTGCTAATACTCTCTTGGTCGAGCTCGTCACATACGGTCTCTCTTCCCCCACTCTATAGGACAAGAGCAATGGGGTCTTGCCCGCACGGGCTTAATTCACTAGTTTATTAGTAGACAATATTTGGGACAAGAGATTAATGTTTAAAATTCAGTAGTACCAGTGTAGGGATTATGTTCAAAGTGGACAGATATCTTGTGCACACTAGTATTTGGTCTTATTTACTGAGTCACTGAATTCCCGTGATTTACATCCTCCCAAATACTTTGTCGAGTCGAAGTGTAGGAGCTTTGGAGTTGGGGATTCAACATTTTGAAACAAGCACAATGGGTGTTAAGTTTGAAATAGTTTAGAGAGATCTCATCATATTCTACTAAAAATTCTCTCAATTATATGCCTAGGACCCTAGGTCTTGGATAATTGGTGTATCCAATTTCAATTGAGTTAATTCCATTTTCGATCCTAGATTTATAGGTGACAACCCACTTTTACTCCTAATTTATTAGAACATCATCATTTGGTCCTAGTATTATTGTGTCATGACCAATTTTAGTCCTCCAGCAACAAAATCGTTGAAATATCGTTAAATACAAAGACATTTCAATCTTTTTTATACAAAATATGTTGAATCACTATATTTTTTTTGTTTATTTTTTTGAAAACATTCATTATTGAAGACCGAAATGTTCTTGTATTTAATGATATTTAAACTGATTTGTTAGTAAAGGACCACAATTGATCATGCCACAATAATACTAGGACCAAAAATAGATGTTCTAATAAAAAAGGACTAAAAGTTGATTATCACCTATAAATTTATGACAAAAAATGGAATTAATTATCATTTCCTCAAACATGATATTATTACTTTAAGCATTTGTAGGCAGATTGACTTAATTAATATCTTAGAAAAATACATGGAGTAGTAGGTTGCAACTTAGTAGACATATACGACTGTAATTAACTAAGCAAAACACAAACATTCAAAAGGCCAAACTTTTAGGTAATTAATTAGGACTACATCAACCAAAAAGCTTATGATGATAAGGAGATAGTTACCATGCACTAGAGTGAGCATACCGTTAATTAAATAGATTGTGGCTGCCAAAGGCCTTGTGGTCGAGAGGTATATATGATTATACTTTTCTCTCTCAAATGGAAGGTCACAAGTTTAAATATGGACAGATACTGAACCCGTTATGTTTCGAAGTATGAGGTAGTGAAGTATAGTTTCATTTTACTTTATTTTTATTCCTCACAATCGTCGGAAAGAATAATCGAATGACCAAAATATTTTTCCAACAATTGTTGAAACTGAGGAATGAAAAATTAGCTAAATTGACTTTTAAAGTGGTTATTTTATGATATATAATTTTCAGTGGGGTCTAGTTTTGGTTTAAGTTGGGTCAAATTGGATTCGAGTCCTCTTAAGTGAGATGATGAATTCGATATATTATATGATCAAAATGAATAATGGATGAATAAGAAATTGATTATCAAAGTTTATCAATTTTAGTTGAGAAATTAGAGTTGGAATGACTTTTGAGTAGCCTTTGTCCACATTGGAAAATGGGTGTGAGTTTGCATTAGTATATATTAGGGAAAAAGGTCAAATATGTTCTCGAACTTTACCTAAAAAGTCAATAATTAAGCTCTTACACTTTTTTAAAGTTGCAATGTTGACCATAATCATGCCAATTTAGTTCATCAAGGCTCATTACCTATTATTGACCTGTAATACCAGGTCACTAAAATTCCAACGGTTGTCCGGCAATAAAAATCGATGGCGAAGAAGGTGTGGCCATCTCCGGCGACTGGATGCTCGCCTTATTCGTCACTGCGATGGCAACTAGCAAGTCGCCATCTCCAATCGACTGGAGAAGGTGAGTGACCAGTCGCCTTCTCCGTTGATTGGAATGTTGACTGGTTGGTCGCTTTCTCCGTCGACACAGATGGCGACCAAACTGGTTACCTTCTCCATCCCTAGGAGATGGCGACCAGTTTAGTCGCCATCTCCAGTTGACGGATATGGCGCCCAAAATGGTCGCCATATCCAGTTGCCGGAGATGGCTACACTTTATCCGGTGACGTCTTGGTCTCCATCGTCAATTTTTATTGCCGAACAACAAAAATTTTAGTGACGTAGTATTACAGGTCACTAACAGGTAATTGGGTCTTGATAAATTAAATTGACATGTTTATATACCTAATTGCAACTTTAAAAAGTTTAAGGACATAATTAATTTTTAAAGTAAAGTTCGAGGGCCTATTTAACCATTTTCCCTATAGATATTATATATACAAGTAAACTTAACGTAAAGGTATTATTTCTTGCGTGCAAGGATGATGAAAATCAAATCCCAAACCAGGTCAAAAAAAAACTTGAATTTGTGTGCACCAGGCTACCAGCGACTCAAAAGTTTTACTCTTTTGATGTTTCTAACAAAACTGAGAATTTGACTCTTTTACTGCTTATAACGTAACGAACTCCTCTGTTGCATGTATGCTACGTACTAGAATTTGTGAGTTAATTATGATTAGTTGGATAATTAATTATATGATTAATTTCAACTTAATATTGTGGTTAAGCGACATAGCTTTGGCTCTCTCAAGTGAGTGGTCACAAGTTCGATCCCCAGTAGAGGCGTTGACTCTTTATGTTTCAGTAGGTTGAGAACAGACACTTCATTGTAACGAATTGAATTAGTATTCAAGAAAAAAACATGATATATAATCTAATTAAATGCCATGAGTGGTAATGAATTCTATTTTTCTTATAAATATCTTACATTGGGTAAAATGTTTGAATGCGTTTTTTATATTAAAATATTATTTTTCTCTCCCTACAAAACTCACTATTTTATTATTGTTATCATGCAAACACTTCCAACTTTAATTTCGAAGTGTTCCTTTTGTTCAATTTCACTAAAATAGTATATTTGAGTTATATATAGTCTATTATATTCTAAGAAATAGACATTATTTCAATGCTTCTAGCACCCTTGAGAGAAAATGAATCAGTTTAAAGGAAAAAGATACATTCCTTGGATATCCACTACTGAATCAGTTTTAAGGAAAGGGATCAGAGAGTATCTATTCCTTGGATTTCCGTTGGTATTGGAATCAAAATTCTTTTCTAGGAAATTATTATTTTCAAAATTACAAGTTTAAAACGGATAAGTCGATTAAAATTGATGGATTGCACTAATGTTCAAGAGAACAATTATTGTGGAAGCAATGGTGTACATGAGATCTCAACAAACATTGTGAATTCGTATGATGGTGCCCCGATAAACAACTATAACACCAATGAATATTAGCGTCGAAGCGTATGCCTTTATGGTGCAACTATATGTTATGGTACCAAGTGGATGAGCCAAAAGACATATGAGATATAGTGGTGATTCATTCACCATGTTGTCAGTTGATAGCACTAGTGTCAACAACTACTCAACGAGAAATATTAACCAAAAGACAAGCAAGTGAAAGCAATCTTGAAAATGGTTATGAGAAAGAACCATGTGTCTTGAGAGTGGTAGAATTTTTTGCAATAAAATTGGTGAATGGTCATATGGTAACGAAATTCAATCCTGATGAGAAGGTTGAAGATAATTTTACAACGGTAAAAAAAAAATGGTTAGTTGGACGAAGAATGCCCAGACTTATTTTCTTTATTGCATGCACTCAATGATCAATAGTGTGAGCAACTTATGAGATTAGAGTTATACGACTAGATTTTTCGAAACCACTCGAATTAATACATATCGATGTATATTATTTTAAATAAATATGAATGCGAGGTGGTAAAAAATACCTTGTTACCTTTATCATCAATAGTACATGATATTACTGTGTCTATTTAATTTACTTAAGAGCAAAGACGAAACCGTTCATAAGTTTATTCTTTATCATTTTTTTTCTTTAAAAAAATTGAAAACTTATTTGTCGGTATCTATTTTTCATATTATTTTTCAAATGAGAACATGCGAAGATATTTAAAAAACAATTATTTTTTTTCTTCATTTTAACATACGAATAATTCTTGAGTGAAAATAATATCGAGTGGTGCAACATGTGTCTGCATCTGGTCGAGTCTATCATGCATATCTAAATTTTATTTTGAATATTCAAAATTTCAAGTGCTACTTTTCAAATTTTAATTAAGATAATAGAAATAATATCTATGAATGACATCGGGTAAAATAATATGAGTAATCGACCTCCTGAACTCTAGAAGGACAAGTTTGGATAACTGAAAATCAAGTTTGAAATGCGTCGAAGTAGTAAAAATCAATGTACTTAATACACGATATATAGTGTGTATTAAACGATGTTAGGAATGATTTCAAGTACTATATGTGTAGTGTCAAACGAGTTTGGAATGGGTACAAATAATATTTATTCGTGTTCGGCAATACTGCAAGATCATTTCACCAAAGTTACAATTACCCTTCTAAATCAGGTGCATTTCTATACTGCATAAATTTCTTAAACACAAAAATGACTTTTCATTTACTCTCTTTTTGAGTACTACTAAAGTTAGTACTTGAACTCGTGACCTACTATTTGGAAAAGTCACTTTGTGCACTAGTCATTGGCAAATGTATTTACTACTAAATAGAAATTCATTACAAATGTAATTCACTCCAAGCTAAAAAAAAATGGAATAATACAATCATCAATCTAAAATATCAAAGACCAAGAGACAATAAAATAAATGAATAAAAAATCTAAAATTTAGGAGATGTCATCATTCATCAATAACAATTATCGAATTTGCATCAATCATAAAACTCTATAGATTGATTCATAATCATAGAACTGTAAGAATAAACTTGCAACAAAAATGAGAGAGACCGAGCCAAAAAACAATGATAACGAAATTGAACAACAGTGAAGATTCTTTTCTAAAAATAAAATCAAACGTAGTTTTAATTTATACCCCACACTGCTACATGAACCATGGTCCACAATAAAATTTGGCTACAAACTTGTTTTAGTGTAACCAAAAAAAGTTAAAAGTGATTGATTAAATTATAATTATATATCTAGTGATCTGTAGTCGAAGGATTCAATCCTTGAATTGTGTAATTACAACAAATGTTACTCCTAGGCTAGTGGCTAGTGGGTACCCCCACTGCTGGAGTATAACGCTACAACAACAATGCTTGATTGTATTACAAAATACAATTTACAATTCACAATTTAGATGAATTGTTCTTCTTCTTTTTTGAATTGCCTACTTCTGAGAACCAAACTGAATGCTGTCCAACAAGCTCAGATAACGTGAGTTTCAGCTCAAAACTCAGGGTTTGGAAAACCAATGTCAACAAGTTCACGTCTGACATCGCTCTATGTGCACTCCCATCTAATGGGATCTTGTAGTGTTCCCCCATGGCTTGCAATTTTACTTTTGATCCTCCTAAAAACCAAACAACCTCATATCATATCATATCATATCATATCCACCACACAACGAAAACACATTAAATAATACCTCCATATTTCTTCATCGCTTCACGAGCCAGAGGGAGAGTGTCAATAAACAGCCAGTTTGAAGGAATTGAGTAAGAGCATCGTCTAAGTTCACTGATTAGAAAAGGAACATCGAAAGTGCGAGCATTGTGAGCGATCCACACTACATATCCACCAGCTTTCTGCCGGCTTCTTACATATTGCAACAAGATGGGAATTAGGTCCTCCATCCTACAAAAACAGACGCAATTCTTTACATAAATCCCACTCACTTTTCGCAACGCAGAATAATGTCCTACTAGAGAATGAATAGGAGAGGACGGTGATAGAGAACTACAAAGCACAGATCAGATAGACACAAAGGACAATTTCCAAAAATAGGGCTGGGTACATGTACATCACTCCTTTATTAACAGTTAACACCACTGCCAATGACCTTGTGATCTAGTGGCACGAAGTGGCTCTCCCAAATGGGAGGTCATTGGTTCGAGCCCTAGTGGCTTCAATAGGTTCACTAGGTTGAGAGAAGTAGTTATGAACATACTACATTGTAACAGAGAACACGGTTAATTATTATTATTATTATTATTATTATTATTATTATTATTATTATTTAAAACACCATATTGTTGTTAATTTATTATAATGCATATCAAGTTGCAAACGGCACAATAAAAGACAATAATCAAATAGCCTACAAACATTCTCAAAGTGACAAAGTTACACAAGCCATCAAAATTTAATAAATAACACAACAGAATAAAATTTCAGTCTTCAAACTTCAACTTCAATATCACCATCATCTACACTATCCTATATGTTGGGGAAAATATTGTGTATGAGAAAATAATCTAAAAACATAATAAGTCTCAATCAAGGTTATATCCTTGATTTATGTCCTTCTTTTTGTATGCTAATAAATGTATACATTTTGCTTTAAATGTTGTACACTTCAATGTTATTAGACAAAAATGTCCCTACTACATTCTTGTTATACAAAACTACCCTTACACCGTTATAACACCGTTAATTTTAACTCCATCATTATTACCATACACCTATATCTATCATATATTTTTCCTATTCTTTAATTATCATTTTATTAAAATCATTATATAATTTATTTAATGGTTGATTATATTATAATTAAAATTCTATTAATAGTAAATCATATATGTGTGTATAAAATACATATATTATTTGTGTATATATATAATTCAAATTATAAATTTTAATTATTTATATTTATTAATGTTTTAATATTGGGCATTAGTTTTCGCGCATCGCGCGTACAAAATACTAGTGGGAAATATAAGAGTCAATCACTTCAAGTACGTATTAGATACATTGTCTGACAAATATTTAATCACCTTGTATGAAATCAAACTTGTAATATGCTGTGTATACTCTCCTACAAATTTTTTAATCACCCTTTATGAGCAAGCAACATTAGTCTCAGATAAAACTTGTAAGATACAAAAGGTTTACAAATTACTAATGAGATAATTCAGAGAAAAAGTTAAGAAATTGCCTCTAGGTTTTCTTAAACTTATACTTCATATACGAGAAGTTTTAAAACTTACATTACCACTCTCCCATAATTATAAATTATTGATATACATGATCAGGAATTTATTATATTAAATTAAATAAATATAATAAAACTAGTCTAGAAGAATGAAAACTCTTCTGCTCTCAATCAGAAGAGCTATCAGAGTTAACTCTTCCGAACTCTTTTGATCCCTAGTCAAATAGAAGAGATCGCTCTATGTCAATCAAAAGAGTTATCAGTCAACTCTTTTGGTCCTGGTCAAACTTCTCTTGTGGGAAAAATTCCCAAACTTCTGATTTTTCCAACTCTTCTGGGAAAAACCTCTTCTGATTTTCCCAACTCGTTTGGAAAAAAAAATCTAATTTCCCTGGTCAGAAGAGAGAGCTTTTCACTTCTTCTATATATATCTTATGAAATATAAAACCCAGAAAATCCAAGAGATAACTCTTCTAAAATATGTCTTCTGACAACCTAAAAGATTAACTCTCCTGAAAGCAAATCAAAACCCAGAAAAACAAACTCTTAAAAAAACAACTAAAGTTCAAGGTGATCAATTCAGAATTACTGATGAGTGATGACAAACCCAAGAAAGTTATACTGCATTAGCAGTTGATTGATAAATTAACACCAAACAGTCTAAACTTGAGTTTTGAAACTTCACTGTAAGTCTGTAGTCAACAACTATATTCAAGAGCAAAACAAAGAATAAGCCACACATATTCAGTGCTCAAAGTGATTCAAATTTCATGTTCACAATGCATTAATCAAATTCCTCATGATAGGTGAAGCACATTATATTGACATACACACAGTGCAGTCCTTAGCCCATGTTAAATCAGCTAATCACCTATGAAAATTTCTATTGCATTATAATCTTACCCAACTACCTCTTCAAAGATCTGTAACAATGTTATGCTATAAATGAGGTTACAAATACTGCTAAGTTAAGACTTTCATCAAGGTACATGATGCAAATTTCAAACAGATTATTGAATTCTTAACCAACATCATGATAACAGCTGCAAAATATGCCCCATAATATTTTAACCATCTGGCTCTACACGGTGTCAAAATATTATGATTTCTGATGTTCCAGGATTCACAGTTCTTATAAAAGTTTCATATACTCTTCTTGTTATGCATTACTACACTACTATTCGAATTCATCTCTGTTCAAGAAGTAAAGGAAGTGGATAAGACAATCATCTTGCACACAGATTCAAACCACATACAAGCCAAAGGAAATCTCATCTTCTAGGGAGTAATCACAGTATACAAGTAAACAGCTGGTGCAACCAAGAAAAACATTTGTAACAGATTACCCTATTACCCTCTCAAACTTCATATTAATTTTAAACAATGTTGAAGTATGCTTCTACACTTCTACTGTCACTCACAATATTAGAAAACCACAGATTTCCTCTAGAATTGTTCTGTGTGATAGGTTGACACATTGATCCTAAAAGAAATTATGTAATCACCACACACAACCCACTCATAGACACAGGCAGTAGACTTATACTCTAGAGTAAAGGAATCTACCAAAATATACCTGGGGACAGCAGCTCTTCTTACCATTTGTGTTGAAATCCCATGGATATGTTCATTAAGCACATCACGTCCAGGATTGACAAGAGTCTGAAAAGTACTATTTTCACCTCCACCAAGGTCCCTTAATGCAATCTCAATAATCCGGTCATTTTCTCTGCTAAACCCAGTGGTCTCAATATCAAAAACTATCAAAGTTACAAGTTTAGCCAATTCTTTGTTTTCAACAATCTTTTGCCGAATATCATGGTATTCAATTGTTTCAAGTTCAGTTATTTCTGATTTATATGCATCTACCTTAGATATATTAATTTGATCTGATATCTCATGTCTAAAAGTTGTTTTGGTGCATAAACTATCCTTCGCTTTTCCTTTGTATTGGGTAGTTAGGGTGGATCTGGATCTTCTATTCTCAGCCCTATTATATCTACTGTCTGGTCCATATTTATGAGAAGCAAGAACCTTGAATCTAAAACTAACCCTGCCACTCTTACTGAAATGATGGAAACCTTGCCACCAAGAACAGGCTAAGGTATAAACTCTACATTGAGGAGATATTATAAGTGGGGAGAACATTCTAACTACACTAATTTGAATTCAACAAAGTATGGTGAAGCAACTGGAATCAACCTGCAGAGACATAAATGAGAAGGTCACTGTGTAAATCTTTTGCATGTAAATAAACAGTATTCAGATACAACCCCATAACTTCACATATAATTAATTATGAAATGTTAGTCATATTATAATTTAAAACTAGTTTGCAATTCATAGAACAATGGCAATATTATTGATGGTTATTTCAAATCTTACCAAGAAAAGGCTCAAAAAGTGAAAAGGTCCTCACTACATCAAATCATGTTAGACATAAATTTAATGTATCTCAGCTGGCATATGTTAATCAATGTCTATTTACCTAAGCAAAGTAGCAAACCTTGTATAAAACTAGTCTCCCATGATATTAACCCAAAAATTTATAAAATACATACTTGTTTAGGATTATAAACCCAGAAATTTCTAAACTTGTTACTATTTCACAGCAAAGAATTTCATTCATGAGCAGGAGCATCCTCTTTACTGATCTGATCATGATATGTTACAAAGGCGAAGCACTTCCTCTCCCCTACCTCACCCCATCACAACCCTTCTCTAAAATTTCCCACATTAAAAATCTGCACCACACTAAACATGGGACAGAGGAAGGCAAAATTCACGTTTATCTTTTAGCAACTCCAATGTGGAGAGAATCTATATCAGATACAGATTCACGGAAATCTAAATTGAAAGGCGACTACAGCCTGCCATAATGACTGTTCAATTCAAATTAAACCTAAAAACTAAAATAAAGAATACAAGCATATAGATCTGAGCTCTATTAGATTCAAATGTTAAAAAAATTCAAAACATTTCAACAGGTAAATAACATGCCTAGAAAACCAACAAAAATTCTGAAAATTATATAATTTGCCTGTCTTTCTCACCTAAGCCAAACTTAAGAGCTACCCATTTCGAAATGCAAACTTAACAGAAACAAACAAATAAATGAATAAAAGTAAAAAGAATATTATTATATACAGAGAGAAAGAAGCGTGCCTTGTACTGATTCCAAAATAGAAAGCAATCACTCATTCACACTTTTCTTTGATTGTATGTTGAGTGTATACAGAAAAGAATGAGAACATGAAATACAGTGATGAGCGGGAGAGCATTTGGGAGTCTCTCTCACCCCAACGATGGCATAAAGTGCGGATACCAGTTCGATCCCATTCGTCTGGCTCTGGTACTTCAAATAGAAAATCTATCTTTGAAATCACCAAAAGAAAAAATTAATTTGCTATTAATTATTGAAATATTTGTGAAATAGACCCTTAAACTTTATACAACAAGTTAATTAGACCTTTAAATTTTTAAAAGTTGCAATTAAGTTCATAAGCATGTTATTTTCATACATTGAAGTCCCAAAATCGGTTAATGACATACAATGGCAGGTCACTAGAGTTTCGACAAGACTTTGGTAGGTTTCGACAGACATTTTAGCGATTAAATCCTGCGACCGACATTGGAGAAGGCGATTAAATTCGACGACTCAAAATCACCTTTTCCTACTCCGATCCCTGGATTTAATTGCCAGAATATTATTGGAGCCTATCAAAATGTCACGGAAACCCTAATGACCAGTTATTTGAGGTCATTAACTGGTTTTGTGACGTGAATGCACAAAAATAGCATGTTCATGAGTATAATTGCACTTTTTTAAAGTTTAAATGTCTAATTGACTTTATGTATAAAATTTAGGTTTATTTAGCCATTTATTTTTAAATGAACAATGTTATATGTCTATATTTATCACTCATAACAAGTTACTCTTTGATGTGGCAAGATTTAATATGTTCACATTAATTTTCTTTTAAAAATAAAGTAAAATAATAAAAAACAAATATATTGGAACTTAGCATTTTCCTTTTTAAATGAGTTAATTGAAATTGATTTATATGTTTTTTTTTTTGCTATTATTAGTGATGGTTTTATCGGGATAAGATCAACCATAAATCAAGTATGAAAGTACAAAATGGGGGTAAGAAAATATTAGTATTATTGCTTGGTGTGTTAAGCCCAAAAAGTACGTACAAAGTCCGAGATACTAGCCTAAATAATAAATAAATGATACAAGTTATAGCCCAAACAGTGGAGTAGAAATAATAATGTTCCTGCTAAGCATCGAACTCTGGTGCATAGCTGGGTTAAAAGTTAGGACCACAAATCACCAAGCTAGAGAGGTTATTATGATCCAAGGGATGATCTTTAGGGGGGGGGGGGGGGGCACCCTCAATCCTAGACCAAGATATTCGATAATAAAAGATAGAAATAACTGGATATTCAAATACTAATAATTGACAGCGGAAGCAAAATCAACTTAGCGGGGGTGTTATGTCACATCTAAGCCCATCTAAGCTTATATGCTAAGGCAAAGTCTACAAATCCACGAAACATCATCCAACTATGCATAGCATTAAATTATTACAACCACTAAAAGTCTAAACAAAGGCTCACAAACCCAAAAGTCTAATAAAGGAAATTAAAGCTAGTCCCAAAGAGGAATAGAACTAAGATATACTAACGCGCTCTCGAGATTTGTTCTACTCCATACCTGAAATCATTTTAAAATAATTAGCAAAGAACGCTAAGTAAATTCTCATTCTCATTTGTAAAGATGTATAAGTATACATTTGATAATCAAAAGTAGGTTTCAACTCAACACCTATAGATATATATCAATGAAACCATCGCTAATAAGATTCCAAGAGACTCAAGCTCAACAAGATAATAGAATTCAAACCAAGGGCTCATTAACAGAAGATAATGCCAAAGGAACAACTCCAAAACCCAACAAGATAAGAAACTCCATAAGCAAGAACTTAAGACAAGAATATAAGCCACAACAATTCAAGTCATAAACATAGAAACTAACCAAGCGTATCCAAATGCTCATACATAAGGAAATACATATATACATGCATACATAATATAGGGTTTTAGGCCAATTCCATCCTTACACCAATCCAACTGAACACTAGTCTATCCGAAACACCAGTCCAACCACAACACCAAACGAGGAGCCGAAGCTCATGTCACCTATCCAATAGAGTAATAGAGTCGAAGCTCAATGCAGCCTATTCAATAGAGCTGATGCTCAATGCCGCCTATCCAATAGAGTCAATGTTCGAATATCATAAATAATCAGGAGCCGAAGCTCAAATGCCGCTAATCCAAGGGTTCACACACATATATAGAGTTTAAGGAATATTTCTCAAGAATCCAAAAGATCAATATATATTACCAAAGATCATACTCAATATCAAAGGAGAATAACCCCCCCCCCCACACACACACACACATATATATATATATATATATATATATATATATATATATATATATATATATATATATATATATATATATATATATATATATATATATATATATATATATTCATGAAAATCCAATTTCCAAGTCTAGTGCAAGAGCTACAGATCAGAATTCTTTTACATGAACATATATATATTGATGATAATAATGTGGGAGATGGAAAATGGGAATTGCAGAATATGAAGTGGAAGCTAAGCATTCTTTGTGTTTAAGCCCTCCATCCAGGCTCTAACGAACGCATTATACTTCTTCCAAATACTACCTATTAAATTACTGAGTTAAGCTCGTGCGGAGACCAACACATTATATATACTGCGCGGAGTACATGAAAACACTATTAGATAACGGCAAATAAAATTCAAATTAAAAGGAATATAATTAATAGAAATGCCTGCAGCGCAATCCCAGATTACTTAATTATATACTATAAAATTTGTCCTCAAGATACTGTCAATTTTGCCTTATATTTTTCTAAAGTAACATGTCATTTTTAATGAACTAATAAATTCAAGATGATGAATTGAACTGTTAAAGAATAGTCATTATATAGAAGGATGCCATTTTATATCAGAATTACAGCACACTAAACAGATCGACTATGTAACTATGAAAATTATTAGTTTCTTTAAGATTGATTCAGTTGGTGGGTGAAGTAATAATATTTACAATTCAGTTTAAGATTGATTCAGTTGGTGGCCACCAATATCTAATATTATTTACAATATTAGGGCCACAATATATAACATATGCTGTAGTCGAACGACCCCCATCGGACACTCCACCCCAATCAGAATCAACAAAAGCGGTTAACTGAAGACTTGGAGAGCGACGTAATACTAACCCATAATTTAAATATTCAGAGAGAAGATTACAACAATATATAGAGCTATACATCAGGATTATCAGGGAAGTTACAACAGATCACAGGCTCAATCTAAGACTAACAAATAGAGAAAGAGTAGGACAACAACAGATAAATAATATAATAATAATTAGTCCTTAATATGACCCAGAATCAAGACAGTGTGGTAGCAACTCCTCAAAGTGAGGGGCTCATTGTACGCAGTAAGCAAAGGTCTAATATATGTGTTCAACCTTTTGGGAACAACAAGATTGATAAATTAAACTATTGTAACATTTTCCTTTAATATAACTATAATTATTTATTGAGTATTATTTAATGTAAAGTCTAACTATACTGTTACTCTATTATAGGTAGAGGTGCAGTCTATTATGTTACTAGTTTTTCTTATGTGCGCAAAAAATAAGTGCTCAATATTAATATTTTATATTAAAATTTTAAATTTATTTAGATTTTAGATATTTAAATTACTGTAAATAATAATATTTATGTAAAATATTTTTATAAATTTTATATTTATATTTTAGGAAATAACTCCAATATATAATGTGTATATTATTATTAATATTATTATTATTATTGAAGAAAATAAGAAAATATATAGTGAATGCATGTGCATAGTAACAACAGTGGAAAAGACAACGGAAGTTATAACGGTAGGGGTATGTTTGTCTAATGTATTGTAAAGTACAACTTTTATAACATAATGTACAAAAAATTTAACTGAAAAAACGGACATAAATAAAGGGTATAACTTTTATTTCACACTTATTATGTTTTTAGATGAGTCAATTCCTTTTTTGGTCCTAGACTTATAGTGGCAAAGACAATTTTAGTCCTCCATAAAAAAATCAGACAATTTGTGGACACACTTATTTTGACGGGGACAATTTTGGTCCTCCGTCTGTATTCTCAGTTAGATGGCCGTTTGAGAAGGGGCAAATTTGTCATTTCACGATGAAAAGCTACCACTAACCTCCTTCCCAATTAATTAACTTCCTCAGATAATAATCCCCAATCATCTCTCTCAATTTGGGTGAGCCTTTAATCTTCTGAACAATATAATGAACATTGTTCATCATAAACAAATGTGCCAAGGAGGTGTCTTTATAGTGCTTAGACTTGCCTTCTAAATTGAACTGCAAAATCACAATGATCCAGATCAAATGGTGGTCCAATGGAGTCTGCTCTTCCAGCTCTGTGAAATCCATATATGGCGTGCTTTGAAACAATCAATTCAACCAAAGTCTGCTTGTAATCTGAGATCAAACTTGCGTAATTCATTGCGTATCTGGTCAAGGGATGAATGGTCCCTCTAGGGACTGGAATCTTTGACGGCTCCCGAAGAACTACGTTTTCGGATTCAGACAATATCCCTCTGGCCGCCTCCGCTAACCTAGATAATATCCCAGCCGTGCTCACTAAAACCAGCTGTCTAACAGAAGAAACAAATTAAAAGAAAGCTCTTATTCTAGAGGAGACTTATCAGAACTAGGAAACAAAACCTCCCTGCAAGGCTTCTTTGTTTCTGTTGGTAATTAATAAAATCATCGAACTGTGGTTTCGCTCCGCCTGGACATAAATGCGTCGCTGGGGGAGATGAGGCTAGGAAGTGCAATGAGAGCTGCGGCGTTTGATGAGCCAAATGCGAACATGAAACAGCCCATTTTAAGCTGCGAGGTGTTCGATGAAATGCCGAGGAGAGTTGAGGGGGTAATTGCTTGAACTAGAAGAGATATTGGTGTTGTTGTTAGTGAGGGAAGAAGCCGCTGCTGTTTTGCTGTAGAAGGAGGCCACCACTGCACACCAGTAGCCGTCGACGAGAGGAAGAGCTTCACCATTGTTGCTGCGTTGCTTGTCGGAAACAGGGGAGGTCGCACGCCAGTCGCTGTTCTGTCCATTGGTTGGTGGAGCTGCTGCCAGGGTCGCCGGAGTCTCGCCACTGCTCGCTGTAGCCTCCAACCATGCTCCAAGTCGCCGCCGTCGCACAAGAGGAGAAGGGAGTGCGTCGTCGTCCTGTACTGTCACCGAATCTAAGTAGTATACTCAACGCTCCCTTCGACGACGGCGAACTTATGTTTTACGGAGTATATATCAAATAAAAATAATATATTCAATTTGAGTTTTGCTGAATTGACAGAAATACCCTTGATTTAAACGGTCAACTAACGAGATAATAGACGGAGGATTAAAATTGTCCCCGTCAAAATAAGTGTGTCCACAAATTGTCTGATTTTTTTATGGAGGACTAAAATTGTCTTTGCCACTATAAGTCTAGGACCAAAAAAGGAATTGACTCTTTTTAGATATATGTTACTTACAGTACGTATAGTAGGTACCTCAAACTCTTGCCTCAACAGGTGCATCAGGCTGTTTCTCTGGCATGGCATTTTGAATAGCAGGCACCTCTTTGTATGCCTTGTATATACGAGATAGAAGGGGGAATTCATTCTGCAATTCAACATTTAATCTTTATTCTGAACAATCAATTAAACGGTAAACTACGCACAATCCAAAACCTACCTAGGGTAGGATCTCAAGAAAGTTCAAACTTTTTTGACTATCAAACTCCCTCTAAGAGTTCCTTGGATGCTTTAGTGATTTCAATTATTTACACTTATTTTAATTTCATGTTAATCCATCCATATGAAGGAAATTATAATGGGGTTAAAGTAAAATTGATATATAGTAACTAAAGAGAAGTACTAAAAGTCTAAAATAATCACAGAAATTTCTAAATAAACCCTAGAACTGTGAAAAAAAGTTAGTCATATTCATTCATAATTCATGAGTACTTTTGACAATATGAAGATCAAGAACACTAATTGCAAATAACTAAAGGACTAAAAACAATTTTTTCCCCAAGAAATATATAACTATGATGAAATGAAATAAATTTGGTGCTACCAAATGAAAATTGGTTGAAAGGAATTACCATATCCATATTCAATCTGTTGATTGCTGCATGGATTTGTGGCACTAGAAAAAGATCAGCCTGCAAGTTAGTCAAGACTACATCAGATAATAATATTCTCTCAATATGCAATCCATCGACATATATGGAGGAACTTTGAATATATAAACGCACTCAAATGCACATGCAACTCACATCCCACAATCATTAATATAAACTATTGAAATAAGGTTTATTTTTAATATATTGAATGTTATGTTTAGTGTATTAAAAGTTTATTATTTATAATACTATTTAAAAATAAATGTTTAGCACATTAATAATGAACCTTCAATATATTAAAAATGAATATTTATCAGTGGTTCAAAATATAATTTTCCAACGACATCGATCATTATACCATGGATCATGAAAGTTGATCACTGACATAAAGTACATTTCTTTTTGCGGTGTCCTGAGTAAACGGACAAACTTTAATTTATTATGGACCATGATCCATGTAACACCATGGGCCATGAAGTAAGTATTATTCTAATTACACTTTAATTTCATTTGATAATATTGTTTTGCTTTTAGTTTCATTTTCCACACTCCTTAGTTTCATTATAGCAATACCAAAGTATCATTTTAATTCTATTATAATTTCATTTGACAATATATATTATTGCATGAGCTATGATCTATTTTTTAGTTTCATTTTTCATACACACTAGTTTAATTGTAGTAATGTTGAAGTATTATTTTAATTACACTTCAAGTTTATTTGACAATATATATTATTGTATTGTTCAGATTTTAGTCATTTTTCACACACATTAGTTTCATTATAGCAAAAGTATAATTTTAATTATACTACAATTTCATTTGACAATATACGTTAGTTATTGAATGAGCTCTGTTTTTTAGTTTCATTTTTCTACATATACTAGTTTCATTGTAGCAATATTAAAGTATCATTTTAATTTTACTACAATTTCATTTGATGACAATGGTCCACACAGCGTTGTGTAAACCATGGTCCATTGTATAACACCTGTGAGTAAACCCTAACTATAGGAAACACTTTTAAGCCCGTACTATATGGCCCCTACCCCCATATGGCAATTGACCTCTAGCACTTTTAAAATGATTTCATGTTCATTTTGAATATACAGAAGATTCCTTATTTGGTAATATACTAAATAATAAATCTTTAGTACTCAACTAATGTACCTTTAAAAAATGAATATTTAGTGTATTGAAAATGATCATTTAGTACATTAAAAATGTACTTTATGTCAATAATTTACCTTATACGGTGGATCACGGTTCAAGGTATAGTATAATGATCGGAGAGAAATGGATGTGTACGTGCATGTATACTTTCAGCCTTTCAGGCCGGAATCAAAGTAAGCTAGTAAAGAAACTAACCAGATATATCTCATCACCAGTGGCATACTTCCCAGCATAATCTTTCAACAGCTTCTCTAGTGCTGCAAAATTATATTCAAAAATTAATTACAAGGAGTAAATTAAAAGCGCAAAACCACAGCATCCATGTATAATTAAAAAGACTAATACAAATTAAACCTACGATTAATAAATGGTTGGGTCTCTGAAAGACTGTCTCATGGATCTGAGACGAGAACAGACTTGTGTTTTTATATATAGGTTATATGCTCAGCTGAGCTCCCTCATGTCTACGGACCAATTACTTTTAATAGGGAGGGTTTACGGCTCGGCAGATGATAAAGGGACTTTCATAAATTAAACTTTGCATTGAACTTAATTTTGAAGATGTTGTTGAGGTGATGAACAATCACTTGGGGACTAAGATTCCACCTGACGACTTGACAGGATGAATGAGGGGAGGGAACAAACTTTGCATTGAACTTAATTTTGAAGATGTTGTTGAGGTGATGAACAATCACTTGGGGGACTAAGATTCCACCTGACGACTTGACAGGATGAATGATTGTGTGGTGTTCATTCACGTGTTGAGGGGAGGGAACAAACTTTGCATTGAACTTAATTTTGAAGATGTTGTTGAGGTGATGAACAATCACTTGGGGGACTAAGATTCCACCTGACAACTTGACAGGATGAATGATTGTGTGGTGTTCATTCACGTGTTGAGGGGAGGGAACAAATGCGCAGCGGAGCAAGCTAAGGTTTAGAAGGATTCGCTCGGTGTGTCAAACTATTAAAGCACGAAGAGCCAATATGGCCTCTACTGAGGCTCGATCTTATGACCTCTCATGTGGGAAAGACTACATGTCATCTGAGCACAAGGTGTTTGATTGCTATCCATTTAAACTAAAAGGCTAAACTGCTCTTATATTAATTAGATGCTGAAGTGGAAGAAAGGTTTTACCTGCAAAGCCATTTCGTACATGAGTCTGACACCATGGAACTTTTGTAAGCTTATAACCAAATTAGACTAACCTCCAGCCATAGTTGTCCTTTAGTTTGCCTTTGATGTATGTTGTTTATTGTGTGTAGTGGTAGAATTCCTGCAGTGTGTCTCCCACTTGTTCTCAGGTTTTTGGTATAGATGGTGTACAGACAGTAACCTGAGCAGTGGGGAACCTATTCTTATATAGCCTATTGAACCATCAATATAGGCCTTTGTAACGGTTGTAACAACAACCGTTACAATAACTGATTTAATGGTACCACATTATGGCCATTGAAGACCATAATTGCACCATATTCAAGTAGAAATGTTACATTCTCCCACTTGGTGCAATTACAAACTCAAAGACTGTCTCATGGATCTGAGACGAGAAGAGACTTGTGTTTTTATATATAGGTTATATGCTCAGCTGAGCTCCCTCATGTCTACGGACCAATTACTTTTAATAGGGAGGGTTTACGGCTCGGCAGATGATAAAGGGACTTTCATAAATTAAACTTTG
>CP025644.1:18967378-18977661 GCA_003576665.1 Ipomoea trifida | reverse complement strand
AATAAAACTAGTCTAGAGAATGAAAACTCTTCTGCTCTCAATCAGAAGAGCTATCAGAGTTAACTCTTTCCGAACTCTTTTGATCCCTAGTCAAATAGAAGAGATCGCTCTATGTCAATCAAAAGAGTTATCAGTCAACTCTTTTGGTCCTGGTCAAACTTCTCTTGTGGGAAAAATTCCCAAACTTCTGATTTTTTCACTCTTCTGGGAAAAACCTCTTCTGATTTTCCCAACTCGTTTGGAAAAAAAAATCTAATTTCCCTGGTCAGAAGAGAGAGCTTTTCACTTCTTCTATATATATCTTATGAAATATAACCCAGAAAATCCAAGAGATAACTCTTCTAAAATATGTCTTCTGACAACCTAAAAGATTAACTCTCCTGAAAGCAAATCAAAACCCAGAAAACAAACTCTTAAAAAACAACTAAAGTTCAAGGTGATCAATTCAGAATTACTGATGAGTGATGACAAACCCAAGAAAGTTATACTGCATTAGCATTGATTGATAAATTAACACCAAACAGTCTAAACTTGAGTTTTGAAACTTACTGTAAGTCTGTAGTCAACAACTATATTCAAGAGCAAAACAAAGAATAAGCCACACATATTCAGTGCTCAAAGTGATTTAAATTTCATGTTCACAATGCATTAATCAAATTCCTCATGATAGGTGAAGCACATTATATTGACATACACACAGTGCAGTCCTTAGCCCATGTTAAATCAGCTAATCACCTATGAAAATTTCTATTGCATTATAATCTTACCCAACTACCTCTTCAAAGATCTGTAACAATGTTATGCTATAAATGAGGTTACAAATACTGCTAAGTTAAGACTTTCATCAAGGTACATGATGCAAATTTCAAACAGATTATTGAATTCTTAACCAACATCATGATAACAGCTGCAAAATATGCCCCATAATATTTTAACCATCTGGCTCTACACGGTGTCAAAATATTATGATTTCTGATGTTCCAGGATTCACAGTTCTTATAAAAGTTTCATATACTCTTCTTGTTATGCATTACTACACTACTATTCGAATTCATCTCTGTTCAAGAAGTAAAGGAAGTGGATAAGACAATCATCTTGCACACAGATTCAAACCACATACAAGCCAAAGGAAATCTCATCTTCTAGGAGTATCACAGTATACAAGTAAACAGCTGGTGCAACCAAGAAAAAACATTTGTAACAGATTACCTATTACCCTCTCAAACTTCATATTAATTTAAACATGTTGAAGTATGCTTCTACACTTCTACTGTCACTCACAATATTAGAAAACACAGATTTCCTCTAGAATTGTTCTGTGTGATAGGTTGACACATTGATCCTAAAAGAAATTATGTAATCACCACACACAACCCACTCATAGACACAGGCAGTAGACTTATACTCTAGAGTAAAGGAATCTACCAAAATATACCTGGGACAGCAGCTCTTCTTACCATTTGTGTTGAAATCCCATGGATATGTTCATTAAGCACATCACGTCCAGGATTGACAAGAGTCTGAAAAGTACTATTTTCACCTCCACCAAGGTCCCTTAATGCAATCTCAATAATCCGGTCATTTTCTCTGCTAAACCCAGTGGTCTCAATATCAAAAACTATCAAAGTTACAAGTTTAGCCAATTCTTGTTTTCACAATCTTTTGCCGAATATCATGGTATTCAATTGTTTCAAGTTCAGTTATTTCTGATTTATATGCATCTACCTTAGATATATTAATTTGATCTGATATCTCATGTCTAAAAGTTGTTTTGGTGCATAAACTATCCTTCGCTTTCCTTTGTATTGGGTAGTTAGGGTGGATCTGGATCTTCTATTCTCAGCCCTATTATATCTACTGTCTGGTCCATATTTATGAGAAGCAAGAACCTTGAATCTAAAACTAACCCTGCCACTCTTACTGAAATGATGGAAACCTTGCCACCAAGAACAGGCTAAGGTATAAACTCTACATTGAGGAGATATTATAAGTGGGGAGAACATTCTAACTACACTAATTTGAATTCAACAAAGTATGGTGAAGCAACTGGAATCAACCTGCAGAGACATAAATGAGAAGGTCACTGTGTAAATCTTTTGCATGTAAATAAACAGTATTCAGATACAACCCCATAACTTCACATATAATTAATTATGAAATGTTAGTCATATTATAATTTAAAACTAGTTTGCAATTCATAGAACAATGGCAATATTATTGATGGTTATTTCAAATCTTACAAGAAAAGGCTCAAAAAGTGAAAAGGTCCTCACTACATCAAATCATGTTAGACATAAATTTAATGTATCTCAGCTGGCATATGTTAATCAATGTCTATTTACCTAAGCAAAGTAGCAAACCTTGTATAAAACTAGTCTCCCATGATATTAACCCAAAAATTTATAAAATACATACTTGTTTAGGATAAAACCCAGAAAATTTCTAAACTTGTTACTATTTCACAGCAAAGAATTTCATTCATGAGCAGGAGCATCCTCTTTACTGATCTGATCATGATATGTTACAAAGGCGAAGCACTTCCTCTCCCCTACCTCACCCATCACAACCCTTCTCTAAAATTTCCCACATTAAAAATCTGCACCACACTAAACATGGGACAGAGGAAGGCAAAATTCACGTTTATCTTTTAGCAACTCCAATGTGGAGAGAATCTATATCAGATACAGATTCACGGAAATCTAAATTGAAAGGCGACTACAGCCTGCCATAATGACTGTTCAATTCAAATTAAACCTAAAAACTAAAATAAAGAATACAAGCATATAGATCTGAGCTCTATTAGATTCAAATGTTAAAAAATTCAAAACATTTCAACAGGTAAATAACATGCCTAGAAAACAACAAAATTCTGAAAATTATATAATTTGCCTGTCTTTCTCACCTAAGCCAAACTTAAGAGCTACCATTTCGAAATGCAAACTTAACAGAAACAAAACAAATAAATGAATAAAAGTAAAAAGAATATTATTATATACAGAGAGAAAGAAGCGTGCCTGGTACTGATTCCAAAATAGAAAGCAATCACTCATTCACACTTTTCTTTGATTGTATGTTGAGTGTATACAGAAAAGAATGAGAACATGAAATACAGTGACGAGCAGGAGAGCATTTGGGAGTCTCTCTCACCCCAACGATGGCATAAAGTGCGGATACCAGTTCGATCCATTCGTCTGGCTCTGGTACTTCAAATAGAAAATCTATCTTTGAAATCACCAAAAGAAAAAATTAATTTGCTATTAATTATTGAAAAATTTGTGAAATAGACCCTTAAACTTTATACAACAAGTTAATTAGATCTTTAAATTTTTAAAAGTTGCAATTAAGTTCATAAGCATGTTATTTTCATACATTGAAGTCCCAAAATCGTTAATGACATACAATGGCAGGTCACTAGAGCTTCGACAAGACTCCGGTAGGTTCGACAGACATTTTAGCTATTAAATCCTGCGACCGACATTGGAGAAGGCGATTAAATTCGACGACTCAAAATCACCTTTTCCAACTCCAATCCCTGGATATAATTGCCAGAATATTATTGGAGCCTATCAAAATGTCACGGAAACCCTAATGACCAGTTATTTGAGGTCATTAACTAGTTTTGTGACGTGAATGCACAAATATAGCATGTTCATGAGTATAATTGCACTTTTTTAAAATTTAAATGTCTAATTGACTTTCAGTATAAAATTTAGGTTTATTTAGCCATTTATTTTTAAATGAACAATGTTATATGTCTATATTTATCACTCATAACAAGTTACTCTTTGATGTGGCAAGATTTAATATGTTCACATTAATTTTCTTTTAAAAATAAAGTAAAATAAAAAAAAAAAACAAATATATTGGAACTTAGCATTTTCCTTTTTAAATGAGTTAATTGAAATTGATTTATATGTTTTTTTTTTCTATTATTAGTGATGGTTTTATCGGGATCAGATCAACCATAAATCAAGTATGAAAGTACAAAATGGGGTAAGAAAATATTAGTATTATTGCTTGGTGTGTTAAGCCCAAAAAGTACGTACAAAGTCCGAGATACTAGCCTAAATAATAAATAAATGATACAAGTTATAGCCCAAACAGTGGAGTAGAAATAATAATGTTCCTGCTAAGCATCGAACTCTGGTGCATAGCTGGGTTAAAAGTTAGGACCACAAATCACCAAGCTAGAGAGGTTATTATGATCCAAGGATGATCTTTAGGGGGGGGGGGGGGGAGGGTGTCCTATATATTGTTGAAGACTTTTCAGATGATTAATTAACAAATGCAAGGCATCGGCTTACCTTCATTATTGGTCATACACGTTGTAACACCCCCCAATCCTAGACCAAGATATTCGATAATTAAAGATAGAAATAGATGGATATTCAAATACTAATAATTGACAGCGGAAGCAAAATCAACTTAGCAGGGGTGTTATGTCACATCTAAGCCCATCTAAGCTTATATGCTAAGGCAAAGTCTACAAATCCACGAAACATCATCCAACTATGCATAGCATTAAATTATTACAACCACTAAAAGTCTAAACAAAGGCTCACAAACCCAAAAGTCTAATAAAGGAAATTAAAGCTAGTCCCAAAGAGGAATAGAACTAAGATATACTAACGCGCTCTCGAGATTTGATTCTACTCCATACCTGAAATCATTTTAAAATAATTAGCAAAGAACGCTAAGTAAATTCTCATTCTCATTTGTAAAGATGTATAAGTATACATTTGATAATCAAAAGTAGGTTTCAACTCAACACCTATAGATATATATCAATGAAACCATCGCTAATAAGATTCCAAGAGACTCAAGCTCAACAAGATAAATAGAATTCAAACCAAGGGCTCATTAACAGAAGATAATGCCAAAGGAACAACTCCAAAACCCAACAAGATAAGAAACTCCATAAGCAAGAACTTAAGACAAGAATATAAGCCACAACAATTCAAGTCATAAACATAGAAACTAACCAAGCGTATCCAAATGCTGATACATAAGGAAATACATTTATACCAGTCTTTGCATTGAACTTAATTTTGAAGATGTTGTTGAGGTGATGAACAATCACTTGGGGGACTAAGATTCCACCTGACAACTTGACAGGATGAATGATTGTGTGGTGTTCATTCACGTGTTGAGGGGAGGGAACAAATGCGCAGCGGAGCAAGCTAAGGTTTAGAAGGATTCGCTCGGTGTGTCAAACTATTAAAGCACGAAGAGCCAATATGGCCTCTACTGAGGCTCGATCTTATGACCTCTCATGTGGGAAAGACTACATGTCATCTGAGCACAAGGTGTTTGATTGCTATCCATTTAAACTAAAAGGCTAAACTGCTCTTATATTAATTAGATGCTGAAGTGGAAGAAAGGTTTTACCTGCAAAGCCATTTCGTACATGAGTCTGACACCATGGAACTTTTGTAAGCTTATAACCAAATTAGACTAACCTCCAGCCATAGTTGTCCTTTAGTTTGCCTTTGATGTATGTTGTTTATTGTGTGTAGTGGTAGAATTCCTGCAGTGTGTCTCCCACTTGTTCTCAGGTTTTTGGTATAGATGGTGTACAGACAGTAACCTGAGCAGTGGGGAACCTATTCTTATATAGCCTATTGAACCATCAATATAGGCCTTTGTAACGGTTGTAACAACAACCGTTACAATAACTGATTTAATGGTACCACATTATGGCCATTGAAGACCATAATTGCACCATATTCAAGTAGAAATGTTACATTCTCCCACTTGGTGCAATTACAAACTCAAAGACTGTCTCATGGATCTGAGACGAGAAGAGACTTGTGTTTTTATATATAGGTTATATGCTCAGCTGAGCTCCCTCATGTCTACGGACCAATTACTTTTAATAGGGAGGGTTTACGGCTCGGCAGATGATAAAGGGACTTTCATAAATTAAACTTTGCATTGAACTTAATTCTGAAGATGTTGTTGAGGTGATGAACAATCACTTGGGGGACTAAAAGATTCCACCTGACGACTTGACATGATGAATGATTGTGTGGTGTTCATTCACGTGCTGAGGGGAGGGAACAAATGCGCGGATTATTTGGTCAATCTTGGGCAAACAATCACTTGGGGGAGATGCGGGAGGAGCGGAGCAAGCTAAGGTTTAGAAGGATTCGCTCTGTGTGTCAACCTATTAAGGTACAAAGAGCCAATATTGCTTCTACTGAGATTCGATTTCATGACCTCCCATATGAGAAAGACTACATGTCATCTGAGCACAAGGTGTTTGGCTGCAATCCATCTAAACTAAAAGGCTAAAGTGTTATTATATTAATTAGATGCTGAAGTGGAAGAAAGGTTTTACCTGCAAAGCCATTTCGTACATGAGTCTGACACCATGGAACTTTCTCATTAGGACCAACTTTTTCTTCAATATAGTCCTACAGTTTGCATGGCAAAGAGACACATACATACCATACAGTAATAAATACAACTATTTGCGATTTGTGAACCGCCAATTAACCAAATGATAATTTCATACTTACAAGAATTGCTGGATTCTGTAGAGGCTGTACATGTGCAGAAACAATATTTGCAGCCTATATAATAATAATCAACCCCAAAATATTAGAGGAAAGGAAACAAACAAACAAACACTAGAGATGGCAAAATGGATATAACGATTTACGTCGGTTTTTAATTAACGAATCGATTTAATGTATCAATTAAATAAATAGAAAAAAATTAATGTCTTATGATTTACTGGTTGAGTCATTTTTATATTTAGTCCAAATTAATTGAAGAAATTAATTCTCTATTTGTTCAAAGTTATATTTTATTGACAAATAAACTGGTTATAAATAAAATCATTTTAGACATATTAAAATATTTATACATATAAAAGACATGGGCTCTGTTTGGCAGAACTTATTTAGGACCTTATAGCTTATTTTAAGCTACTAATAAGCTATAAGCTCTGTTTGGTAATGTTCTCAAAATAAGCTAGTAGCTTAAAATAATAGCTTATTTTGAAACGCTACTTGGGTAGCTTTTCAAAATAAGCTAGTAGCTTTTTAACTTTTTTCCATCTCTATCCTTATTACTTTAAATAAATGACATCCTTTACACCTCTCAATTAAAACCCTTTTGACATTTTCTTTACATTATGTTTGGTTGTAATTTCAGTTTGATATTTATGTTTGAACATTAATTTTTGTATGAACTAATCTTATGAATTATAAATATTTTTTTTTTACTTTATATATTTTCAAATATATGTTCTTACTTTATATTTTATTTAAATATATTGATTTCATTATTTTATATTTTAATATATAAACAAATCTATTTAAATTTAAAATTATTTAAATTGTACGAAAATGTCCTTTTTAGCCTTTTTACATTTATCACATTATCAAAAAGCTAATTTTACCAAACACTTTTAAGCATCAGATTTCAGCTTCAAGCTTATAGCTTTTCAGTTTTCAGCTACTTTTCAACTTTAAGCTACATTTTCAGCTAGGTTTGCCAAACATAGCCATGATAATTAAGCATCTTATAAGAGAAAATAAGCTAATAAGTTCGTCCTATAAAAATTAAATAATGTAATATGGTCCTTATAGTACTATACACTATATTTCTTAATTTATTTCAAAAAATCTTCTTTTAGCATTAGCAAAATTATATTCCTAGCTAGAATTATCTATATTATTACTTATTAATTAGTGCGCTTTTATTACAATACT
This sequence comes from Ipomoea trifida, assembly GCA_003576665.1. NCBI lineage: Eukaryota > Viridiplantae > Streptophyta > Magnoliopsida > Solanales > Convolvulaceae > Ipomoea > Ipomoea trifida. The sequence goes on along the minus strand of CP025644.1, from coordinate 18,969,940 downwards.
AATTTTTTTCACTTAAAGATTGATTTATTCATTTTATTATTTATTTATTTAGTTATGCATCTATGTATATATATGTAGTACTGTACTTATTTGATCACTGGCTTCGGTTATTTGCCTGTTAAAGTCAATTTATAAATATATACACTATTTCTAAATTATTACTCCGTACAATTTGATTGAATTGAATATTATTTTAGTCATAAAAAATGTGGATAAATTTTGAGAAGAATAATTTGAGTAGCTAGGTATATATTGTTTGTTATTTGAAAAGATTTAATAAGATCTTGAATATACACTTATCACTAATATAATTAATTTTAAATTTTATTATAATTAACGTTAAATATTAATAAATAAAAAATTTAATAAAAGCAATAATGTTAGTCAAGCATATTACCTGAAAATTGATAGCCTTTAACTTAAGATCCTTGGGCAACAATGGATGCTGCGGATACTTTTCTTCCAAATACTGCTCATTATGAGTACCCATACCGTGAGTTATTCCATCTTTGAATTGTGAAAAAACATTCAGACATACCAGCAAATTAAACTAATATAATTAAATAGAGAGCCTCAATCATATGATTCTTCCAAATGAGAGGTCACAGATTCAAACTCTAGTGTGGACAATATTTTTTGTGCTTTAATAAGTTGAAAAAATATGTATAGACATATACTACATCGTAAATTTGTAACAAAGTCACTAATATTAAAAAAAAAAAGAAAAAAGAGTAGAGTCTCACCATCAAAATGGCAAAAGAGTCTGAAATAACTATGTCTCCATCAACAAGGGTCGGAACATACCCCATAGGATTCAGCTTCAAAAATTCTACATTTGCATTTACACCCCAAAATATAATTAAAATTAATAAATAATGTTGCAAAATTGACAATTCTACACTATTATTTGGCTCATTTTTCTTTACTATATATATGGGGGAAAATAGCATATTTACTCTTTAAATTGTTTGTTTATATTTATAGGCAAAAACTAGTGTGAAACGGTCTCACAGGTTCTTGTCTGTGAAACAGATCGGATTAAGATGAAAATATAATGCTTATACTGAAAAATATAATACCAATCAGGAATAAATTATATATTGTGTTACTTATAAAGGAAATTTTAATACTTTTGAAGAAAAATGTAATACTTTTACATTTTTTGTTTAAAAGTATTACATTATATTTTTTCCTCAAAGTATTACACTTTCCCTTAGCTTATAATAAGTAACAAATTAAATGCTCCGTTTCTAATTTGTATTACATTTTTCAGTATAAGTATTACATTTCCATCTTAACCCGACTTGTCTCACGAATAAGGATTTATGATACGGTCTCATAGGAGAGTCACTCTTACTTATAAATTATAATATAGATTTAATTAGAGTAAATCTTCATAGGTGAGGTATTTCTAATCCATATGGACGACACTTTTGTGGTTCCGATTTTTCTTGGAATAAAGAGCTTTCGAATTATTATTTTTACTTCAAATCTTACATTTCTTCATGCCTAAACTCTACCAACATGTACTGGGGCTCCGTCCCTCCTGACTCTATTTCGGCTCTTTTGCATTAATATATCTATTTACGAGGTGGTTTTCAAAAAAAAAAAAAAAAACTCTACCAACATTTTCTATCTCCTAAATTTTAAAAACTTTTCATTTAAAAATTCTATATATTATTTTGTTCTTCACTATTGTTTGTATATATCTTCCCATAGAGGATACCATTAAATAGGTAAAAACACAGTCAATGGACCATTTCGATCACCACATCTATCATTTCTGCTCTTATTAAATCGAAGAGTTAATTATCAAAATGGTTCGTTGACGGCAAATTATTGTGTGGATCATGATCCACATAGCTGTGTGGATCATGAATATAAAGTACATTTTTATTTTATACTAAAAGTAAATTATTTTTGTACTGAAGGTACATTATTTCATAGTATATATGAAATAATGTACCTTCAGTACAAAAAATAATGTACTCTAAAATAATATACTTTATGTACAAAAATAATGTACTTTTAGTATAATAAAAATGTACCTTATATTCATGGTCTACATAGCTATGTGGACCATGGTCCATGCAATAATGATTGTTTCATTGACTATAACAAAATTACTAATTTGGTCCAGAATAAGCAGACATTTAACCATTAAACAAACGAATGACTAAATTAGTTAAGATTTTTAACGTTGAGGACTTAATTAAGCAAAAAAATAAATAAAATAGAAAAATAAGAACTAATTTGATAATTTTACTATATTCAAAGGATTATTTTGGTAATTAACTCAAAAAATATGATCATGAAGAATTTAAGAAAGCTTACCAGGGCTGAGTTGTTCACCGTTCACCAAGTCAACCGCTTTGTAATTGAAATCCAGTCCTATGATTTATTTATTAAAACAAAATTAAAATCACGAAATGTTAAACCGCCAGAATCATACGGTAAAAATTTGTGTGAAACCATCTTATGGATTCATGTTCGTGAGACGAATCGAGTTATAGATAATTAGGTGTATAAGTATCAAAATTTCAATTATAAGTATTATATTAC
>CP025644.1:18899532-18955378 GCA_003576665.1 Ipomoea trifida | reverse complement strand
TATACAATAAATTGCACAAAACATTATAGCAATTCAATAAATATGAACATAATAAAACAATATGATTTAAATTCAATTTGCAATTTACATGAAAATTACTTTGAAAAACTATATAATTTTCAAGTCTTTATCAAATTGCAATTTGAATAAAAATTATATTAACAAATAATAGGCCCAAAAAATTAAACAAATATGTATATAACATATAATAAAACAGGCTTCATATAAACAAATATATTAAAGCAAAGCAGGCCCAAAACCAACAGAGTATTAATAGAACAAACAGGCCCAAAACCAATAATTATTATTAATAAAATGAAATGGTCAGCCCAAAGGGCTAGACCCGGCCCAACAAAACTTAATCAGCAAAAGAACAAATAACAAAACCTAGTATGTTGTCGGCTCCACGTTAAACACAATTACGCAAAAGAAGTGCGAGGAGAGGACGCCGGATCGAGTGACCGGACGACGACCCGGCCGCAGTCGACGGCAGAAAGCAGCACCGGCCGCCACCGTCCTCGGGAGCCAGCGCCGCCTTCCCTCCGCCGTCCTCAGCCGCACCAGCAGATCACGGCCGACTGGAAAACCCTACCTCCCCACCGCCTTCTCGCCGGAAACCGGCATCGCCGCCGCCATCCTTCCGCCGCGACGCCTCTTGCGTCTGTCACCGGCGTGGCCGGAGAAGGGGAAGCCCAAAAGCGGCGCCTCAACAGGTTTTATTTATTTATTTATTTTTGTTGTTGTTGTTCCGTCGGAAGGGAAAAACGCGCCGGCGACCGCCGCCCATGAGGGTGAGGTCGCCGGAAAAAGAGGCCAGGGATACACCGGCGACCGTCCGTTCCTTCACGGTCGCCGGTCAGTCCCTTCTCCCTCCTTTTTTTTTTTTAAACGAAAACAGAATATATATATATATACAAAACGTATTATGCGGAATTTGTATATATCATTATATGAAAATACACATTCATATCAGCAGTGTATCACAATTCTTACCAAAAACATAACAGCATATAAAAAGGCATTGTATATCATATACTGGAAAAATATATAAAATGCAATATACAACTAGGCAGAGATTTCGTGGCACTGATACCAAATGTTAGACTAATACACATAACTTCACTAACCTCCAGCCATAGTGTCCTTTAGATTGCCTTGTAAATCCCTTTGATTGTCTGTGTATTTCTGCAGAGTGTCTCCCACTTGCTCTCAGGTTCAAAATAGATGGTGTATGTATATAGTCTGTAACCTGAGCAGTGGGGGACCTATCCCTTTTATACCTATAGAACCATCAATATAGGTCATGTAACGGTTTCCGTTACATGGAACCACATAATGGCTATTGAAGGCCATCATTACTTGCACCATTCAAAATAGAAATGTTACATATTATATTTTTATATTACTTAATTTGCCCTTAACTATTTTTTTTTATGTATTTGAAATGTATATAACAATAATAATAATAATAAGGCAAAAACTTGTGTGCGACCATATCACGTGTCTTAATCTGTGAGACGGGTCGGGTCAACATAATTTGGGTCATAGTTAATATTATGAGTTGGTCTTTGGTTTTCATTGGGACCTAAAAAAAATCAAAGGACCTAAATGCTTAATTCGAAAGGTTGAGTCTAAATGAGCCTTAACTCCCTGGATTGCTTCAAGATTACCACTAGCTACTACGATATCGTCCACATAAACCAAAAGAGCAATAAACGTTTCTCCATACCCTTTAGTGAATAATGAAGGATCTAAAGATGCATGCTTGTTTAAAACCTTGAGATAATAACTCATTTGTTAGTTTCATATTCCATTGTCGACTAGCCTACTTCAAGCCATATAAAGACTTGGTTAATCGACATACCTGCCCCGACTTTGCTGCTTTAACTCCAAGTGGCAGAGTCATATATACCTCTTCGTGTAAGTCCCCATGCAAAAAAGCATTATTAACGTCAAGCTGGTGCAAATGACATCCTTTTATAGTCGCAGTAGCTAAAAGAGAATGAATAGTTATAACCTTAGCAACCAGACTGAAAGTATTTACATAGTCCAAGCCAAAAGTTTGTGTATAGCCTTTTGCCACTAACCTAGCCTTGTATCTTTCTATGGAACCATCTGCATGAAGTTTCATCTTGTAAACCCATTTACAACCAATTGAATGTTTTGCAGGGGCAAATATGTTAGGACCCATGTTTTGTTAACATCAAAAGCATCTAATTAAACATGCATAGCCTCACGCCAACATTCATGCTTTATAGCTTTATTATAACTAGTAGGTTTAGTGACACAAGGTGAGGCCAAAATAAAATTCTTATGGGAACTTGAAAGACGATCATAAGCAACCACCTTGGAAATACAATGTGGTGTACCATGCACCTATACACATGAGCTAGAAGAGCCGCCGTATATTAAGTTACAATGACAATCTTTCAAATAAGATGGTAGTACTCGGTGATGAGTAGAACGTCGGAGTGTTGGAACAACTTCTGCATTATGTGGTTGTACCAGACTTTGTGAATAACTATCATCTGAACACATGGGTCCCCCATCATCAGCTGGCTCTCCATCATGAGTTGGCTCTCCATCATGAGCTGGAGAACTAGAACCATAGGGTATCATATCATCTTGCCTGTTGGAACTCATGTATGAAGAAGTGGAATTTTTAACACCAAAATGATCACCAATTTGTTGGCATTCAGGTGAGAGAGAGTAACTGCCTTTAGGTGATGAAAAATTGCCAAGGAAATGAGCATTGTCAAGTGAGGAGGAAATGCCGCCACACATACTATTTTCTTCAACACCACCTTACACTAAACTAGGAAGTTGAGTAGTGGTCTGCATAGGTGTGCCTCCTGCAACTGAAATACTTGTGTTCTCCCCAAGGTCTACAATTTTATTTGGGAGTGGAACCTCTGAAATAGTCTTTTGATTTTTTTTTCTACAAAAGAAAAAATAAACTCATGAAATAAAACATCCCTCGAGACTAAAAGTTATTCTTTGTGTAAGTCATACAACTTGTATCCCTTCATGCCTTTTTGAAACCCAATAAAAATACACTTTTTTACACGAGGAGAAAATTTCGTACAGCCCGAAACCAACGTACTGGCATAAGCCAAACATCTAAACACTTTTTAGTGTAGAGTAGAAGGGCATTTTATGAAAAAGAACTTTATATGGAATTCTATTCTTAATGACTGGTGAAGGCAACCTGTTAATAAGGTAGACAACATGCGCAACACAATCAGCCCAAAATTCTTCTTGCAAACATGCCTAAAATCTCAAAGCCCGAGCCACAACCAAAATGAGTTGATGTTTGCATTCTACTACACTATTTTGTTGTGGAGTACCTACACAAGATATCTGATGTTCAATACCTCGTGAATCATAAAACTCTTTCATTTTAAATTTTGTCCCGTTATCTGAACGAATGCACTTTATATTATCATCAAACTGTGTAGAGACAAATTGACAGAAGTTTTGTAACAATTGTCGAGCCTCCTTCTTTGTGCACATAAAAAGGACCTAGGTAGCCCTACTAAAGTCGTCAACCATAGTTAAAAACTAACGATGACCATATAATGAGGGAATGCTATATGGCTCCCAAATATCAACATGAATAATATCGAAACACCTCTCAGTTGATGTCACACTAGTAGGGAATGCTAAACGTCATTGTTTGGCATAATGACAAATTTCACAAACTAAATTTGGAGAATAATTTATTGAACTATCTAAACTTTGCAATCCCATTATTCTGTGAAAAGACGCATGACCCAATCTAAAATGCCAAAGATTCAAATAAGAAACAACATTCATAGCAACATTTTTTGAAAATAATGATTCATTGAGACATGGCTCATCATCGGGCATTAGGAACCAGTACAACCCATCTCGCTCCTCAGCTAAACCAATCATCTTCTGGTCCGTGCCAGCCTGAATTTCACATCCATTAGCATGAAACATCAAAGAACAACCCATGTTCTTAGTCAACTTACTTACAAAAATTAAGTTAAATTCAAATTGGGGCACACAGATCGAATACATCTTGTAAAATAATATTCATAGATAATCACACACAACCAACATGAGTAGCTATGGCACGATTTTCATTCGGCAACACGACATAGATTTCTCGCACCTCATTTGAATCCAAAAAATATGTAACATTATTCACAATGTGGTTTGTTGCACATGTATCAATAATCCAAGTAAGCAACTAGTAGGAAACAAAATGCTTACCATCTTGAACATTGGATTTAAAGGATGTGAAGGAAGCATTGGCTCGCCTATTGATATCTCCAGCAACCACTGTAGAGGGAAACTTGTCATCTAGTGGTATATTCAGTTGTTCTCTTGGAATATGACTTGTTGGCTGACTTATAGGACTTAGAATATCTTGACAAGAAACATATGTTACAGGCATAGAATTTGCTGCAACTAAATTTGCTAATTTCTGAGTAGAACTATGTACGTTACTTTGCTTATTCTTGCCTTTCCAGCCCGAAGGGTATCTATGCAACTTGTAACATTTGTCTACGTTATGCATGCCCTGTAAACCCACAAAAATTGCAAATAGGCTTTTTATTAGAATTACCAATTTTCCATTGTGTTGTGCTGGCCCCCCATATTTATATTTCAAGCTTGAGTAGTCCTTGCAAGAAAAACACTTTGGGCTACTTCTTCTCTATTGGCTAGAACCAATGCACCAAGACCACCATGGAAAATTTGACATTCCAATTGTTGCACAAGAGAACACACTTTCCCCGCCATAGGCAGTGGTGTCATAAACATTATTTGTGACTTTACACCTGCATAATTTTCACTTAAACCTCTCAAAAAAGTGGTTACTTGCTCCATGTGATGATGCTCTTTGATTCGGTCTAAACATCCACACTTGCATCTAGGGGTACAAGTGCATGTAGGTAATGGCTTCAAACTTAAAAGCTCGTCCCAAAGCAACTTAAATTTTGTAAAGTAAGCACTGATCTCCTTGCTTAATATTATAAATCTCCGCTTGGATATCTGAAATGTGAAACACATCTTCTTGGCAAAAGCGTTCCTTTAAGTCATCCCATACCTCTTTTGCAGTGTCTAACCATAGAATGCTTTGTGTAATAACAGGTATCACGAAATGCAATGGCCAGGATAACACCATGTTATTCTCCCTTTTACAAGTTATATAATTGGCGTTTGTTCTTTTTGGAGCCATGACCGAGTCATCTACAAAATCGAGCTTTTTCTTGGAAAGTAGAGCCATCTTCATTGCCCTGCTCCAAGTGTGATAGTTCGTTCCATCCAAAGGAACGGTAACCCATAACAAAGAAGGATTCTCGTCATAATGAATATAACACGGACTTACAACATTTGTTGCGTCAAAATTTATTTTAGAGGCTGGAACTTGATTCTCAACCATAAGGGAGAAAAAAATTTAATTTAGCTCTAATACCATAATGAAGTTTGAACAGCGGAAGAGAAGAAAACTTAAAATGGTAGATTATCTCACACCATACACTGCTATCCAAAAGGATATAAATACAAAGAATGAAACACCCATGCACATGCATGCCCAGACTCCAGTTAACCTACCGGGAAAAAAGAACAAACAAAACAAATTAAATAAAATTAAAACATAACAACTAAAGAAAATGTCAACTAATACTACTTCAATACATTTTAAAATTTGATTTGCACCTTCCCTCACCCTACACGTGAAAAAGAGTCTTTATACTACACAACTAACATATTATGTGTATAATATATTAACTAAGTGCATAATCTATTAATTGATTAACATGGGCTATGGTTAATATATACTAACTGCAGGTATATAATATGAATATCGTTTTGGACTAGTGTCCATAATGAAAAGTGTACATTGATCCGTGGTATAATTTGCTGAAAAAATTGAACATGTGATAAGAATTCATAAAATATATTTAAGTTAAAATTTTGGAAGATGTTTATGCAAAAATGAATAATTTTTTTTTTACTAGAATGAATATTTTTTTCGTACGTTTAATAGTTAAAACACTGAAAATTTAAAAAATAACTTTTGAAAATCATTTTGTGAGTTTTTCAAATTGTTACTAAGAAATAAAAAGAAAGAGAAAGAGAGAGAGAGAGATGAGATGTACACATTTAGGTGCTGGAAATGATCTTGGAAGCTAAGATTCCAAGCCTAGGGGGTGCTCCCTCGTTTCATTCCAAAAAAAAAAATGGTAAAATTAACACATTTGTTTACATTATCTATTACGCCTTCATCAAAATAAATCATGATTTGTTCTCTCTCTCTCTCTCTGGTTTTTTTTTTTTTTTTTTTTTTTTGTTGTTGTTGTTGTTGTTGTTGTTGTTGTTGTTTTTGGGGTGGGGGTGTTTCGATTTTATTTGTATTATTACTATTTTGATAATTAATTTGATAAAATTTTGACATAAGTTTTGTTTTCTTAAGTTTACCTTTTCAAATTTAAAATTAAATAGTATAAGACTACACATTATGTACGTAGTATTATTTAAAAAAAAATCACAAATCAAAATTTTGAAAATATATATTTAAAAATGTTGGTCAAAATTAGGTTATACTTAAGATTAATAAATGAAAGTAAGGAAAATGACAGTTCCAATCCCTTAGTTCAGATAATTGTAGTATAAAGAGTACTAAGGGTGAGTATCCTTACTGCAAATCGGCTCCTATCCAATCTATATTTACTTAAAAGTGGATGCAATGCTAATCCATTTAGTATAAACCTCGCAACTAGTAGAGTGGATGTTGTGCGAATATGACTTATCAAAATTCGTTATATCTAATCTGCTATGCTATTCGTTATAATCAGTCGGGTAATTGTTAATCGGAAGTCGGAACAGACCGAAACGCAGCCTTTTGAGTTGTCATTTGAATTGATTAATCATTCAAATTTTGACTACTCGTGTTACTAACTGGATTATTTGAAGTTTGAGCGGAATAACTCTAAGTCTATAAACTTAAACAGATTGAGAGGTAAAATTCCTAATCGATTGGTATCATCAAAATCTAAATACAAATGCTCCTAACACATTCTTCGTGATATAGATTGATTTTCCAATTATTTTCAATATATAAAATTAATTTTTAAATTTCTAATCTCCAATTTCAGGGTTTGTTTTAATTTCTAGAGTCAAACTCGTCACCTCAATAGAAAAAAAAAAAACATAAAGATTAACTCTACATCGTAAATAAATGAGAACATACAAATCATATATTACCTTGTAAAGAATTATAATGGTTTAAAACTAGATAGCAATTAGAAGTGGTGGAATAAAGTATGATTTTCTCATACATTTAGTTTTGTAAATGGCAATGTTTATACAGTTCTTATATCGTGGACCGCGGTCCACGATGCATTGTGGACCGCGATCCCCAAAACGACGTCGTTTTGATTAATGAAACAGACGGATGAATTCGCGCCACTCACTTTCTTTTCATATATAGTGCACTTTCTTTTCATATATACTGCAGTTTCTTTTCATATATACTACACTTTCTTTTCATATATACTGCACTTTCTTTTCAACATAACTGCAGTTTCCTTTCAATACAACTGCAGTTACTTTTTGATATAACTATAGTCTCATTCGATAATATACAACTGTAGTTATATCAAAAAGTAAGTGCAGTTGTGTTGAAAGGGAACTGCAGTTGTGTTGAAAAGAAAGTGCAGTATATATGAAAAGAAAGTGAGTGGCGCGAATTCATCCGTCTATTTCATTAATCAAAACGACGTTGTTTTGGGACCGCGGTCCACAATGCATTGTGGACCACGGTCCACGATATAATTTGCGATGTTTATATGGTGAAATCTCATTTTCATATGGGCCTACACCTACTCCTTTTCTTACTCCAAATTAGGAAAAATTAAAAGCAAGAGCTGACTTTGTGCACATGCAATGTGAAATGTGAACATGATCTCCTTCCCCTCACCTCTAGAGAATAGAGATTAGATAGAGAGGGATTTGGGAATTAGACAGACTGTCATTATCTGTCAGTGCAGAAGTCCCAATCTCCAACTACAAATTGCATATTTTTTCTTCCAACCAGACAAGACATTAGAACAACAAAATACCATTTAAAAAATGACAATTTTTTTTTATAAAAAATATAAACAGCAGCATTACAGCTCAAAGCCATTATTGCCATATAAGCTCGCTTCTTCACTTCTTCTTCTCACCTCCCTCTTTCCTCTCTAGTCCTGAGCAGCCTTGGTTGCAGAAAAGCTCACAAATTTAGCATCAAGGCTCGCGGATCGCCGCTGCCCAGATCCGCATTTCGCATTCTTTATCGGAATTGGAAATCGAATCCCCAAAATGTACGGCAGAGATCCGTGGGGTGGGCCGTTGGAGATCAACGCCGACTCGGCCACCGATGACGAGCGGAGCCGGAATTTGCACGAGCTGGACCGGGCGGCGCTGTCGCGGTCGCTGGACGAGACGCAGCAGAGCTGGCTGCTGGGCCCCACGGAGCAGAAGAAGAAGAAGTACGTGGATCTGGGGTGCATAATTGTGAGCCGGAAGGTCTTCAAGTGGACTGTTGGCTGCATCATTACCGCCGCCCTTTTGGCCGCCTTCATCACCATGATCGTCAAGCTTGTGCCGCGCCACCACCCTCACGACCCGCCGCCGGATAACTACACCCTCGCCCTACACAAGGCGCTCATGTTCTTCAATGCTCAGCGTTGTAAGTGTCACCTAAAATTCTTAATCTATCACTCACTCAGTTAGTCACTGGAACTGATGGGTTGTGCTTATTATATATATGCTTTAATGTCTCTTTAAGTGAATGATTGATTGGTTTGTAGGTCTAATGAATTAAATTCATTTGTCTTTAATTTAGTAATTAACTTGATTTGGACTTTAGTTTGTGAATTTGATGAATATTATTGGGAATATATTAATGTTTGAGATTGATCTATAGTTAGCAACTCTTAACAAAATTTTGCTGATTATTAATAAATAAATATGATGAATCATACCATGATTTTTGTTTTTTTTTCATCTTCTAAGTCTTCTTTAAGAAGTGGTCAATTTGAGAACAGTAGTATCATTATATTTTCTAAGGATCTTGCTTTGAGGATGGCTGCTGCAATAGTGTCTTTGAGTTTGGTTAACAGTATCTCCAGATAAAACTCAGATTTTAGGGGGAGTATGGAATGATTTCAATGTTGTTTCTCTTACCTCTCATTATTGCTGTCTTAGTGTACTAGTTATTGGATCTTCTTTGCCTTGGAGTAAATGTAAATCCCAATATTGATTGATCTTTACAGCTGGAAAACTGCCCAAGCACAATAATGTATCATGGAGGGGTAATTCAGGGTTGCAAGATGGCAAGTCAGATTCTGCAACGATGTTTAAAGATTTGGTTGGTGGTTACTATGATGCCGGGGACGCAATCAAGTTTAATTTCCCTCAATCTTTTGCCATGACCATGCTGAGTTGGAGTGTGATTGAATACAAAGCAAAATATGAAGCCACCGGTGAGCTGAACCATGTTAAAGAAATAATTAAGTGGGGTACTGATTACCTCCTCAAAACCTTCAATTCCTCAGCTGACACCATTGATCGAGTTGTTGCACAGGTAATGTAAATGTTACGGAGTAATAAATAACAATTCTTTCACTAAGTATGATTCTTGAAATTTTTGCAGCAGTAAAATATAATGGCTGTATTTCATTATTGCTTTTATCAATGTTGTGTCTTGCTATGTAATTCTTTGCTTTTCGATATTATTTAGCTGGATCTTCAGATCTGAGTCTGGATAGTATATCTAAGATAGCTTGCTGATGACCGCTTTTACTGATTTTTCTTATACTCTGGTCTGATTTGTCCAAATATTTCTAAAGTATGTGGGTGGACTCTTATGTTTATCTATTAGGTTGGATCTGGGGATACTTCGGGAGGGAGTACAACACCAAATGATCATTATTGTTGGATGCGCCCTGAAGACATGGACTATGATCGGCCCGTGACTGAGTGCCACAGTTGCTCTGATCTTGCTGCGGAGATGGCTGCTGCTCTTGCATCTGCATCCATTGTATTTAAGGACAACAAAGCCTATTCACAAAAACTTGTCCATGGTGCTCGGACGCTCTTCAAGTTTGCTAGGGATCAACGTGGCAGGTACAGTGTCGGTACTGAAGCTGCAACTTTCTACAACTCCACTGGCTACTGGGATGAATTTATCTGGGGTGCGACCTGGCTGTATTACGCAACTGGAAATTCTTCCTATCTTCAACTCGCGACGACTCCAGGTCTAGCTAAGCATGCGGGTGCTTTTTGGGGAGGGAAATTTTATGGTGTGATGAGCTGGGATAGCAAGCTTGCTGGAGCTCAAGTAAGTAGATAATTCTTTTTTCCTAAAAATATTTCTGCCTTATCTTTCCAACTACCATCGTGTTTGAGTTTGCAATTTCCTTTCTTTTCTTATTGAGCACTCAATTTCTTCGAGAATTTTAGTAATGAAACAAAATGGTTGTTCATTTTGTTATTAGGTCCTCCTGAGTCGCATGAGATTATTTTTGAGCCCCGGATATCCTTATGAAGAAATTCTGATGACATTCCACAACCAGACAAGCATAGTCATGTGCTCCTACTTGCCATACTTCACCTCTTTTAACAGAACAAAAGGTAAAATTGATTGATTTAACATTTGAACTTATAGAGTTTGAAGTTCCTGTAGAGTTGCGGTATAGAGTTTTAAATTTACGTGCCTGTTGCAGGAGGCTTGATACAGCTCAACTACGGGTCTCCTCAACCTCTTCAGTATGTAGTAAACGCAGCATATTTGGCTACCTTGTTTGCTGACTACCTTGATGCTGCTGATACTCCCGGATGGTACTGTGGACCCAATTTCTACTCTATTGATGTCCTCCGCAAATTTGCTGCAACACAGGTAATGTAACGTAAAATCTCAACTCTAATTTCGATTGGGGCTTCTTCTCTTGATGGTAGAATATTTAATTTTATACCCAGAAGGACGATAGATATATACTTTATGTTTATGCACATAATGCTCGTTTTGGGGTGACGAGGGAAACCCACAACCGCTATTCAGGAGTGTGCATTGGGTAAAGCCCACATTGTGACCCTAGCTGGCAAATGACCATACGGAGGTAAACCAGCTGGGTTGCCCATAGCTCTGACCGGCTCAAACCAAGAGGGTTGGGATTTGAACTCGTGACCTTGTGGTTAACACATCATACTAGTTGATATGCTCACAATGTTGTTTTTCTTCTGTGACTTCAATTCCCAGATTGAGTATATCCTTGGCAAAAACCCGAAAAAGATGAGTTACGTCGTGGGATTTGGGAACCACTATCCAAAACGTGTTCACCACCGTGGCGCATCAATCCCTAAAAACAAGGTCAAGTACAACTGCAAAGGAGGATGGAAATGGAGGGATTCCAAAAAGCCAAATCCAAACACCATTGTTGGAGCCATGGTTGCTGGTCCTGACCTACGCGACGGTTTCCAGGATGTCCGGACTAACTACAACTATACCGAGCCAACGCTAGCCGGCAATGCTGGTTTAGTGGCAGCCCTTGTGGCTTTATCAGGAGTAGGAGGAGGAGGGGGAAGAAGCGCCGGAATTGACAAGAATACCATGTTTTCTGCAGTGCCTCCTATGTTCCCCACCCCACCTCCCCCACCAGCACCTTGGAAGCCTTAAAACAGCCTTTGGGTAATTGGGTTATACTCACTTCATTTCCACTTTTTGATTGATACTGGAATGAATTCTGACACCATTACACTTGAGCCAATACAGAAATATAAGAAACACAATGGGTGGGTGGGTGGGTGGGTGCGTCTGAGTGTGTGATTCGTTCGTGTTGTATACAGGGAGGATCTATGTGTATAACAAACAGACCAGTGATGTGATGTATTCTTTGAATTTTGAAACACATAATATAAATTTTAATACCATCTGCTTCACCGCATAATTCTTCATTTCTGTCGGAGAAAGGTGTACCATTCCATTACTTTACCACTCAATACTTCTTGGAATGTTAGCTAAGAGCAACGTTATCAATGATTTTTTTGGAGATAATGTCAGATCTTTTGCCATGTTGGAAGGAGAGAGAGAGGGTGAGAGAAGCTTCTGAAAAAATGGAGTTATTAGCACAGTAAATTTGACAAAACATTGAAGGAAGCTTCGCCGTTGTGTGCGTACAGCGCACAGCTGCGCCCACCGGGCGTGTGCACTGCACGCGCCAGACGTGATCTTTTTTTATTTATTTATTTTTGTTTTAAAAATTATTTTTGTTTTTTCTTTTTTTCTCCCTCCCATTTTTTCTTTCCTAATCACACTTACAAAAACTCTTAAAATACCGCGAAATAACTCCATTGATGGTGATGCTCTAACACATCCAACACCCTCCTATAAAGTACAACTTATTACCAACAGCTTATTCACTCACCGGTTCAGAAAGATCAAAGTTTGAATCTCAGCAGCAATTGTGTAGGAACTAGGAAGTAACCTCACCGGTTCAGTAGGTAGTATTTGAAGAAAGATTAAGGTTTGAATCTCAGCAGCAATTGTGTAGGAATTGGGGATTATGCGCAAAGTGGGTAGATTTCTTTTGTGCACTGGCATTTGACTTTAGCAGCAGCTGTGTGGGAACTGAGAATTATGCTCAAGGTGGGTAGATTTCTTTTGTGCATTGGCATTTGCCACTATTTGTTGAGCCATTGAATTACCGTGATTTGTATATTTCTAAATATTCTATCGAGTGCATTCAAAAAAAAAAAAAATATTCTATCGAGTCGGAAGGTTGGGATTGGAGATTCAACTGAAAAGAAAAGTACAATTCAGTACTTGGTGACAACACTTGTTGGAATGTTTAGTAACACATCCAAACAAAATCCTGTGAAGTACAACTATAAACACTCAGATATAGATTTATTGGAATGTTTGCTAATAGATCCAAAGAATAGCGTGTAAAGTACAACTACCAATCCTACCGCTAGATAGGGATTAGGGACCAACAATAGATCCAAAGAATAGCGTGTAATCTCGGTATTGCAATCTGTCCGTCAATGTCAGACCCACCTTGCCTATTTGTGGTTCTTGGAATGTTTTTTGCATGCATAAAAATTTTGAGTATAATCTCTGAGTTGGCTTAAGAGCATAACTTTGATGGAGTTCAAATCGAAACAGATGCTCAACAGATTCTTCTTAGCTCCATTATGATAATTTGACGTCTTATGTTCTAATCTTAAAAGGTATTTCGTTTATTGTCTTTTTATTTCAGAATGTGAGTTAATTTTGTTAAACGTTTTGTTAATTATGTGGCTCATCTTTTGGCCATAAACGCTAGTTTGTTTGCAGGTACCCGGTCTTGGTTTAATACCGATCTCTCTTTTCTTTATCAAGCTTTGTGTAATGACGTTATGATGAATTAATGGAATTGTGTTTTGTTTTCAAAAAATTTGAGTATAATCTTTTGACAAATGGGAAATGGAGTTTTTCCTTAATTTTTTCTCATGCAAGAGCAAGATTTTTGTGGTCATAGTTGTTAGAAAAAACACTTGTAAAAATTGAGTGAAATGTACTGCCGTGCTCAGGGCAAGATTTTAGGGTGTGAAAAGTGCTCAATAGCACATGACCTCAATTTTTAGAGGCTCCAATATTTATTTTTGACCTAACTATTTAAAAAATAAAAAATGCAATTAATCCTGAAACTCATCAATTTTTTTCCCAAATCAATTCTCTCTCCTAATAATTAGGACCTAATTAATTAAGAATGCTGCATGGCAAAACCATTATGTTTCCCCAACGGCACAAACGATGTCTCAAGCGCTGAATTTGCAGAGATAAATTAAAACATGTAACATTCACCCGTTCACCAATACCGCATGAGAAATTGATTCTTCCCCTTAATAACAAATCGTTCTACTTGCATTCCAAACGGTAGCGGTAACACAACAGGTAGCCACTAGTCAGGTAGTTTCAAGATATATAATTTTTTTATTTTTTAAATTCTATTTGTTTGGACTTTGAAGATAGTAAGTTAGTAGGATTCTTATGGTTTGGTTTTAAATGTTGCGCTTATAATTTTAGTAGGACCTCATTTATTTACAGGAACAAGGTCACAAAAAATCCAAAAATCGGCCCTAGCGCGTGCACTGCATGCAAAAATGTTTTTTTTTTTTTCATTTTCTTTTCTTTTCTTTTTCTCCACTTTTTTTTTTCTCTCTCCTTTCTCTTACATGGCCGGCAAAAACTCAAGGAAAAAACATAACTAATGAGCTTGCTCTTATATCATGCACTTTAAGGTATTTATATTTTTAGGGAAAAGGGTCAAATAGGCCCGTAAACTTTACGCCAAAAGTCAATTAGGCCCTTAAACTTTTAAAAGGCGCAATTAGACCCTCAAACATGTCAAATTGAAGCAATGAAGTGCAAAAACAGTTAAATGACATGTTATGACAGGTTATTTGTATAAGTCCGACGACCGACGACACTTCCGACTTCTGGCGACCGGCGACGACCCCGGCCGCCATCTCTGGCGGAAGACCTTTGGGCGTCTTCTCCCTGGGAGAAGGTGAAAAGTTTCTGGTCACCAATGACGTTTCTGGCAATTTTTTACTGATAATCAAATTACTGAAAAATTTGATTTATTTGACCAAAAATGACATGTTTGAGGGTCTAATTGCGCCTTTTAAAAGTTTAAGGGCCTAATTGACTTTTGGCACAAAGTTTAAATAAATCTATAGTTACATAAAGTTATTACTTTAAGTATATAAATCACTATATTTCTATTATTTCATAAAGTCACAATTATAGGTATATAAATTCACTACTGCAAGTTCATAACAAATTATTAAAACAATATTGATAGGGAATATCTCTCGCCCGTATAGACGCATACTTGCTAGGTATTAACCCCGTAGGCCTTTCGGTCCACTTCCCAAGCATGCTCGACCCCGCCCGAACCAAGGTGCAAGTTTAACCGTGTGCCCTGAGTTGGGGCGGAATTCCCAATCTTCACACTCCAACCGTTTGTCCCGAATAGAAAGCCTTATGCACTTAGGGGGTAAATATAGTAAATCTTACCCTACCTGATCATGCCATAACATGCCAAGTTCCCAGTATTTGTCCCCCCTCTCAACCCTCTATATAAGGCACATTTTTGCATGCTGCTGGATTCGAACCCTCGCCATGCCTAACTTACAACACGCGCCCATCCACCTCTGCTTAATGCCTTAAGGAGAGACTTTTGAAATTTTCTCACTAGCAACATACTTTAGCTTGGGGACATCCGACCCACTATCTCAGTTACCTGAGCTCATATACCTACAGCAGAGATAGTACCTAGTTGTGTTAAGATACCTGAGAGTATTTTTCACACCAAATATATTAACCTCCCCATGAGTCCATGAGAACCAATCTCATCCATTAAAAAAATAGATCATATGAGAACCTAACCTCTCCATGAGTCGATGAGAACTAATCTCATCCTAATATGCACACGTGCGTTTTTAATCCCCCAATTAATCTCATCTATAGATTTATTTTTTAATGGATGAGATTGGTTCTCATGGATTTATTTGGAGGTTAATGTTCTCATATGTATGCATGTACACACACATGTGTGTGTATTCAGTGATAATTGATCAATTGAAGTCATTCTAATGAACATGCAATATTATTTTTATGTACCTAGGTCCATTAATAATTATATTTGACGCCTCTTGGCAAAGTGGACCAATATTTTTTAAATAATTAAAATATTATTATTTTAAGTGAGTTGGAATTACAGGATGTAAATAAAATATTATTGAATTCAATTGTATTGAATTCCGTTATATTTAAAAAAAAAAAAAAAGATATGACATATGGGATCCAATTTTGAAAGTGGAAGAGTATTTCATGAATGCAATTATGCAAATAACCTTATATCATGGACTATGGAGCGTGATATGATTAAAATGGTCATGGTGCATGATTGTGTTACTCACCCTGGGCATCGAAGACGACAATAAAAAAAGCCTCTTCTGAACCATGATATGCAGAAGGGAATATTATCAATGAGTCGAAGATTGGAAATGGTTACTCAAGAGGTGTGCAAGACAGTTCAACAAGTCTTGCCAATGTCCGACCAAACCATTAATGAATCTAACGGAGCAGCAAGTTCCTTCAAGGAAAGCTTCCAATTTGTAATACAATCCGCAAATCAAGTTTTTTGTAACTTAGCTAGAAAAGTTATTTCTATGTCTAACCATAAGAAATGGTTAACCATTTCTTTGTGCTTTGTTGTAAAATGTAAACGTTCATACCTTTGATTAATATATTAGCTAGGGATGGCAATGGGTCGGGTGTGAGTCGGGGAGAGTTACATCCATCACCCGACTCACCTTACATTTTCTCCACCCACCCCACCCCAACCTGCATCGGGTGAACTTTTTCAAAACTCACACCCATCTCATCGGGTGCAGATGCCCACCGCAGGTACCCACCACTTATCAACTTATTATTATTTTTTTAAAAAATAATATTTAATTACTTACACATAATAAAATAATAAACTTCATTAGTTATACTAAAACATAAAATAATAGAAATATTTCAATATAATAATTAAATTGTTAATTTTTAAAAATAAACTAAGTAGTTTAGATGTAAAAATAGTAAATTGTTACCCAAAATTATTGAAACTTTTATAATTAACTATATACTAGTACTACTAATTTTACTATTATATATATACACACATATAGTGGGTCGAGTGGGGTTCTAGGCGGGTTTTGTACGTAGAATCCGAATCCAACCCGATCCACCGCGGATTTACTTTTTTAAGACCCCACCCCCGACCCACAACCCACTATCACCCAAAAAAACGCAATCCATGCAGGGTGGATTCGGGTGGATATCCGCGGGGCGGATTGAAATTGTCATCCCTAATATTAGCTACGGAGTATTATTCAAAAAGAAATCATAGGTGGTATGAGTGTAATTTAATAAACCTGAGGGGTTCAGGTGAAATTATTTATTGTAGTCAAGTCCCGGCCCCGCCATAACTGTAATCCCACTGAACTCTCCCATTTGCCATGCTCTCTCTCAATGGAGAACTGAAACTCCGGACATCTAACGCTGTTGAAATGATCCTCCATTCCGATTCTCTATACAGAAAACTCCATTTTCTTCACATTATCTGTTATTTGCCTCAACACAAAGCAGAGTTTATGGAGAAGCAAAGCTCCGAAATCTCCGGTTGAAATGATCCTCCATTTCTATCATGCATATCCAAATTACGATTCATTTTTTCTCATAATCTGTTAGTATCGAGCATCCTCTTCGTCCGTGTTTCCGGGACCTAAAAATGCTGAAGTTAAGGGCTTTCCGGCCGACGAATGAAAAGATTAAGAAGATTCACGTGCACCCGACGCAACCGTGGCTCGTTACCGCCGATGTGTCGGATCACGTATCCGTTTGGAATTGGGAATACCGCCAGGTTCGTATAATTGATTTTGAATTAAAATTGTTTTTTCCCCTACGATTTTGAGATTTTTGTCAATTCTCTAGTTATACCATCATACCATGAGTTAGATAACTGAGGAGCCTGGGCGGAAGAATCTTGTTTGAAATGAATGTCAGTAGCTGAAATGTTACTAGTCGAGTTTGAAATATAATATTAATATTTGATGTTGTAATGAATCACGTTTGAACTAAATACGCAATGGATATTCCGAAGTCATGTGTGACTGTGTTCATTGTATATCGATTGTTGTTAATTTGGTTTTCGGCCATTAGGTGATTTATGAGCTGAAAGCTGGTGGTGTTGATGAGAGGCGATTGGTCGGGGCAAAGCTCGAGAAGCTGGCTGAGGGTGAATCAGGTAGGATATAGTGCTGTAGACTTATAGCAGGAGATGTCATGCCAACTGTTTTAAATTTCTAAATTCAAGTATGTTGATAATATGTTGACTTTATTGTATTTATCTGATGAGATGATATTCTAATAAGATACCAACTTCACTTTAGGTATCTTTAGAGGAGATGATGGTACATGTAGAAGCTATAGTATATATAGACTATAGTATAGTTACATGTATTTTCATCTAATAATCTTTATCAACCGCCTAAATATATTGTTTTAACTTATAATCGATATAATGTTATTTATCATTGCAAAACTAGTTGATTGAAATGTTGCTGAGATATATAGAAATTAGAATTGTAAAGGAGGTCTAAAATCTGTAATTTTAGTACGTAAATAAAAAATGGCATTTTATTCTGTTTGTACGTCTGCCCATCCAATGGTGGGATGAAGTGTCTAATTCAGAATCTGAATGGAAGCAGCAATGGCTTTCAATTCCATTCCATCATATAAAACATCTGAATGAAATCAAATTCTAGAAATGATGTCCTACACTCCTTCTTTGATTCCATTCCATAATACAAACATAAAATAAATATGTTAGAGGTTTCAGAGAGAAGTATGAAGAAATTTTTTGGTCTTGAATAGATGGAAAATCTAACTCGGAGAATAAATGTGCTGTGGGAAACCTGGAAAATCTAACTCCTATCACCTAAACAGGTTCGATCAGATTCTTGGTATAAAGTTCTGGTATGATGAGGGTCAGGAAGTTTTATCATAAAAACTCTGGGGTACTATATGTGGAGTAGTTTTTCTATTTGAGTAGTGTAGATTCTGGTAAAAGTAATGGGGCTCATCGTGTTGAGATATAATTTGGGAAATATATATTGTTGACTTGCAGACGTTTCTTGCTGCCTTTCTTTATTTAAGCGGCCCTTCAAATTAGGGAATTGCACTTTTACTTTTTGTTCTCAAATTAAGATCTTTCAATCTACCTATTCAAGTGCAGATCACTTGTAATTTTTACTTACTATGTCTTTGTGTGACAGAGCATAGAGGGAAACCAACTGAAGCTATACGGGCTGGGAGGTAATGGATTCATTGGACTGTCCCTGAAGGGTTTTGCAGCGTCTGCTGCTATGTTGTTGAACCTGAATCCCACCATTCTTTTGCATGGTTCAAGTGTTAAGCAGGTTAAATTTTATGATGATGATGTACGTTATTGGCAACTTTTGCGCAATCGTTCTGCTGCTGCTGAAGCTCCAACAGCTACCAGTAATGTCACTTCAGCTTTTAGTGCACCCTCACCGTCAGCGAAAGGAAGACATTTTCTTGTAATATGTTGCGAGAACAAAGCAATCTTTTTGGATTTGGTGACAATGCGTGGCCGTGATGTACCAAAGCAGGACCTTGACAACAAATCACTTATCTGGCAAGTTTTAATCTATCCTTCTTCAAGTTATAAGACCATAGATGGTATAAAATCTTCTGAAAGTGAAAGCTTGTTACTTCTAATGCTTTCTCATCACATAGACAATCCCTCCTGGCTCTTTACTTGACTTTCCTTTTATTCACTCTCTGATAAGCTAGGGATTTTTGGATGATTTGAGCCAATAAATATAGGAGCCTGCAAGTATGTTATGAACATCTTTATCCAGAAAAACATTACTGATCATGGAAGGGTTCTAGGTGCATTGTTATGTATCTATGTATTTTCCCCTTTATCTATTTTGATTAGACTTAATTAAGATGTTCCACATCACTTTTTTTTTTTTCTTTTTTTTTTTTTTTGCTTTCTATACCAAAAGGAAAGTAATCATTTATGTCATTCTATGTGTGGGCATTGGGATTACTTCAGGAGTTCCACCCAGTAATATGCATGTGATAACCGGAAACTATCTGCTATAACCTATTTGATTACATGTGCATGATAAATTATTTCCCTTGTCATCCTAGTGATCACTGATATTTGCACATATCTCCATATTCTCTTTTATTTGTGACTTTGGAAAGTTGGGCGACCTTGAGTGACTAATGAGTTATTTTCTTTATTTTGCTTTACACTGTCACAGCATGGAATTCCTCTGCAGATCAAATGGTGGTGATGGTCCTCTTGTAGCTTTTGGTTCGTCAGATGGTGCAATTAGAGTCCTCTCAATGATAACATGGAAGGTCTCCATCTATCTCTTGCTTTTTTCTTTTCCTAATATTTTTTCTTTTTCCAATTTCCAAGATCTTTGGTTTATCACCAGTTTTTTAAATAAATAGTGTGATGTAGCCTATATAATTCTTAGCTAGGGATAATATGTCAAAAATTTCTATCTTTTTTGCTTTTGTCTATCTGCAGCTTGCTCGAAGATACACTGGAGGCCATAAAGGAGCAATTTCCTGTCTGATGACCTTCTTGTCTGCTTCTGGCGAGGTACTATTTTGGTTTTTGGCAAACCTTGGAGTTTCATATATTGCTACATGAAAGTATCTCTAACCTTAATTTTTAATGAAGCTCCCTTTTTTTTTTTTAATAATTCAAAAAAATATTGGATTTTAAAATTAGCATAAGTTTGTCTAAATTTTTATTTAAATTTGCAACTTTTTATATCCAATAGGTGAGTGGCATTAAGAAGTGCTGATCTTTGACTTGACCAGTTAGCTAAGAAATGTTCATTTGTGATAGTCCTGCTGTTTTCCATGGGTGGGTGGGGTAAAAACTTGCTAGAACATTTAGCAGATAAGTTAGGTTTTGTGTGTTTAAAATCATACTACTTTGAGCTCATAGACTGGAGTTTTGTGTTTAAAATCATAGTAGTTTGAAATCATAGAGCAGCTAATATTATCAGCTTTTGTTGTGCTATTATTTCTCTGGTTATGAGATTTCTCAAACTGTCTTTCTTTTACTCATTAGAGAGAATGCAGAAATCAAATATTTGAAAATTGGAAGAGTAAATTAATTGAGCTGCTGATCCTAACAAGTCTGTTACCTTCCTTTGTACTTTTCAAAAAAATAGTAAAATATTAACCAGTAGACTTGAATAGTTCTTATTTGTTGACTAGATGGGGCTCCTGTACTAGTTCTTATTTGCATACTAGATGGGGCTTCCTTAATAGAGTGGTGAAAGTGGTTAAATATTTTGCTCTTTGACCTGGTAAAGTAACCAAGATAAGTTATGACCTATTTCGATTTTAAAAATATTCAACTCTATTTTATAAAAAATGAAACTCTCAATTTATTTAATTAATTTGAATAAAATAATTATTTATTAGAATATCTATATGTGTATGTTTCTATAATTTTTTTCTTGAAGTTTTAACATAAATCAATTATTAATGGTTGCAATTAGAGGTGTGGTTAGTGTGAATATTGTAACTTTTGTACAAAATGAAACTTTGCAATTTATTTATTTAGTGCAGTTTTAAAAAATAACATTAATTCTAACATTCTTTATTAAGTGTTGGAAGGAGTCAGTAGTTTTGGTATGAACCATAAATCATCAATTGTCATTCTAATCAAAGGCTTTAATTAAGGTATCATGACTGGATGAATTTACCCTAATTAGTTTAGTTAATCTATGTGTAAAATATTATTTTATGTTATTTATTTTTGAAGAACTTAATTCATTAAAACAAATTGTAAAACATCATGACACATAGTAGAAGGAATGGAAAACCATTCCATACAATCTGACAAAGAACCCGCTACCCTAGCAATCAAATGGGCTACTTGGTTTGCAGATCGTTTAATTCAGCCAGCTGAGAACCTCACAAATGCTCACTGCTTCTGCTTCCTTTGGTTGGAATTCTCCTTGCCAAGGAACTCCCTTTGCTGCAACAAAATCTCAATTCGCATTGCCAGAATAAAGACGAACCCCATGCTATTTCACATTCCACAAACACATGGAAGCTCGACTTATTTCCAGAGGACTACAATTGACACAAAGTTGGGCAGGGAACACGTTTAACTGACAAGAAATCAGCTGTTGGAAGACAGTTTATGCAAACCTGCCAGAAGAAATTTTTAGCATTAGGGGGAATATTAAAATTCCACATTTTATTCCATTCCGGCACCTCTGTGGACTGGAAATTTGGGTCAATAGCAGGCAGCTTTTTACAGAATATTTGCCATTCTCTTCCCCACTCCAGAAAAGTTTGTCTTTAGTTTCACTTTCTCCTAGTGGTATATTCAAGATCAGTTTTCTGTCTCTCTCTTCAAAGATATCTGCAATAATATCCTTGTCCCATTCTATCCCTTGCTCATTCATAATAGAGGATACAGTGGCTTCCTTGAGTTGTGGTGGCATTCATGTTTGGATGAAGGGAACTTCAGCATTGGGAATCCATGGTTCAGTCCAAATGTTAATAGATTTACCATTCCCAACTCTCCATCTACAACCTTTCCAAATAATGTCTTGGGCCTCCAACAAATTGCGCTATGCAAACTAGGGAGTTCGACCAATTTTAGCTTTTAGAAAAGAAGTCTTCGGGAAGTATCTAGCTTTAAACACTTTGGAGACTAAAGATTCTGGATTCTGAATAAATCTCCACCCTTGTTTTTCCAACATGGCTTTGTTGAACACTTGAAATCTCCTAAGATCCATACTCCCTTGGTTTAAAAGATGTTGCCATGCTTTCTAACAAATCCCTTTTCCTTCACCACCCCCACCCCCCCACCCCCCCCACGCCCCCAAACCAATAAGCATTGATTGTTGTCTCAATGTTCATACATAACTCTTGAGGGAGAAAAACACGCTCATTGCAAAAGTCAGGGTAGCTTGTATGACATTCTTCAAAAGTATCTCTCGTCTTGCCTTAGAAAGATGCTTGTGATTCCAGCTTTGTATTCTTCCCAACACTCTCTTTAATGAAGCTTAGTATTTCTGTTCTCTTTTTTCCCACCAGAGAAGGCAAACCTAGATACTTTCCTTTCACTTCACCTCTTTTTATTTATTTTTATTTTTTTGTAAAAGAACTCTTCATTCTCTTCTTGGACAGATTCACCTATGTTTCTACTAAAAGTGATGGTTGATTTTCTATAATTGATAGTCTATCCAAAGGCTGCTGTAAATTCCAAGAGAATCTTTAAGCACATTTCGTTCCAGAGAATTATCTCTACAAAATAGGAGAATCATCAGTGAACAGGAAGTGTGAAATAGCTGGTGCTTCCCAACACGCCACCTCACCTGTGTGCGAGCCGAGTCTCTTTTTATCGGGTGATACTAAATTGAAGCATGTGCTCCATCTCAACTAAAGGGCTAAGCTGATAGTTGGACTGCACATTTATGTTTATGTATTATATATATGCTATTAAGCACCATCAGTAAGAATGTGGTAATCTATAGTAGAAACACACTCCCTGACAAGATTTAGCCACTTTTCACAAAACCCCATTTTCTTCATAATATCCTTCAACAGCCCCTATTCAACATGATTATATAGGCCTTACTCATGTCAAGTTTATAACCCACCTTTCCTTGTATCTTTCTCTTCAAATAGTGATTAATCTCAAAAGCAATCATAATATTATATGTAGTCTGTCTTTCCAAAACAAACACACTTTTTATTGGGAGATAAGATTGCCAAGCAGAGGTTTTATTTGGTTTGCAAGAACCTTCCCCAAAATTTTTTAGAGGACATTACATAAGGAAATCGGATGCAAGTCATTCATGGATTCTGGGTTGGATATTTTTAGAATTAATACAATTTGAGTTCTATTCAACCCATCAGCAATTTCCCATCTTGAACAAATTGCGCTTACAAAAATGAATTACATCTGCACCACACTATGCCCCAAAAATGCTGATAAAATCCTGGGCTAAACCCATTAGACCTAGCGTCACAACCTAGGCAAGTTGAAGATTTTGCAAATGGAATATCCTTTCTCAATACAATTCAAAATAGAGCTCCATGTGCAGAATTAAAAAGCTTCTGGAAGGAATTATGCATGCGAGAGTCTAAAGCCGTACCTTTTTCCACCCAATTCCTATTTGTGTCTAGAAGCTTGGTAATTCTGTTGTTTCTCCTTCTTCTTAAAAGAATTATGGAAGAAACAGGAATTAGTATCACCCTCTCTCAACCAAAACTCCTTAGCTCTCTACTTCTAGAACATGTTTAGTTGCTCTAGGACCTTCAAGTAATTCCGTTGGGCTTCCACAAATATTTGAACTCCCGTTTGATCATGTTTTCTCATGGACCTATGTTATTTATTAGTATTATGAATTGTAAAGTGCATTTTCAATTTTGTTATTAATTTTGGCAGTCATGAGAACTACTTCTATGTGTGTATTAAGCTTGATTTGTCCCACTCCGTTTTCTTGCATGTAGGGGCTTTTGGTTTCTGGTGGTAGTGATGGGTTGCTCGTAATTTGGAATGCAGACCATGCTCACCATCATCGAGAACTTGTGCCTAAGCTGAGTTTAAAAGTAATCTTCTTATTTTTCATTGTTTCTTTTGCTTTTAGTTTTATCTATGTGAAATATTTGGGTGATTAATTTATTTATTCTTGGCTCTAATTATAAAGAGGCGATTTTTTTAAATTTATTATTTATTTATTTTTTCCTTTTTTGTTCTGGTGAAAATTGCTCTCCTTCAGTGGTTAAGCAACCAGGGGAGGGGGAAAGTTTGTGTTCTTGAAAGTCCCCTTTCCGCTCCAATTCTAATCTTGCTTTTGTAGTTCTAAAGAGTGTGTAAAAAAATGTCTTACTTCACATAAGATGAAAGAATACATTGGTACATATACCTGCTGAAAGTGTCTAAAAAGGAAAGATTATAATCTTATCCCAGTACTGATGCCATCCTATCCCTACAATCATGTTATTATATCTCTAAGAGTAAGTGATCTACAATCTATGCACTCGGTTTATTTACAATTCATAACACTCCCCTCCAAGTTGGAGCATAGATGTTAATCATGTCCGACTTGTTACATAAATAATTAACCTGAGTACTGTTTAAGGTTTTTGTGTAAAGGTTTCTAAGTTACTCTAGTCGTCACAAATCTTGTAGATATCAAGCCTCGTTGCAACTTCAATATGCTTGGTTCGTTCATGAAAGATAGGATTGGATGCAATATGAAGTGAGGCTTGATTATCACACCATAATTTTGCAAGAATAGGAGTTTTGAAACTTGCTTCACACAAAAGATCGATGATATACCCATATTACCTCACATGCATATTGTGGCGTAGCCCCGTATTTTGACTTTGCACTCGATCATGATACAACGTTTTGCTTCTTACTCTTCCATGAAACTAGATTCCCACCAAAGAAGACACAATTTCCACTTGTAAATCTTCAATATTCCTTAGACCCTGCCAATAAGCATTTGTAAAACGCTCAGTTTTTGTATGCCTATGATTTCTATATAGGATTCCTTGTCCAAGAGCACCTTTTAAATAACAAGGAATTTGTTCCATAGTAGCCCAGTGATCATTTGTTGGGGATGACATGTATTGATGTGGCTAACAGGATATGTAATGTCCAAATGAGTTATTGTTAAATAGTTTAGCTTCCCAAGTCTTCTATACCTTTTCAGATCCTCAAACAATTCCCCTTATTTTGTGAGCTGTATATTGAGAATCATGGGAGCATTACATGGTTTAACTCTCAATTTTCATGTTTTAGTCAACAGATCAAGTGCATGCTTTTATTGGGATAGTACTATCCCTTTCTTATTTCTTGTGGCTTATATACCCAGGAAATATTTTAGCATCCCTATGTCTTTTGTGATCAACTGAGCATGAAGAAATGACTTGAGGGCTGTGATACCTTTGGTGTCACTTCTTGTGATGACAATGTCATCCACATAGACCACTAGCAAGACAATACCTATTTTAGATCACTTATAAAACAGAGAGTGGTCAGATTTTCTTGTTTGCCATTCCAAACTGCTCTGTTGCTTGACTAAATTTTCCAAACTAAGCTCGAGGACTTTGTTTTAAATCATACAGAGATTTGGAAAGTTGGCATACCTTCCTGTACACTTCCTCTTGAAGATCTCCATGTAGAAAGGCGTTCTTGATGTCAATCGAATAGATGTGAACTTAGCAACAGGGCAAAGGTGTCAAAATAATCTACCCCTTAAGTTTGAGCATATCCTTGCACTATAAGGCGAGCCTTCAATCGAGCAATAGATCCACCAGATGTGATGGCAAATGCCCATTGTAGCCAATAGGTTTCTTACCTGCAAGTAAGCTTACCAAATTCCAAGTACCATTCTAGTCTAAAGCATTCATTTCTTCTATCTTAGCATTGTACCATCCATGATGGGACATTGCTTCTTTCACTATTTTAGGGAGAGAGGAAGAGTCAATGGATGCAATAAAAGAATAAAAGAACAAGATGATGGTGACAGATTATCATAAGTGACAAAGGAAGAAACAAGATAATTGCACTTGCGTTTACCTTTGCGAAGAGAAATTGGAATATCATCATTGGAGACTTGATCTAATGGCGAAGAAATTGGTTCAGGACACGGGGTAGGCATGGGCTCAAGTATAATGGGGGTTAACTTAGGAAGTCTTGGTCTACAAGAATAAACTTGAAGAACTGAAGGACACATTTTGAAATTGAGGACACAACTTCTTCAACAAAGGTACCCAAGCGACAATGGGTTTGGAAAGGAGAAACAACAACTAAACATGCAACAGATTTTGGCTTGTCGATGTCAAGGATGTAGAGGCCACTGGACTCATGTACCAATAATCTTCTTCGTCATAAGATCCTAAAATAAATATTAGCCAGTAAAGAATGTTACACAACAGTTGAGAGCACGAGTAAGATTGCTGACAGAGATCAAATTAAAGGACAAATTAGGTAAACTTAGAACATATAACAAGGGAATTGAAGGAGTTGGTGCAATAGAGCCAGGCCCAAGTGTTTGTGAAACAGACCCGTCAGTAAGAGTGACGGGAAGACTAGAATTATGGGGTGTAAAAGTTGAGGATAAGCTAGAGTTACCTGTCATATGGTGTGTGACACCCAAGTCAATAGCCCATTTGGAAGTGGAAGAAAAAAGGCTGGTGTGTGGGTTACCTGAATCGGCAATTGTTGTGATAGGAGTATTTGAAGACTTTAGTGCCTCCTGATATTGGGAGAACTTAGCAAACTTATTTGCAGAGATTATAATAGACTAGGTAGACACATCATTGGTGGAAGCAACACTAGCATACTGAATCCCTCTATTCTTGTTCTACAATTTCCTACAGTCGTGCTTCATGTGACCTGTCATGTGGCAATTATGAAAAACAATTCCGCCAGAGTTTTTCCCTTGAAGGTCTCTACCATTACCATTGACGGATTGTCTTCCAAAGTCTGACAAAGAATTTTTACTTATAAGATCACTACTCAATTGAATAGATTGAGAGTTCTTTATGCGTAATACTTGAGAAGAAGTATCTTGTAATGAAGATATTTTAGGACTAGACAAAACCTAAGATATTTAGCTGGAAGTCCTACCAAAAAACTCATGACAACCATTTGTTCTTGTTGCTTTTGTTGAACCTTTATATCATTACTAAAGGGCATTAATTGATTTAGTTCCTCATATGTTTTCTTAAATTCCATTAAGTGATGAGTGACTTATCTTAATTCTCATCCCAGTAAAAAGCTTTATAAACATTGTACATACGAGTAACATTTCTTTTTCCAAAATACAAAAACTCGAAATATTTCATTAACTCTTTAAAAGTTTCACAATGACGGACTAAACTGATCACATCATTATCAATAAAATTCCAAATTTGTAAAAAAAATTTGGCTCATCCTCTCTCAAGTCTCAACCAAGTTTTCTTAGTGTTCTCATCTTTAGGTTCCTCATCAATTCTATGGTCATCTTTATCTATACTACGTAGATAAAGTTTAATGATTGGGTTAGGGTCACTCAATTGGGCTATAATGCACATGGGTCAAACCACACTAAAAGATTGAATCCAACCAATTAGCTAGTCTAACCCATGGCTTTATAAACCCACATGTTCTCTCTTATTTTATCAATATGGGACTCTTAACAAACTTATATTTCGTAAATTTTGACGTGATTGGACCACACCGGAGACTATAAAAGGCTTACCCTCAGCCATTCTAGAGCAAATAAAAAAAACCCAACCACAATCTCAAAACAAAAGCAAGAGAACTTGAGATGAGTCTGACGGACAAAGGGGTCTAACACCAGAGAAGAAACTGTCCAAATTGAGCCCAAAAAAAGTGTTGTACGGACTCAGGCAACCAAAAGTTTTTCAGGTCACTGCCGAAGGCTCACATGTTGGCGTGTGAAGAACCGACGAAGATGTGTATAGAAGCTTGTGGATCACGCATAATGGTTCTGGCCACTGAATTTTTCAAGGAAGTTCGTTGGACGCTGATGCTCCTCCTTGGTTGGGTGTTGATGAGTGATGACAGTAGATCAAAGAAACCAAAAACTCAAGCCTACTATGATCAGTAGACAAAAAAAAAATACAGTGATATATTTCATGTTATAAGTCGTAAAACATAATCCTATACCAGTAATCATGCCAACATATCCCTACAATCATGTTATTCTATCCCTAAGATTAAGTGATCCACAATCTTTTCCATCAGTTTATTTACAATTCAAACAGTAGTTAATTTCCCTATGCATTTTATTCTCACTTACATGTTTTTACTAGATATTGCCATCTGGTTGGCACCTTAGTTTACTATTTCCTGGTGGTCATTTTAGAAGCGGGATTCGTGATGTGTGATAGTAAATGACTAATTGGTAGGCAAGATGGAACCAAGTATTGGAGTTACGTCTCATTTAAGTGGTGAAACTATTGTGTTTGGAGAGGTATTCTAATGTGTCATTTCCACATGCAACTCTCTCTACCCTTTCTTTCTTTCTTTCTTTCTTCTTCTTCTTCTTATTTATTATTATTTTCTTATGGTTTTTATATTATAAGTGACAATTTAAAGAGAGATTGGAATCTAATCTGTTGGCACAGCTTTTCTTAATGTCTTATGACACAGTTGACTAATTTGAAATCCATTTTAAATGCCCCTTACTTTCAAGGCACATGATGGTGGTGTTACTGCTGTGGAGCTTTCTAGAGTGATTGGTAGAACCCCCTGGCTAATTACGATAGGTGCTGATAAAACATTAGCAATTTGGGATACCGTTTCGCTTAAGGTACTGCATCACATTGCTTTATTTAAAAGTGCTGTGTTATATAAATGTATTTGTATACCATCAGTTTCCTCTACCCCAACCTAGCTACTTTATTTTTAGGAATTGCGCAGAATAAAACCGGTTTCAAAATTGGCTTGCAATAGTGTCCAGTCTTGGTGTCATCCTCGGGCTCCAAACCTTGATATCTTGATATGTGTTAAGGATTCCCATATTTGGTATGCATATTTCCCACTTGATCCTACTTGCATTAGCATAACTAAGTTGGACACCATAGATGAGAGCTTATTTTCAACTTATTCAGGCTTATCTACTGCTATAAGAACTTAATTTTATTGTGTTAGCTTATGAAAAGAGCCTGTAACTTTTTGAAATGTGTTTTTATCTTATTATAGAAATAAGCTCAAAACAGCATTTTTTTATAAGCCAGTTGAATGCCAAATCTGTTTAAGCTGTTTTAAACTTATATCATGGAACTTATTCGAAAGCTGTTGTCGTAAATATATTTATTTAAGCTGTTTATCAAGACTGAGCCTTAGTATTTCTGAGTTCTCTAAAGGAAGGGACGAGTTTCTGTGAACATTTGGCTGTAGTTCCTTAAATAATCTCCTTGAGGATTTTTTTCCTTTCAAGTTTCAATAGAGGAAAACATTAAATTGTGTTGAGACTTTTGCAGGGCTATTGAACACCCCACTCATTCAGCTCTTACCAGGCCATTGTGCGAACTTTCCTCACTAGTTGCTCTACAACTACTTCCTTCACAGAAAAAGCTCAAAGTAAGTAGCTTATCCTTGATCTAAGTTTTCCTAACTTGTTTATGTGGTGCTAACACAAAAATAGAAAGAAACAAACAAACTTGCTATATGAATGCTTATGGTTATAGGCTACTTATAGCAGATATGATGTTCTGAACTATGTATCTTGTGCTCAAAGGAGTTTAGAAAAATGTGTGTTCTATTTCTTATTTCATGAGTAAGGTTTAATGATTGGAAAAAGTATTCTTCAAATAATCTTGCTGTTTCAGAAGCAGGAAGCCCATCTTCTTTCCTTTAAAGCTAAAATCTCATAGAGGTGGGTGAAATCATTTTTCAAAACTTGACATTCTTCCAAAAATTTATGAGCGTTATTTGTACAAAAATAACTTTCTGTTCTCCACATGATAAAAAATCATTGTTGGTGATGTTAAAACTATTTGAAGAGCATTTCTGTTTCCTTTTTCATAAGCTTATATCAATCGTCTATTAGAATGCTCTTTCCTTTGCTGTCTTAGGTATACTGCATGGTTACACATCCCTTACAGCCACATCTTGTTGCTACTGGAACCAATGTAGGCATCATTTTGTGTGAATTTAATGCTCTGGCACTTCCATCGGTGGCACCACTGCCAACACCAATAGGAGGCCATGAACATACAGCTATTTATGTAGTTCAAAGGGAACTCAAGCTGCTTAGATTTCAGTTGTCTAACACTGCTAATCCAGCCATTGGGAATAATGGCATCTCAAGTAATACAGCCCCTGAGCAACTCCTAGTTAAGCAAACCAAAAAACATATTACTACTCCAGTTCCGCATGATTCATACTCAGTTCTTTCTGTAAGCAGTTCAGGAAAGTAAGTGATTGCTCAACTTAAAATTAAGTTGCTACTACATCTTTTGTATCATCTCTATCTTCACTATTTGCTCTCCATATTTTTAGGGCATTCATTCACTACTTTTCAGTTATTAGTGACCTTGACTCCTCCGAGTTATCTTGCTCTACAAATCATGCAGGTATCTTGCAATTGTATGGCCAGACATTCCTTACTTCACAATCTACAAGGTTAGTGGTTGGTCAATAGTTGATTCTGGCAGCGCTAGGCTTTTGGTATGGGATACTTGTCGGGATAGATTTGCCTTGTTGGAATCTGCTGTATTTCCAAGAATGCCTATTATTCCAAAAGGTGGTTCATCTAGAAAGGCAAAGGAAGCCGCAGCTGCTGCAGCACAAGCTGCAGCAGAGGCTGCTTCTGCTGCTTCATCTGCCGCTGTTCAAGTTCGTATCTTGCTTGATGATGGAACCTCAAACGTGTTAATGAGGTCTGTCGGCTCTAGGAGTGAGCCAGTAATTGGTTTGCACGGGGGTGCACTACTTGGTGTTGCCTATCGAACATCTTGGAGGGTTCGCTCCATCTCAACTATGCCCTTGTCAGGTTATGGAGCTAGCTCTGTTTCTTCATTTAGTGCTTTTGAGAGCAGTATTACTTCTCAAAAAGCTTCAGCACAGAACTTTCAGTTATACAGCTGGGAAACGTTTCAGCCAGTGGGTGCTGCTCTTCCTCAACCTGAATGGACAGCATGGGACCAAACAGTTGAGTATTGTGCATTTGCTTATCCTGAATATATTGTCATTGCTTCCCTGCGTCCTCAGTTTAGATACTTGGGAGATGTAGCTATTCCTTATGCTACTGGGGCTGTGTGGCAACGAAGGCAGTTATTTGTTGCAACTCCAACTACAATTGAGTGCATTTTTGTGGATGCTGGTGTTGCATCGGTTGACATAGAAACAAAACGCAGAAAAGAGGAGATGCGACTAAAGGAAGCACAGGCAAGAGCTGTTGCAGAACATGGGGAGTTAGCATTGATAACAATAGACAGTCAGCAAAATGCTCCTCAAGAGAGGATAAAGTTGAGACCGCCTATGCTACAAGTTGTTCGATTAGCTTCTTTTCAGCATGAACACTACATGCCTCCATTTTTGACCTTGCCTAAACTATCTAAGGCTGAGACTGATGAAACATGGATGCCTAAAGAGATGGAAGAGAGGAGAGTTAGTGAGGTTGCTATTGGTGGTGGTGGGATTGCAGTGGCTGTCACTCGTTTCCCAGCAGAGCAAAGAAGACCAGTTGGACCTCTTCTTATAGTGGGTGTTAGGGATGGTGTACTATGGCTAGTAGATAGATATATTTGTGCTCATGCAATATCCCTAAGCCATCCTGGCATTCGTTGCCGCTGTCTTGCAGCTTATGGAGATGCTGTAAGTGCTGTAAAGTGGGCAAGTCGACTTGGTAGGGAGCATCATGATGACTTGGCACAGTTTATGCTTGGGATGGGTTATGCAATGGAGGCACTTCACTTGCCTGGAATATCTAAACGGTTAGAGTTTGATCTGGCCATGCAGAGTAATGATTTGAGAAGAGCACTGCAGTGTCTTTTAACAATGAGCAACAGCAGGGATATAGGTCATGAGGCTCTTAGTTTGGATCTGAATGATATAATGAACCTGGCAGAAAAGAAGGAAAATGTTGTGGAAGCCGTTCAAGGAGTAGTTAAATTTGCTAAGGAGTTTATGAATCTTATTGATGCTGCAGATGCTACAGGGCAAGTTGACGTTGCTCGTGAAGCTCTTAAAAGATTAGCAGCTGCAGGTTCAGTGAAGGGAGCTTTGCAAGGTCAGGAGTTAAACGGAGTTGCCTTGAGGCTTGCAAATCATGGGGAGTTGGCACGACTCAGTGTATGCAACATATTTTCTTTTTGATTTCATTTCATAATGCACTTTTGTTTTGTTTATGGGATACAAGTTATAAATGAAAATAATTTAAATATGTTAGATGATATGCAAGACCATGTATGATTTTTTTTCTTCTTATTCTCCTGTTAATGGTAGATTAACATTTGCAGAATATGGTGAATAACTTAATACCAGTTGGATCTGGGAGAGAAGCAGCATTTGCAGCTGCACTTTTGGGAGACAATTTACTCATGGAGAAAGCATGGCAGGAAACAGGGATGCTTGCTGAGGCTGTGCTTCACGCCCATGTATAGTAATCTTACTATAGTGTTTTTATTAGCTTATCCTCAGAATGTAGTGCGTACTAATCGCCCAGATTCATTAGATAGTGCTTGAATATGATTGGTCTCATTGTCCTCAGGCTCATGGGCGACCTTCATTGAGGACATTGGTTCAAGCATGGAATAAAACGTTGCAGAAGGAAATGGAGCATACTCCATCAACTAAAACTGATGCCACATCTGCATTTCTTGCCTCTCTTGAGGAACCAAAGCTCACAAGTTTGATAGATGCAGCAAAAAAACAACCAATTGAAATTTTACCTCCAGGAATGGCATCTCTCTATGGCCCAAATCCTGGTCAAACAAAGGCTCCTCCTGGCAAGCAGGGCATGTTACAACAACTAGGCAAGCAAATTATAGAAGGATCTAAAACTTCACAACCAAATGCAACATCTTCTGCAGAAAATGGGACTGCAACAGTATCAGAATCAGGTATTCCATCTAAGTCAGAAGTGGCACCTTCTGTTACACCAGAACCAGATACTCCAGCTGTGTCAGCATCAACTGCTCCACCTGCAGAACCTGATGCTGCACAAGCACAACCTAGTGCTCCGCAACCATCAGACTTGGGGGCTGAAGTTTCCCCTGAACCAAGCACACCAGATTTGGCACAACCAAAGAATAAAACTTCAGATAATCAAGTCACAGTCTCATCATTGGTGGGTGCTTCAGATCCAACTTTAACTGGAGAAGGCATCCCATCAACATCCAAGGATATCTCATCTGCAGCTGAGAATGAACACCAGTTGCCAGATAACATGGGAAATGCAGTTCCAAATGAGCTTCCAATGATTGAATTTTCTTAACAGGCTTCAGTGACTGGTTTGCCTTTATCTGCAAGATTGTCTATGGGCATTGAGGTAAGAAGTTGATGCAGTTTTGTGTCTGTATATTTGGTGTCATTGCAGCATGTATCATTCTTCCTTATCATATGCTTCAGATGTAGTTGCAGTTAGGTTTGCATTCTTTTATCCCCGAACCCCTATCTGTCACCTCTTTCCCCTACCTTTTGACCTTTTAACAAGTTCTCTTTGACATCTGCTTTCAAGAAAGAACTGACTTTACATGTTGGCCTTACCTGTATGTGATGCATCAGGCATCTCCTTGTTCTCTTAATA
This sequence comes from Ipomoea trifida, assembly GCA_003576665.1. NCBI lineage: Eukaryota > Viridiplantae > Streptophyta > Magnoliopsida > Solanales > Convolvulaceae > Ipomoea > Ipomoea trifida. The sequence continues at coordinate 18,921,451 of CP025644.1, read as the reverse complement.
TATTATTTTTTTTATTATGAGGACAAATAGACAGTCATGAGGTTTAGAGCCTTCTGAAAATGGTTGCACAATCTCTGCCCTGGAAATTTGTTGGTTTGTTAATTCCAATCGTATGCCACTAGGCTTTAGTTGAAATGATTATTAATTTATAGTACTTGATACACGACAATTAAATGAATTTGCTCTTAACAGCAGTGGAGTAGTGATGGCAATGGTTTTAAATCCAACCCATGCCTACCAGTTAGATTAGAAACTGACGTGGGCCTTATAATTGTTCAGTTGCTACTGTCCTTTGTCCTAATTATTTGCATCTAAACAGGGATGTTCACTGAGAATTGAATGAGACAAGTATTATATGCGTGAATGTTTGAAGGAGTGAACTTGATATGTGGTTAGTCATTATGATTGACTGACTTGTGTAAATCTTGTGTAAATGGAAGTGTTTCGGTAGACACATTTGCTCATGATAGCGGGTCACTCTGGATTTTGGACTGAATAATCTGTTTAATTTGTAAACTATGCAGATGCAACATGGAGGCAAAAGCAAAAAAAGAGTCAACCGAAGTGCCAGAATTTGAACTCTCTGCCTTTGATTGCCAGAAAACAAGGCTGAACCCCAACTACCATCAGGTACTAGTGATTCTCAAGGTACTCCTTGCCTAAACTCTTGAGAATTGGTTTTTAGGCAAGAATGGTTTGATTTCTTCAGCTAACTTAGTGATGCTGAGTTCTCAAGGTGCCATTAAGAATTGGCACGTATCAGATAATAAAATCATGCAAGTTTTGATCTGCTAATAATGGGTGGACATTGTTTAACTTTCTTTCATTTCACTCAACTCTTATTAAAATCATGCAAGTTTTGATCTGCTAATAATGGGTGGACATTGTTTAACTTTCTTTCATTTCACTCAACTCTTATTAAGTGCCTGCCAATTTGCCCTTGTGGACACCTGACAGTTTGTTATCAAGCTTCGGGTCTCAAAATATGCAGCAGTAGGAATGCTCCATCTCTCATTTCAACTTCACCAATTGAGCATGTAAAACGCATTTATTCTTACGGCAAATAGTTATACCTCAAAATGACTATGTATTCTTTGGGCGGGAAAATGCAAGTGCAAGAAGTTGTTGCTGAGATTTGTATATTTGTATTGTTTTTGATGTTCATTCTCTAGATATTGTGTTGTTGAGATGTTGATATTTATAAATTGAAGGTAAGAAACACAAGTCATACTTGTGTTTTTCTTTCATTGAGATATTTGCAAGAAATGCAAGTCGCACTTGCATTTCTTGTATATGCGCAGCTCCCATGGGAGCCGGTTTCCAGTAAATTCTTGTTTTAATAGACAAAAGCAAGTTGCACTTGTGTTTTTGTACAAGAATACATACGAGAAACTAGTATTTGTATTGAAAAATGCAAGTACGCCTTGCTTTTGTCAAGGTAAAAAAAATAAAATCAAAAAGTATCAAACTCATTTGGAACTTGTATTTTTACAAAAAGACTCAAGTTTAAAATAATTTTTTCCTAAAATTATTCAAGTTTAAAATAATCTTATTTTTATCCACTCCATTTTTGTCACATTTCAGTACTCTAATGCAAACCAAGCCTCTGACCCAATTATTATTGTGAGAATTACGGTCTAAAATATATAAAGTATATTATTTTATCTCATAAAATAAATTATTTTAATTTATAAAATATATTATCTCATTTTTTATCCCAAAATATTTATTATTTTAATATGTGCTCGAAACAAGAATTTTCTTTTTTAAATTACGCCTCTTTAAACCGTTGTAGTCTACACAATAATTTGCCCTTCTGACCCAGTTGGGCTAGGCACATAGTGCAATAACATTACCCTGCAGCTATTTTCAAAAATAAAAAATAAAAAAAAAAATAAAAATACCCTGCAGCTTAAATTAAATGTTACGAGTAAATAAAATTGCTCTTTGGTCTCTTCGGTTAGGTTTCTAGATCATTCGCTTCGCTACGAATCCGAACTCCAAAGCAACAACACAGTGGATGGGATGGTGATGATGGAGCTCATCTTTTCCCGCCCGTCGTCTATGGCCTCAGCAGCAGCCCTTGCACGGAAGTTCGTTTTCCTCAACACCGCTTCTTTCTCTTTCTCCATCATCACACGCGTACCTTCTCCTTCTCTCTACCATTTTCGCCCTGCAATTCCTAAACAACCCTATTTTGCGCCATTGGTGTCGCAGCGAAGCTTTTCGAGGAACGGAAGCAGGTTTTGCACCAACGCCGGCGAGCCGAAACGCAACACCTTGGTGAATTTCTCGTTATCCGACTCGGAAGACGATGATTCAGACTCGTCGTCGGAGATAAATAAAAAAGCTCCGGCGAAGGCGGCGGATAAATCAAAACCACCACCGCCGCCGTACGATCCGTTTAGCAAGAAGGCGGTTATAGAGGAACCGGATGACCCGAAGAACCTGCAAGATGTGTTCCACAAGATGCGCGCGGACGGGATGATTAACAATGCCGTCAAGATGTTCGACGGATTGTCCAAGGACGGGCTGACCCACGAGGCGCTGGAGCTCTTCTCGGTGATCAAAGACAAGTCGGAGATGCCGGACGTGGTGGCCCACACGGCGGTAATTGAGGCCTACTGCGACGCCGGCCAGCCCAAGGAGGCTCACAAAGTGTATCAGCGGATGCTGGTGTCCGGGGTGCTGCCCAATGCCTACACTTACAGCGTGCTCATCAAGTCCCTGGCGACCAGCCGTGATCCGAAGCTGGTGAAGGAGGCGAAGAAGTATGTGACGGAGATGGTGGAGAAGAGGGGAATGAAGCCGAACGCGGCCACGCTTGTCCGGAGTTTCGAGGGATTGGTGGAGGTAGGAATGGAGGAAGAGGGTAGAGAATTGGTGGAGATGGTGAAGAAGAAAGGGGTTGTGCCTGAAGAGGGTAAAGTGAGAGAAGTGTTGAAGAACAAGAGAGGGCCTGTTTATAGGACATTGATGAGCATCCTCTATGGAAAATGATATGTAAGTTAAAGCCTTTTTTGTTTTGAGTAATCTCTATATAATCCATCCTATTTTATACAAACTGATCGAGTCTATACTTTTGTGTTAACCAAATTCTCCTAGCGGAATTGTGCAAATTATAGCATGGATCAGAGTCTACCTCGCATTGTAGATTCTGATCCAAAAATAACTTTCAAATTTTGTATCTCTAGTTACATATTCTGACATGCAGTTGACAGTTTGTGCATCTGTACCTATCATATTACATGTCAGCAATTATCAATTATTTGTTTACATGTACAGAATCCAAAATGTGTTAATTGAAAGTATATTTTCGTATGAGGGTTCACAATGCAATGTGAATCCTGATTCATGGTATAACACTTGGCTGAATTGTAAGCACTTGTAATAGGTGGGACGGGTTAGAAATTTAAGACTTCCATATCCAAAGACAAGAATTGAATCTTGACATTTATTAGTTAAGAGATTTGGACTTTTGTGTGACTAAAGTTTCACCCTAGAAATTTATGGGATAGTGACTTAGAGTAGGGATGCAAACGAGTTGAGTGTTGGCTCGGGTTCAACTTACATTGTTTATGGCCTTTAAAATTCTGCAATATGTTCCCTACCACCATTTCAAGAGCAGTTCAATTTTCTCCGGTGAAACAAACTTGAATTTTCATGAGCAAAATGAAACATCTCAAGCATTTGGCATCATCTCATGTTCAATGTTGTCATGATTCCTTAAAGATAAATGATACAAGTGCATGCGACAGAAAGCCTCATTGCCATTCTATTAGAACTAAAACAAAATATGGCAATTTCAATATGACAATGTAAGAGTAGCCCTCCTTGAAGATGCAATCTTTGATTTTTCACTTGCTAAGAAACAAACAACATTGAATGAAATTTGAGTCATTTTTACTGTGTCAAATGTAAGAAAACCATAATAGGGTGGCCTGCAAGGTAAAAATGTAAAGCTTTGATTTCAAGTCCAAAAGCAAATTAAAGAATTTCACAGAATTGAGAGAAAAACAAACACTTTCTATTACTGAGTACTAAACTAACCTCATAGCTTATATTGTCAGTATAGGATCAACATGAACTTTCAGCCTGCATATAGACCATTGGAGGGAGCAACAAGTGTTGCATGAGACCATTGTATGTAGGATCGAAGTTTCTCTGTGAGTAGATTCCCCATTTCCTGTAAACAAAGAAGAGGTTAGTTTTGCTTCCAACAATGCAGAAGAAAAAAAAAAAAAAAAACCCCAAAATTACATAGTAAAGAGTTAATATCTTTTAAAATTTTAAAACTCATAAGGAATTGGATGGTAAACCATTGAATAAGGTCTGAGGCCAAGAATCCTCTATTCTAACCTCCATATTCTTGGTTAATAAATAGATAATGGTCAACCTAACATTTAACAGAAATGACACCATTTTTTGTTGTTGAAAGAAATGGCACCATAAGAACTCTTGGTAATTAAAATAATCCAACTCATTTAATTTCATCTCTATTTACCATCTATCAATTATGAATAACGTAACAGTACTCAATACTTTGAACATAAAGCAAATAATTTCCCTAGTGTCTGGAAATTAAGTCTACAGCTTGTGAAAAGTGAAAACTGAGAAGCTAAGGTTGGATTCCAGCCGAAGATTATTATAGAACTGATCAAGACGGTTGATGCCAACGGGGAGCTGGTTGTGGGAACATTGTTTTGCCATTTGTATGAAGGTCGGCCGGGTTTGGTTCCCTTACATCCTCGACTCAAAATTTTTACCAATTGCAAGATGATGTGGCATGTTTTTGTGTAAAATAATTTTTTTAATTTATTTTTGTTGCTTACATGTCTTGCAAGCTTTCTTTTTTACCTCTACTCTACTTTTTGTTTTTACTTTTTCTATTATATATATATATATATATAATTCAGTTTCCGTGCGGTTAGGATGTATTTTTTATGCGATTGCGCGGTTAAATTTAAGCCATTAATCTTGCTTAAATCAACGTTCAGGATTATCAAAATTTTTATATAAAAAAAAAAAAAAAAACGCGGTGGCAATTTAGTAATTTTTGTATTTAAATCAAAATTTAATGTGTGTTTTTTCCTTATTAAGGTGCGTATTTTTGTGCTTAAGGTGCGCGATTTTGTACTTAGAGTGCGTGGAATTTTGTGCTTAAGGTGCATGAATTGTGTGCATAAGGGTGAGTAGTTCTTGAAACTTAAGGTGCGTGATTGTTTTGCTTAAGGTGCATGGTTATTTGCTTAAGGTTAGTAGTTGTGTGAAACTTAAGGTCCGTCAACTTGAAGTTTAAAGTGCGTGTTTTTCTTCTTAAGGTGCGTGATTTTCCTTCTTAAGGTGCATGGTTTGTGTGCTTAAGGTGCGTCAGTTGTTGAAACTTAAGGTGCGTTGGCCTAAGACTTTATGTGCGTGGTTTACCTTCTTAAAGTGCGTTGTTCCCTTCTTAATGTGCATTGTTCCCCTTCTTAAGGTGTCTGAAGCTTTAGGACACTTTTTTATTTTTTATTTTTGCAGTTCCAAAACACAACTAATATTCTTTATAAGATTTTCTCTACAAATTAAAGTCATATTTATATTAATCCAACTTAACTACGCAGATTAGAAGCATAAGATGCAATCAGTTAAGAATTTTTTTTTTAAATAGCATTGATCACCACACAACCGCATGGGAATCTTTAACTGCACCTTAACCCTTATATATATACAATTAAATTGGTTGGCTAAACAAAAACCAGAAGTGGCATTAGTTGAAGCTATTAGAGACTTATTTTTTCTTATATTCTTCATACTTTCCGGCCATGAATCAAACAGAAGTCCAACCGCAAAACCGGCGGCCAAGTCGATGGAGTAGTGACCCCTTGTGCTTAGCAGCCTCACAATTTGCAGCAAGTTGAGCACATGAAAGGTGAACGCCAGTCTTGACCTCTTCATCCGTTGCATATCTTGGGAAGCAATCACAAATGCAGCAACGTGGTCAGAAAAGAAAAAGAAAAAGAAAAATGGCGTGTTCCCTACCGAAAAATCAATGCCAAATGCCAAAAAATCCTGCAATCGCAATACAAAACACATTCGTTATTGAAGAATGCAATGTTGTAATGTTAACGAAGAATTGAAAAAAGTTAAGAGATATAAGAACAATGTAACGAACCTCGGGCACAGGTAGCTGATGAGTAAGGCATCCAAGAATTCCTCGATCGGCAGGTGAACATAAACACAGTTGAGATTGCAGCTCTTGGACGGCCCTCAATCACCCACGCCCATATTATGTATAACAATTGGATTGCCATAAACACCTAGATGATAATACGGAGTATTATACAATTTTATTCTCAAAATAATGTATGTATATAAATATAATAAATTTTATATGAATCAAGTTAAGATCATTTTAATTAATTTTTTTCCAAAATTATTTAAATTATCTAGTTCAATTCAGATAATTTATAATATAATTTAAGATACATACTATTTTATATATATATATATATATATATATATATATATGTGGATTGTAATATCGACTTAATTGTTCTACATATACTCCATATTATCCTTGAGACATAGCTGAAATAATCAACCAATTTTAAATAAATTCAAATTAATTGAAATATATATCTCACAATTTAAATGGGACCTCAAGTTTAGAGTGCACCTCACGACTTGAAATCCAAAATTTCCGAATTGTGTTGATAATAATGGGCGTTGACAGCGACGGTTTTCTTGTGTTTACTTTTTGTCTTGTGGTAATCCGGTATTGCTCACAAATGCCTACTCCAACGGCATCACAAATTCGGGTTTTCGCGTAGAATTTTCTTGAATTGATCATCTATCTGTTTTTGTTTGTCTGGGTATTTTATGTCTGTTCCCAATAAAAACCGATTTGGCTCTGGTAATTGTAAGGAACATCGATATAGATCGGGTGGAGGAGATGTTGGACCAAGTGGCGACGGCAATGACGAAGAGGGCGGTGGGCGAAAAGAGGGAGAGGGAGAGGGAGAGGGAGATGATAATAGGAAGAAGGGGAAAAAGGTGTCGATATTAGGGTTCCGAAAGGTGAAGAGGAGTGTCCTGAGGAGGAAGCAGAAAGGCAATTCTGTGGCTCCTAGCAGAGCAGCGTATGGGCAGTGTTTCTTATGCTTGAAGCCTCCGCGGGATATGGATTCTCAGACTCAATCACAGGCAAGTGACCCTAATAGCCCTGATTTTGGTTATGATATGTTGAGAGTCTTGATTGAGAAGAATGATTTTTATTCCAAAGAATGCAACCCACATTTGGATGAACAATTTGTCCCCTCTTGCCCTCATCAAACTGTTGTCAATACATGTGAAAAAAATTGATGAATGAATGAATATTGAATTCATTAATTGTTCATTGCCATTTTATGTTGTAAATTTCTTTCTGAACCTATATTGATGCTCCAATTTGGAAAAAAAAGTTTTGAAATCTAATGTGTTTTTGGGTCATTTAGTGGAGTAGTGCTAAAACTGGGACCATTTGAGTCAGCAGTTTCTGAGTCTAGTTATCTTGTCATAATCTGTGAGCTTAACTCTTTGCTTTAAGTCCAAGATCCTATTCATTTTAAAGCTGTTGTATAAGGTGATGAGGAAAGTTCATATTTTCCAAAATTTATATTTGGTTGTATTCAACAATGAAAACTATCTTTTCAGAGCCTATTCAAGGATTTATATTATTGGAGCAGAATTCCTCGGCACAGCAAAAGGTCTAGATATTATAGTTATATTGTTATACATACTGGTCATAGTCTGGACTGTAAGCTTTTATTTTGCTATAAAACAAACTTTGTTCTTGTTTTCAAGCAAATGGAAACTTGAAAGTTGCTATTTTTGGAACAGTTTCCAGAGGCTATTCGAGAAATTCAAGCAGAATTTCTTGTTGCAGTGTTTGAAATGTTGGTTTAGTTTTGAGGTGAGACACATAAAATTTTACATTTGCTTTGATTGGGAAGGGTACTGTGTTCAGTGAAGGGTCAAGTCCAGCAATTGATTGATGGCTATGGGGATTGTTGGGCGGAGGTCGGTGAAGGGCCAAGTCCAACACCCTGCCTCTCGAAAATGTGAAATAAAGTTGTGCATTCGTTACGAGGTATAACTAACTTTTGGTGTAAGCGCTTTATCCTAAAGTGCCAAAACTGTCCTGCGAGGCAATTGGTGTGCTTGATCCTATCACTCTGCTTATCATTGCATTATTCATTCTTTTGATTTGTAAAGATATTTGAAGGTTGAAGTGTACATACATATACCAATCTTAGGCTCTGATTACTTACACACAAGAAAAATAAGGATTTTAGAATAGACAGGTAGCAAGGGCTCATGTAGAGAGAGCAACATGAGTTTTGATGTATGTTCAAATATGATGAGCTTCACAGTACTGAATATTTAGTTTAGAGTGATGTACTTAATTGATCAACATGAGAGATGAAACCAATTATAAACATGTGGACTGGTTGGATTTTATTTCTTAGATTAGAGTCTCGGAATTTTGTATGATTGATATATTCTAATGTTCTCTAAACAACAAATACAAATTATTTCTCTCGCAAATAGTTTGCAAGAATATACTTCAAGAATCTTACTTCCTATCCTTACTGGTTTTGCACGCATCTTACGTGGCTTTAACGTATCACACTTGTCATTTCAAATCTTATTCAGTCTTGGAAAATGACAGGTGTAGTCCCATGACCGCACAATTCTAACTGGATTTTTTGGTAAAATTTTATGTTCTATTTTTAAAATATTCAAGTTCACAATTAATCTTTTCATCTAGAATTTGAAATAAAAAAGGTTATATAAAATATTTAAACTTTGGAAAGTGTTAAGATATATTCTTGGTTATTTTGATTATTTTTTCTAATTTTTTTGGTGTATTCATGTTATCTCATTTAATATTCATTACTCAAATCAACACTTTCTTCTTTATTTATTTTATTAGTTCTAATTGCGCGACTTATTTAATGTCCAATGTTTGTATTTAAATAAGTAATTAAAAATATATCAATACAAGATTATATTAGAGAAGTTCATTATAGTTGGCATTAAAATTAATATTTAGTTTACGCTTTTCTAAAAACAATTATCTAAATAGTTATTGTAGTTGGTATGGTATTAGATAATAGATATTACTTTTGGTTGAATGCTGCCGGTACCGCTTTATGAATAGTAGATGAATTGAGCAGAGGATTTGAGAAAAGCACATTACCTAATCAAACTCTTAAACTAAGTCTTACTTCAAATCTCCTCATGAGCATGCTTCACAACCACTCATTCGTCCTGGCTAAATAGTAGAATATATCTCTCAACAATTCTTTTCTTCGCTAATCACCCTTTTCCCAATCAGCCCGCCCGATTGATTTTGTAAGATAAGCTAATTAAAAGGAGGGGAAAGCGAAACGAAGCGCAGCAAGGGGGAAATGAAGGCTTCCGTAGGAAGTCCTTATGAACTTCCCCCCGAGGGGGATTAAAGGGGATAACGTACCTTCCCCGCTGCTCGTGCCCGTGCCCTAAGCCCTCGGCGCTTGAGAGGATAGCCCTCGTCGATTGAGAGGACAAAGAAAATCCCTTTTAAATAGTTGTTTTTTTTCAAGTAGGTTAACCTTAACAGGCAACTTTCCGTTGCTTTTAAGTCTTTTTTCTTTAAGACCTTTGTTCTCTTAAAAGGGTTCTTAAAAGGCTTTTTTTTTTTTAAAGTCTTTTAAGGCATTACAGTATTTTTAAATACACGTTAAACGCCTAAAGAGTTGTCGTAGAGTTAAGGGTCCGTCCTTCCGTGGGACTTAACTTAGCACAGACAAGTTCGCAAGGATGAGGGCTGCCTCTCTCTCTGATTCACCTCCTAGGGGGGGTATGGGGAAATAAAGAAATCTAATAGAAAATAGCTCTTTGTTCCACCCAAATCCCAATCCCCAGTATGGAGCCACCATCGATCAAGTATAGTGTGCCTTAGGGGTCACCACTCTCCTAGAGGGCGATATGCAAACAATAGCTCTAAGCATTCCCACCCTGTAGGGGCTCTTCGAACGCAAGTATAGCAACCTATGCCGTCTTGTCTAAACACCTACCTGTACGGCTGTACGAAGAGGAAGGCCAAGTGAGCTATGCTTACTTTGCTTCTCCGACAGTACATTCTTTCAGTGTAGGGTTCATAGGTCATTTACGCAAATAGAGATGGGAGTATGGGACTAAGCCCTCGGCGTTTGAGAGGACTGTTGTTCCTGTAGGTAAGCTAACCCTGGGTGGGGTGAGCTTGCCGACTAAGCCTGAGAGGACAAAGGAACCTTAGAGAAACCCCTTTCGCAACCTTTGAGTAAGCTTACTCCGGGTGGAGGGAGCTTACCGGTCTCTCTGAAGGAACTAGAAGTAGAATAAGTCAATTATCAGTGGTAGTATAAAGAGTTGTTCCTTACTTACTCCTTGGCTAAATACACTATTGTAATAGCCCGAAGGTAATACCACGGGGTATGACCTTACATCTCCCATAGCCCCAAAAGCTTAGGGTGAAGTAAGGGCCTTTCCCCTAAAGAGAGTTACACTATTCCCTCGAGGGGAAAGCAAAGCAAAAGGGTAACGAGTTAAGGTTTTCGTAGGAAGTTCGATTGACCCTCCACCCGAGGGGATTATGGGGGGTAACGTACCTTCCTTGCTGCCTTTGTGCTAAGCCCTCGGCGTTTGAGAGTACAAATGTAGGTAAGCTAGCTCCGGGTGGAGTGAGGTTGTCGGCAAAGCCCTCGGCATTTGAGAGCACAACCCTCGGCGCTTGAGAGGACAACTAAACTAAATAAACTTCCCCTTAGGGAAAGTGAAGCAAGGGGGTAAAAGGCTTCCGTAGGAAGTCCTTAGAGAATGTTAATGCACGGGAACCATGACATAAAATAGCTTTTTAAATATAGGGTTAGCTGTTTCACAAAATAAAAAAAAAAAAAATAGAGTTAGTTGTTCTAATGTAGGGTTACCTTAACAAGTAGCTTATCGTCGTTTTAAGCCTCAAGTATTGTTAACTCGCTTTTGGATAGGTTCGTCATTGTCTTCGCTTTCATTGTTTATCAGTTTCTTTTTTATTGATAGTGATTCATGTGCAATTGGGTTACTAGTGCTAGTTTGCAAAAAGAACATATTTGGTCTAATTAGTTGTGTTACATTAAAGAAATAAATGCATGGAATCCCTAAGTTGATTCTTTTATATTAAAATTTATAAAATTGAACACGTCATTTTTTTGTCACTGATCATTCTAAATGGATGGATCAAATTAGTCCACACTTATCACGAGAAACCTAATTCACATGTAATACGATAACATACGGAACAAATCAAAGTCAACTATTAAAATAAGTACGTATGAAGAAATTTCAAAAATAAATAAATAATACAAGCATAATAAACAGAATATTCTACTATAAATAAATAATACAAACATTCTACACAAATAGGCTTTAAACAATTTGGGCCTATATTTGAAGGCCCAACTTGTTTTCTCAAATGTTGAGTATCAGTTCATCTTTGGGTAATGCAATTTGTTTTATGTTTTCAGATAATCTTTTTGTAAATAATGGCAAATTATAGTGTGCACCACGTACCTAAACGACGTCGTTTTGAGTATTGTAAATCGTCCGTTTTTTTTTTTAAAATCACATTTCCTGTTTTAGCCGGTCTCTGTATTTATGTTAATATTCTGTGTATTCTAGGCAACTGTTCTGTGTATTCTAGGCAACCGTTATGTGTATTCATGTTAGTAACACATGTTGTGATGTGTTTGTGCATTCGAATGTTTAGGAGGATGAGTTCTGTGTATTTTGTGTCAATATTCTGTGTATTCATGTTATTAACACAGGTTGTGATGTGTTTGTGCATTCGAATGTTATGAGGATGAGTTCTGTGTATTTTGTGTCAATATTATGTGTATTCTGGGCAAACATTCTGTGTATTCTAGGCAAACGTTCTGAGTATTCTATATAATGATTATGTGTATTATAGATAATGAATTCGCTGGAGTCATTCACGTCCGCGTCCGCGTCCACTAACATCTGTGTATTCTGTGTCAATATTCTGTGTATTCTGGGCAAACATTCTGTGGTTTCTAGGCAAACGTTCTATGTATTCTAGATAATTATTATGTGTATTATAGATAATGAATTCCCTGGAGTCATTTGCGTCCGCGTCCACTAACACCGAAACGAAGTCGTTTTATGTACGTGGTACACATTGCTATGTGCACCGTGGTGCAGGGTATAACGACTGGTAAATAATTAATCACTAGAATAATGCTAATGGAGTGCAGTCAAATTGGTATAAGTAAATATATAGCTTCTTCTATTATTTGAAAGAGTACCAAATCGTCTATTATAACTTGTATTACTGCAGAAAAGTTCATAATGTGTTACGAGACGTTTAATCATTCAAAAATGGCTCAAATTATTTTGTAACAATAAGTTAGAAATTTATTGTTCCTAGTCTACAAAGATTTGGAAGTCGAGAGTTTTGGGTTGAGCTTGTCGATCAGAACAAATTTTATTATTAAGTGAGTGCTGCGTAAAGAGTTCCGTGAGTACATTGCTCGTATGCATGTCATGTCCTATGAAGATATTCAATTTTAGTGGGAGTTTAAATTTGTAAATAGTGACTACTTTTTTCTTATAGGCGAATTTTTTTAATAAGTTGTTTCAATGTGCTTGCTACTGCTCTCCATTCCATCTGGAATCAATTTGTTATTTTGTGAATCTTTTCTTTATCCATTTTTCTTTCTTTTAAAGAGATTTATTTACTCAATGTGTATTTTCATTTTCATTTTCATTTTGAACAAAAGCCATGTATGTATGTAGTTCACTCTTTGAGAAAAAGGAAAAGGGTATCCTTCCTTCCTTCCTGATGGTATGGTCGTTGTCATACAATTTTATTTAAAAAAGGCCTTGGGAGGACCCAAAATGCCTTGCTGTTATGCCTGGATCTTGCTAGGAGTTGGAAATACACAAAAGGAAGGTTGAACAAATTCCTTCCTTTTTGCAGGAATGTAGTAGTACAGTGTTTTTGAGAGAGACTTCAGACTTTCTCTTTAAATGCCTGTTTTGTATCCAGAACCAGAACCAGAAGAGATAGCAATTTGCCATGTTCTTTTGGTTTTCATTTTATGGCCAAAATCCAGCACAAAGAGATAAATAGATATTGACCTCCCAATCCCAAGATTCAAAGAAACACAAGCAAGCAGAAATACATACTACAAATTTGTATTGCTTTCTACAATTCAATTCAAATGACAATGTAAACAAACTAAAACTTTGCCTGCCTAATCCAATCCTCCTCCTACAACCTAACCCCATCCCCAACTAAAGTATAATGAGCTAAGCCTACTACCTACAAAAATTGTTTTGTTCTGCCACTACTTAACTACAACAAGACTCTTCTGAAACATCTCATCTCACTAGGGCTGTCAGTGCCCATGGATGAAGAAGAATCTACAGTTCTGTTCCGGTTTATTAGCCGAATGGGTTTGATCAGTTCATCAAAATCAGCAGCAATTTGCAAATGCAAAGGGCCACCCTCCTCACATCTTTCCACACTACTCTGCTGCTCTTCAACATTGGCTGGCATCTAAGCTAATAGAGTCAACAAACCTGCCTTCTTTAAACAAAAAGTCCTCGTCGGAGGACTTATCCTCTGATACAGACTGATATCAATATGCGGAGAACCAAAATAACGACCTCGATCATTCTTCTTTTCATTACCCTCACGTCTTATTCCCTTCCTTTTGTTTTTTGGATGGTGAAGCTTGCTTGCACTTTGAACCTTGAGGGCAATTCCCAGTTGCTTCAAAATCAGGGCAGACATATGTGTGTTTCTTCCGCCACTGCAAGTTTAGACACACAATCCATTTCACGAGTTATAATATTAGTGAGTTTGTGTGTTTCTGTATATGGATACATCATACACAATGTATAGTACTAGTACAACAAACATGTATACACAAAAAAAGTGATCCAGATGGAGGGAGAGGGGAGAGAGAAGAACATATGGAGCCTGGCAGAAGAGGAAGAGGAAGAGGAAGTGTCCTAGAAATTGAAATGAATTATTTGAACAAACAAAATATACAAGGAAGAAAGACTAAAAAACCAACATATCTAAGTAAAACTGAATATTACTAATGTAACTCATTGTTCTTATATCCAACTCAAAATGTATACTGTTGTAACAAGAATATATTAATATAATACATATTCGCATGCAGGCATATATATAGTGCACACACTTGTATAAGAATATAATACATTCACATGCAGGTATAGACACATATACAGGGGATGGAAAACAAATAACAAAGGACTATAAAGGCAACGAGGCAATCTATATGCTTTATTAGGCCACAACAAGATGGTAGCACATGCTAAAACTATATATTTTACTTGTTAATTCTAGTATTTCAATAGTAATGTCTTTTTAGTTTCCTTTGGCCTATTTCTATGAGCATGTTTGGAAGAGGTTGGGGCTAACTGTTAGCTCTTAACTAATTGTATTAGTTGATAGCATAATTAGCTCCTTCCTAGAAACATATTTGGTAAAATTAATGGTTAGTATTAGCTATTAATTGCTTGAATTTATAAAATCACACACAAGTATATGAATAATTTTTATTGCTTTTAAGTACTTTTTTCCAAGAACAGTTTTAGATCTTTCGATGCTTATTTTATAAAAATACATTTAAATACAGGGGTGTGTATTTATTTATTTATATATAGCTTATATTTAATCTCTTCTCTGTCCACTATGAATACCTAAACTGATAAATTGACCAATGATTCAAGATTATGTAGAGGTCAATTCTTGACCTCTAGAGTAGGTGGAAACATAAAACTAAACAGAATACCTCATTTCCATCACAACAGTAACCCCTGAGAAAACCTTCACAAACAGATGAATTTGGATTCACATTTACATGTCTATAAGGACAACTCTCATTAGAGCATAATCCTGTCAAAAACACTCATTAGTACATCGCACAGTATAACATTATTGATTCATTCCAAAATTTAATACTGCAATGCCTACCTTGCAAAAAATATGAGCAATCTTGCATTCTCTCAGGAATGACCTATGCATGGAACAGCATGGGAAAAAGCTTTTAAAACATTATCATCAACATCATAATAATAATAATAATAATAATAATAATAATAATAATAATGATAATACCTTGTGAGTCAATTTGCAATCAAGATTGGAGCATGACCCACTAAGAAATTTGGTGCAGACTGCGATTTTAGAGGGATCATGGATGTAAGGGCATTTCCCATTATCCTTGTTACATTTGCCAAACCTAGTGAAAAACTGGCAATACTTCTTCTTCTTGGCCAACCGCAACCTAGCAGTGTGCAAACTCCATCGGACTTTCTGGTTTGCCAGGATGCGGACTCTTTTTTTTGGATTTCTGACCAACTTATTGCCATTGCCAATGCGCACATATCTATGAAAACATTCAAGGAACATAAAAACCAATCCAAGGCAAAGATCAACACATTCCAGACAACATGGTTAATCTTTCACCTCAGTTATTCTTACTGGAACTTACCATTCAAATAGAATGACAATTGCAAATAAAATAATGCTGGGAGGTGGTGCATAAGAGCAATTCTTATGTACAAATAATTTTTCTTTTTAAATTTAAGTTATTTAACTATTATGTTTTATAAATCAGACATGGCTTTGACAAGTTAAATGCATCACGCACACACATACAGCCTATACCAAAATTTTGACGAAATCAGCACTTGACTTGTATGAGGTGAAGTATCTAGGCATACTTACTCATCATTACCAATCAGTAATCTCCTTGGAATATAAGATGTCTTTGCATTACTCTCAGATTGGGGAACATCCTCTGCTGGTCCCTCATCTGTAAATGTAGCACAGAAAGAAGTTGTGGAAGCAAGTTCAACATCAAATAATACTCAATTTTGGAAATTTCTACAATTTTTATTTTTGTTTCATTATATCAGCATAAAGAAAGGAAAGAAACAACAATAGAATTTGATAAGAATTAGACAAAACAGAAATTAGAAGAAAATCAGCAAGGGCATGAAAAGCTTTAAATATTTCCTATTCAATTCAACTTTTTTAGAGGAATCGAGGTATTAGTGTTTGTATTCTGATGTCACACCTAGTATTTGTGTGTGTGTGTACTATTCTTCATTTATAGGGTAAAAGGATTGTATCTGGGGGATACTTCTCCATTAACATTTTGGTCAATTCCTTCAGACCAAAGAATAGCTATTCCAAAGGGGAAGAGGGGATCCAGAATCCCATTCTGAGGTTTTTAGGAGACACCCAACAGAGGAATGCAATTCCATTCTTGATGAATTCCCAGTGTTATCAAGGCGTCGCCTAGGCGACGCCTAGTCGACGCCTAGGCGTCCGGGCGGTCGGGAACGACCGCCTAATATGCTCGCCTCGCCTAAGTGTAGAATACAACCCCAAAACTCCACAAAACATACATGGGTAGAACCTACACACTAAGGCGAGTCTACCGGTGTAATTTTTAGTCGGAGAAGTCGCCGGAATCTTCCTCACGCGCCGGCGCGTGGAGTCGGAGCGGCGGCGGCGGCGCGTGGAGGCGCGTGGTGGCTCCGATGGCGGAGCAGCTCGAGCTCCGGCATCGTCCTCCTGTTCCGAGCAAAGCCCATTCCTCTTTGTAGAAACATTATGGAGCAAAGTAGGAGCAAAATAAGGATGTTTGGATTTGTAGTGTTAGTGCTGATAGTTGGAGAGTAGTTTTTCCAGGAAATGAGTTCCTTTTTGTCTCAATTCCTATGTATATATATGTGATATCTGTGTGTAGTGATAATACATAGAATTATAGAAATATATAAAAGCTTTCAATTTCACTCTTCTCAAGGCTACAACTTCCTAGAGGAGAGTAAATGGGGCTGCTACAACTCCCTAAAATAGAGTAAATATGGCTGCCTATTTCCAACACACATCATGCCTAATTGCCTATTCACATCCTAATTATTTTGTATGGGAATATATATATATATATATATATATATATATATATATATATATATTACTCATCGCCTAGGCGTCGCCTAGGCGGCCGCCTAGTCGACTAGTCGACTAGGCAATCAACGGCATCTCGCCTAGAAAGTCCGCCTAGATAACCATGTGAATTCCATGAATTTATTATAAATCACAGTTACACTAAATTGAGTTCAACCCTTTTGAAACACCTAAAATAGTAATAGGCTCAAGTAAATTGGAGAGGATATAATGAAGCTCTATGTTTATAGGCTCTACATGCTTGATACAAAGTTTAAATATACCAGACAGATTTCATCATTTCAAAGCACCCTAAAATCGTAACAAGCTTAGGAAAATTGGAAAGAATATGATGAAGCTCCTCTGTAGATAATTAATCCAACGCATAAAATAGCAATGGCCTACTAATTGAACATAAATATATATCATGAAAGATTTTGGCTACAATATTTTGAAAAACCTACATAAAAAGACTTCAGCAGTTATTCACTTATGCATCAGTCAATTTAATTCTTACTGCATAAAGCCTAACCAGCCAACTAAATAAATGTCATATGTGGGGTCACATAACACCTAAATAGAATTATTAAAAAAAAAAAAAGCAAAAAACAAAACAAAAACAAAAACAAAAACAAAACAAAAACAAAAACAAAAAAAAGAATAAGAAATTTATATGACTTCTCATGCTGTGAAGTACTCCGTACTTCATAATGTAAAAGAGAAAAGGAGATAAAAAGCATATTCAGTAAATCAGGATCAGACCACTTGAGATCCTCTGAAGTGTTTTCCCCGTTGGATCCATTTTGTAGCGTTCTGAACCAATACGGAAAATCCTCTCTCCTGTAAAATAGTACAGATATCATAATCGACACATCTAGATAATGTTCATTAAATAAGGAACTGGAAAAGAGAGCAAATATGGAAGTGCATAGACCAAGATTTTCAAATATCTAAAAAGATGTTTCTGATCATTATATATAAATGCACATGCCACGGCAGGATTAAGGACACGCCTACCTGGGAGAAGCATAACACTATAACACTTACGAGAAACATTATTTCTTCGATTCGAATTAGAAGGGGCAATACTGTTTTGTCCCCTTTTCCTCTTCTCTGCAGCAGCAACTGCTAGTGTAGCTTCCTGTAGATAATTTTTTTAATGTACAACTTGAGTTTTAAGCAACTAGAAGCAGACAACTGTATTTGAACTCTGCAACCCTATAGACAGTTACACACACACCCAGACACAAAAGCCTGGAGAATGCTGCTAGCAAACCTGATTAGCTTTTCTTGAGTTTCTCTCAATAGATTTTGACCACTTCAAGCTAGCGCCACAAACACTCAATACTTTGGACCTTCGCAGAGAGAGCCCATAGGCCGATCTGGTGTAGACAGTATCTCTCTTTCTTGAGAACAGTAGCTTTTGCCTAAAATAGAAAATATGCTATAAATTTAAAACAATCTCTAAGACAAGATACAGAATAAAGCAAAACTTGATATTCTTCCAACCTGATGGTAGATATAGAATGATCATTTGGAATTGAACCTAAGCTTTGGACAAAACTCCTCAAATTTGTAGCTCTTTTCCATGGAAACATGTAGGGCCGGACTTTATGATTAAAAGAACTACCATCTTCCCTTGATGATTTCATACCATTTAATGTCCATACCAAAGAGAACTTTGAATGGTTATGTACATTTGGTAAAACTGCACAAAAGAATTCCATTAAACTATGCTGATCACATCAATTGATACTTTTTCAATAAGTACCAAGTTATAAAAAGATACAAAGTTAGAATTTAGAAGAAAAAAACTCTGGCTTAGACGTATAATGAAAACATTGATTTAGTCAACAAACACCTTCGGTACTCATGGAGTCCATAGTTATGCTTTTAACCTACCTTCTTCCCTTGACTATAAAGTATAAAGAATACATTTCAATTTTAATATGAAATCCCCTTATTTTAAACTAACTTGCAACTAAACTAACTGTTATTTTGTCAAAATACAATTTCTGGAAGCAATGAGGAAGAACACCAGTTTCTTTTCTGCATGTGAGATAGAATTGAGTCAAGAATATGAATTGATTTGATATGCATCACAGCATGAGTGTTATTTGAAGCATCAGGAACATGTTTAAATCAAACTCTTATCAGCTCTACCAGTGTTCAACAAGCCAAGTCACATAAACAAAAAATTGGTAACAACCAGCCAGGTATACTGTGTACAAAACCAAAAATCAATAAAGCATGCAAGTTATACTTTCTTTTCTGCATGTGGAATAGAATTGACTTGATATGAATCAGTAATCAGTGTTATTTCAAACAATATGTACATGTTTCAATCAAATTGTTATCAGCTTTATTGGTCTTCAGTTACATACATCAGCTGCAAACAAGTCACCAAACCAGGAAAACCACAAACATAACCATAAAATTCGTACAATGAAAGAGAAAGGGTCTATAGGGAATAGCATGTGTATGTGTTGCCAGAAAATTAAATTTAAGAATAGTTGAGATCAAATAATATAATAAGTAGTTTTTGGTGAACACATTCCTACCAGTCTGCTTCTTGGTAATAGCCTTCTCAGCAACCTGCCTCTCTGAGTTCAAGCCATCATCAACGACAGCAGCTCCTTGTTTGACATGGTTTTCTGTTATTGTCCGAACCAGCTGATTTTTTCTCCTTTTATAATAGCCATCAGATGATGACGTTGGGGTAGTATCTGGAGCTGCAACTAGTTGATTTGATCTTCGCTTCAAATATAGCAACTTCTTTCTTGAAGTTAGCAAATCAATTAAATAGCAACAAATGTATACCTTCAACTTAAGAGAAGAACCCCTCATCAAATAAAAGCCTTCAAGATCAACTGGAGAATCCAAAGTGCTTATTGCACTGTCATCCAATGACCACTGTAGCATCCATACTTAATGTATCATAGTGAAACACTCATCATCTCCCATGTCCGTGAGATAGCAGATTTTTTTTTTGGGTGAATCATGAGATAGCAGATTGATTTAGTCATTGAAATCCCTGCTTTTCAAATTGCACAAACTTGTAGTCAATAGCTTAACAATATCCCAGTTGCAAAGCTAAGAGTCCTTTTGACACTTTGTTTGATAATATCTTCTCCTTGACTTTAGAGTTTGCACAATGTAAGCTTCATTGCATTTCTTTTCTTCACATAATATGCAAACCAACCAGTTAAGATTAAATCCGCAAGGGATATATTCATGGGCAAGCATATCTTCAAGAATCTTGAGAGCATGGACTGTCAGCTTATTTGCACAAAAACACTGTAGTAGATTTTCATATGATGCCTTAGAAGGGGAGAGCCCTTTCTTAAGCATAGTGTTTGAGACTGATAATGCATCAAGAAGTCTTCCAGCTTTACAAAAGCCTCTTATCATTGTGTTGTATACTATATTATCAGGAACACAGCCAAGTTCATTCATTTTATTGAAAAGATTAACAGCAAGATCAATTTTACCATTCTGAATATGCCCATCAATGAGAATAGTAAAAGTGACATGATTGGGAAGCAATCCTTTTCTTATCATCATGTCAAGATGATGATACGCACCTTGCATATTATTTGCCCAACAATATCCAGCAATCACGCCATTATGCAGGTATAAGTTCGGAAGAAAATTAGTTTCATTCACTTTGTTGATCAATTTCAGTGCAAAAACTTTTAGTTCTTTCCTTGAACTGAAAAAAAAATTCAAATCTTTCCCTTTTGAAAAATTAGTATACTGGCAGAGTAGATGGTAAAGCATATACTTTGCCTTCTCAAATTGTCTTTGTGATTCATGCCGTTTCCTACTAATGTATCGGATATTTCTGCAAACACCACTAACCAATGCAACATGGGTTATCATATCTTGCTCAATCTGACTTCTCTCCATCAAATCAACTAACTGAAGCGCAAATCCAATTTCTCCCTTCCTTAAGAATTGGTTGATCAGAGCAGTATAAAGAGCAGCATTGGGCATAAATCCCTCTTTTAACATTCTATCAAGATATAGGCACCCGTTTGCTATCATGTTTTTCTTAACAAACCCATTTATAAGTGCGGTGTAAGCCCGGTAGCCTGGTCGAATACCACACTCCAACATTTTCTCAAAGAGTTCATGAGCTGCAATTGCTTGTCCGTTCTTTGAGAGACCATTAATCATTGTTACAAACATAGTTTCATCAGGGAGAGTTCCAGCCTCACGCATTCTAGCAAACAATTCTAATGCTTCCGGTATTCTCTTCTCTCTAATCAAATGCCCTATTATAGAGTCATATATAGCGACACTAGGCTTCATTCCACTATCTTCCAGTTTATCCAAAATCCCAATAGCTGATGGCAAGTCACCCTGTTTACATTGCTCATTCGCCATTATTAAGAATGTTAACATGCTTGGAACTAGACCTTGGTCTTGCATTACTTTAACAAGGGATTTAGCATCCTCTCCTCGTCCTTTCTGGTAAAGACACCTAATCATGGAGTTATAAGCTGGGAGCGAAGGCTGAAGAGAAAGATTTGACATTTTATCCATGCATAGCAAACCAGCCTCAAGTCTGCCTCCATAACACAGTGCAATCATGTATATATTAAAAGCAACACAAGCTAAAACTGAGTTTCGTGAAAAAATTTCTTCCAGGAGAAGATCAGTCTCAAGCATGATGTCATCAGCAGATTTACTACTGGTGCTACAGATGTCTGAGAGGTCAATGCCACACCCATTTCTAGCAATTTCTGCCACAAAATTATGAGCCAGATTAATCTCGTGTCCTTCTACATGGTTTTTTACTAATATACGTTTATAAGTATTTTTTTGAATTTTATATTGAACAAAATTCATTTTACTATTGTAAGTGTTCTGAGT
>CP025644.1:18871892-18889536 GCA_003576665.1 Ipomoea trifida | reverse complement strand
GTGTTTTGTTACTGTCCACACCCCATTACCATCTACATCAAACTGAATATATACGCCACACCCCATCCTTAAATCAATCTTTGAATACGCCTTAACACCACTGTTTTTCTTGGACTTACTACCAGCCTCAGAGCACAAAAATGTCTTCATCTTAACATTTTTAGTAGACCCTTGGTAGCGTTGCTTACCCTTCCTCACACTAAAACCAACTCTAAATGCATAATCGTTATACAACTCATACGCTTCATCACCATTACTTACTACAATACCAACCAAATCTTGATCAACTGCACATGAAATATAACCTCAAGTATGGAAAAGCATACCAAAGAAAACAAATAAAAAGCAATCTAATGGAAAAATATTCTCTACGTAGAGGGGGGCGGGAAATGCCAAATAAATCCAGCTACACTCTACTAAAAGAATAACATTTCCATCAAATTTCTAAAGCATATTTGTAGAAGTATGTTACAGATTCACACATTTGTAGAAACCTCCACATTCACACATTTCAGGGGCAATATGTTTAGCAATTATATCAACACTGTTATGCATTCACACATTCAAAACTATATATTCACAGGTCCTATACTCTATATTCACACATCAAACACTATTACACACCACTACACATAAATCGTAAATCAATATGAATCACTAATTTTACTCTAAAAAAGAATTTAAAAAAAAAATGGAATTGAAGTAGAATCCTCAACATTTATACAACCTTGATCATTGCTTGTTGAGACAACAACTAAATCTGCATTCACTACAAATATAAAAAAATAAAACAAAGTATCAGGAAACAGTGTGAATCTATAGTTCTAAATTTGTGAATCTAGAACTATGTATCTGTGAGAGTAGAGTTGTATAAGTGTGAATCTAAAACTCAAATACATGGTTACACAATCAATCTAACCATAAATCCTAAATTCGAAAAAAAAAACAAACATAAATCTATACAATTCATCAAACATGAATCCAAACTTAAAACCTGCAATCGAAGATGAGCCATCAACGTGTAAACTTAGTTAATCTACTGCCTCTGCCCTCACTGCAAATATAAAAAATAAAACAGAGTATCAGGAAACAGTGTGAATGTAGTGTTCTAAATGTGTGAATCTATCACTATGTAACTGTGAATGTAGAGCTGTATAAGTGTAATCTAAAACTCAAATACATGGTTACACAATTAATCTAACCACAGATCCTAAATTCGAAAAAAACAAACATAAATCTATACAATTCATCAAACATGAATCCAAACTTAAAACCTGCAATCGAAGATGAGCCATCAACGTGTAAACTTAGTTGATCTACTACCTCTGCCATCATTGAAGAAGAACTGCAAAGAAGAATTACGATGGTGAATCGAAAGAATTTCGCAATGATTAATCGGAGGAGATCGGCGATGATGAATCGAACGAGAATTGTGATGATGAATGAGTGAAGAATTGTTTTGCGATGATGGTGAATGACTGGAGAACTGCGATGATGAATCGAACGAGAAAAGCGCCAATTGTTTTGCGAGAACCGAACAACCGCCTACTACTCCCAAGCTTCGTTAACGGCGTTAATTAACAATTTTTTTTAAAACGCATAAAACGACGTCGTTTTGGACCCAGGTCCACCTTGCAAGGTGGACCTGAGTCCAAGGCATAATTTGGGTTGCAAGGTGCACCTGGGTCCACGACATAACAATTGTTTAGATTGTGAGATAGAAATGCTGATACCCTTTAGTGGGTTACTTAATTGGGCTATGTTTTGGCCCATTTGAAAAATGCTTATTTGGGAAAAGTTATCTAATTGGACTTGTGAAACCTGGGCTAGTTGGTCAGATTATTTATTTTGTCCATTTTATTAATTATTCAATTCATAGCCCAATTGTAACATACTAAGAGTTCATAGCCTTATTAATATTCTACCATTATTTCCCCCAAATTCTTAGTTTATGATGACTTTGGTCCATTGAAAACCATCACTAGCTATGAATACTTAAAATTCTTTTTGATGTCATATTCTGTTGAAACAAATTTTTAGTTTATTTACACTTGGACGTTGGAATTACAGTTTGATAGGATGTTGTAACTTAATTAAGATGGACTAGTTGAAAATAAGCAAATGTATATCACTGTGAATGAAATATTGGATCATAAATCAAACATTGGCCTTGCTACAATTATGGATAAAGTTTAAATATAATTTATATTAGTTATATGCTTGTTAAATTAATAAAGATTATAATTGAAATGAATAATATATTTTTCAGGCTGTATTTGACATCTTAAATAAATATCAACTCAATTATGGAGGGAGATAGCGACATATGCATGAAGCCAAGAGGAAAAAGAGCAAATGACTCCTCACATACACGACATGCACTTTCAAATAATTAAACACACACGTGCCCTAGCACACACATGGGGAATATGAAAGCTATAGATACAACTCCTACAAGGATTTGATATCAATGTTCCTAAATGTCATTTTCACTAGGAAAAAAATACCATTTTTTTTGAAATCCGATGATGTGCACTGGGTAAATTCCATTTTATGATTTTAACCAACAAAAAATCACAAATAAGTAAATCAGTGTAATTCTATCCAACAAATTAAATGATCATAAACAAATAAATCAGTTTAGATTGCTCATAGATGATCGACTCATCAAATGAGAAAGACTGAGATTTAAACTTGCAACAATAAGGTTATAAGTTTGTACCTTTACTAATCTTGGTTGGGTTACCCTACACTACCAATTTTGATTGAGGTATTGTTAGTTTTTAACGGTGCATAATTAATTACATCTATATGACAATGAATTATTTGGTTTTTCGATTAAAGTAGTACTTTTGTTTTGATTTTAAGTATGGAGTATTAATGTAATCACTTTTATTTTTTAGGCATTTTAGATCAACTAAATCTAATATAAAATGTTTGAAGTAACATTTCACGATTAATGGTGCAGTTTGGTAAATGTTAGAACATTTTGGACTGAATAATTGCCCTATTTGAAAATTCTGAGTGGCCAAAAGCGATTAAATACAATTGTCATATCATGGACCATGGTCCACCTTATATTATGGACTCTTGTTAAAAATTATGTGTAACAATTAACATATTATATGTATTCAGTTAATAAATTATGTCAGTAAATAAATTAACGGCACATAATATGTTAACAGCATATTATGTGCTTGTAATTGATATATTATGAGCATTCAATTTATTTGTAATGACATAATCTGTTAACTGCAAATAGGGATGTTAACGAACCGAACATAAACGAGTGAAGAATAATCAAGCCATTTAATTTTAAAAAGTTTTTATTTGGATCTTGTATTTCTTACAACATATATTAGTTATATATATATATATATATATATATATATATATATATATATATATATATATATATTAATTTGACGAGTAACATTTGTTGAATGACTTATTTTATTTCAGATAATTTAAATTAAAACATATAATTATGACAAGATTTTGAAATAAATAATTTTATATTGTGTGCGTTTGGTTAGTATTATTTATAAAAAAAATCGTGAACAAGTAATGATCACTTATAAAAACATCAAGATTGACAATAATGACATTATTTCAACATATTTTACTGACTCAAATTTTGCCACTAAATTTCAGTATTTTAGTTTCAGAGTTAACTTCTTTTGTCACAAATAAATACAACATTTCTTACCAAGATTGTTGCCACAACAAAGTAATTATCTGTTACCACTTTTTATGTCACTGATAATCATTTTTGAGTCAAGAACAATTATATTCTTACAAATAAGTACAACTATTGTGATTTGTGACTAAAGTGTTCTTATAATAAAATAATTAATTGCAACGATTTTAGTTGTCACTATATCAATTTTTTTGTAATAACATATTTGGTCGCAAAATGTACATTTATTTTTGAAAGGAAAAATGTACATTTATTATTTATGACCACTATTGTTATCACTCAAATACAACTTTTAGTGAACATAAACATTGTCACAAAAGTCTTGAGTAATTGTGACAACTTTTCAAACTCGTCACTACTACAATAGTGACGGAAGATATAGTGACAACAGGTGACGACTTTAAAATTTGGTTACTAATTTCAATAGTGACCAAAATTGATAGTTTTTGTGACAACTTCTATTGTCACTAAATGTGAAATTTCTAGTAGTGTCTTAGAATTCTATTCATTCACAACTTCTATATTTTCATATATAATTTACATATTTTTATGCTACAAATCTTGCGTAATATTTGTATGTGTATATACATATGGTTGATTATGATTTTTAGAATTCATTCATAACTTCTATATTTACATATATTATGTAATAATAATAATAAGATTATTATTATTATTATTATATTTTGTATTTTGTGTAGGGGTATTTTTGTCTTTTAAACACATATTTCATTTCTATTCCTTAAACTAACCAAACACTGGAATAAGATTCCTAAAGTCTATTCGTTCAGGGAACCAAATAATAGAATACAACCCTTGTTCTATTCCTTGCCTATTCCATTTCCTATAGAATAGTGCTCATATTCCCTTAAAATTCATTACGTGAACCAAACATGTTGTAAACGATACGTGCATTTACCTAGACCTTTTTTTGTAGTTGCAAATCGAGTATCAACGCTTCTTTGGAAAATGAGTCGATAACGTAATATAGGTAAAAGAGTTTGGAGTTGGACACCTAGAAAAAGAGTTGGCGAGAAAGTTCTTTCACGCCTCCTTAAAAAAAAGAAGTAAAAAACGAAGTATAGGTTAAAGAGTTTTGATTATTACACTCGCAAAAGGAGTCCACAATGAAGTTCCTCCCTGTAGTGCGCAGAGCCAGAAATCTTCTCCAGTGGGGGGCGAAAGATTTAAATTAATGAGATATTTTGAAAAAAAAATAAAAAACTTACATACCGAGTCATAAATATTGTTGACTAGTGATGAAAAATCAAAATAAATCAAGATAAAAAATATTTAAAACAAAATATAAAAATAATTAATTTGATAAAAATACAATTGAAAGCTTTATATATATATATATAGTGTTATAAGGATTGAACACTGCCCATTTCATGCTATATTATGGCCTTACCATCTAAGCCAACTTAACATTTATTTAATTGTTAGTATAATTAATATATATATACATTAAATGAGGTGGGGGCAGCTGCCCCCATTGTGGCTCCGCCAATGCCTCCGTGCATGCCTCCTTAAAAAAGGAATCAGTAAGGAAGTACAAGTTGAAGTGCTTAAAGCTAGCTCTTAAAATAATGATTTGACGATGGAGTTCCTTCATGCCGGCCTACTTGAAAAATGACTCAATAACAAAGTATAGGCTGAAGTTTTTGGAGTTGGAAGCTTGGAAAAAGGAGTTATTAGTGAACAAGTTCTTTCACGCTTCCATGATAATGGAGTCTAAGACTAAGTGGAGGCTATATTATGGAGTTAATTGCATTATACTTTCTAGCATTATTAGCTCCATGAGACACAGTAATTAGGGGAATTTATTACTTCAATTTTTGGTAAAATAGGCATGTATAAATACCCATATAAAGAGGTGTTCGTGGATCATTTTTTTTCCCCCCTTTTTAGCTTCCAAAAGGCAATTCAATGAAAACATTCTTCTACTTATCTTGCTTTCTTTTCCACTTTAATTTATGTCTAATCCGAGTGATTGTGTTGTCTTGCATTCGATTGCTCCAACCGTAAAATCAACACTACTTATAAAATAATAAACTTATTTAGAAGGATAAAGTAATAAGAGATAATATAAGAAGGATATATATCCTTTTTTTTTTTTTTAAATACTATTGAGATAATATAAGAAATAATAAACTTATTTAGAAGGATAAAGTAATAAGAGATATTACAAGAAGAATATATATCTAATCTAAAAACACAATAAGTATGAATGAAGGTTATACCTTTCATTTATGTACGTTTTTCCGTTATTTTTTATGTATACATTATGTTATAGAAGTTGTACTATACAATATTTTGGACAAATATATCCCTACTGTTATAACTTCCGTTATCTTTTCCACTATTGTTACCATGCACATGCATCCACCATATATTTTCTTATTTTTCTCAATAATAATAATAATAATAATAATAATAATAATAATAATAATTTATACACATTATATATTAGAGTTATATGTTAGTTATTTTCTAAAATATAAATATCAAATTTATTAAAATGTCTTTATTATTATTATTATTATTATTATTATTATTATTATTATTATTATTATTTACAATAATTTAAATATCTAAAATCTAAATAAATCTAAAATCTTAATATAAAGTACTAATATTGGGCACTTATTTTTTGCGCATTGCGCAAATAAAATACTAGTGTGTGTGTGTGTGTGTACCTTAGTTCAGGTGCAGCTGCACCAATAGTTATGCAAATATGAACCAAATTGTGTTAGAAAACGCACCATTAAGTACGCTTCACCAAAAACGCACCATTAAGTACGCTTCACCAAAAACGCACCATTAGGTATGCATAAATGCACCACACAATGTTCGGAAATACACAATTAGGTGTGGGGAGGTATAGTACATTTTTTTGGGTGTGTTATGCATTTTGTGGTGTATTATTTGTGCATTTCATTATTGTATATTTTCCTAACATTATCGGTGCCTTTTTTAAGCGGCGTCACCGACCGCACGTTAAGAGTTAAGACGCAACCGCATTTGATCGAAAGTCTATATACGCAGTTGCACCGACAGCCATGGTTGCAGTAGGCGCTAGGCGCTAGTCGGGCGGTAGACTAGCGCCTAAGCGGTCTAGGCGGCGCCTAAGCGTAGGCGCTAGGCGGTTCTAGGCGGCGACCTATAAAAACAAAAAATTAATTCATGTGTGTGGGTGTATGTCATATATTATATTATATATATTATATATATCTCTCTTACTTCTCTTACTTATATATATAAATAAATTTAAATATATATAAATATAATAATAAAATTAACAATGCCAACTCGCTCGAGTTAACTCGGCTAACTCTGCCGAGTTGGGCGAGTTAACTTGGCCAAAATTGGCCTAGTCGGCCGCCAACTTGGCCGAGTTAGGCGCTAGGCGGCCTCCTAGGCGGCCGGCCACCTAGGCGGACGCCTAGAGAACAATTCGCCTCGGTCTAGGAGCGCCTAGCGCCTAGGCGGCCTAGGCGGGGATTTTTGCAACAGTGGCGACAGCACGTTACGGCTTGCTGTAGTCTAATGACTGCAAAATAGCTGCACGGTCGCACCTGAACTCTTCTCTCTCTCTCTCTCTCTCTCTCTATATATATATATATATATATATATATATATATATATATATATATATATATATATATAGAATAGATTCTAATTTATGAGTAGATGTAAGAGAGGTAGATGTGGGCCTTAAGAATGAATATTGGCCTAAAAGCAAGAAAAGATTAAACATATCTAGGAGGATTGGATACACGAAAGGAAACGGAGAGATGGTCCATGACTTTCACTTGACAATGAAATTACTTAAACAACTAAAGCGTGGTGTAAGTTTTGCAATATCGTATTCATCAACTTAACATATGTGACATATGAATGGGAACGTTTTACGGGTCAAAATGTTTCAGTGGCACCATGACACCAATTATTTATTTTTTAGCTCTCTAGATTAACTATTTAATAATTTATGAGTTGTTAGTTAAGTAAAATCGGAATTCTAAATAGTTACAATATCTAATCTGTGATGTGAAACATTAATTGGCATATTAAATGGAATAATTAAGCATTTTTTCCCTTAACCGAGATACTTTGATTTTTTTTTTTTAAATATGGATACTTGTAATTTTATTTTCTAAATAAGGATACTTTATAATTTGTCACCAGCAATTTTCATGTTTTTTTTTTTTTTTTTTGAAAAACCAAAACATTCATATAATAGGGAACAAATGTTGGAAACAAAAGAGAAATAGAAGACATACAAATAGAAAAATCAGCTTGAGAATTTGACGGTCCAACGTATGAGCTAACGCATTTGCTGATCTATGAACAAAATAAAAGGTCACTGAAGTAAAGCGCCTTGTAAGTAGACGACAACCTGCATATGAATGATCCTGAGATGGTGAGTTTAAGAGACGACAGACATTTTGACAATCCATCTCAATTTTAATATGACGCAATTGTTCATTCTTTAACCAAGAAAGAGTCTCCCTAATTCCTAAAGTTTCGACCGTGTGAGGATCATTGCAACATCCTATGGGCCCTCTTTTAGTTGCTATAAATTCCTTATTAGCATTCAACAACACAAGACATATAAATTCCTTATTAGCATTCAACAACACAAGACAACATCATTGAGGACCCTCCGAAGGTGTTTGGGATACAACCTGATACATGGTACTATAATTCCATTCATGAATTAAAGATGAAGCCATGGCTTAAATATCTACTTTGCGCATACTCTTATTGCTCCATACCAAATCATTCCTAGCCTTTCAAATGTGCCATAATAATGCAACAACTTTTTGTTTATCTTCCTCTATTAGAGGATAAAGCTGGCCGGAGCTACCAGCAAAGAAGAGTAGATAGTTTGAGGGGCACATGCGTCTTTTATTTGGCTTTTAGTTGTAACCACTTTCATCATCTTTCTTGTATATAGACCCGCCAAAACCCCGTTTTTTGAAACGATACCATCAAAATGTTCAAGTTCAACAATTAATTTTTTCATCTAGAATTTGAAAAAAAAAAAGGTTATATAAAATATTTAAACTTTGGAGAGTGTTATATAAGATAGATTCTTGGTTGAAGAGATTTTATTTTGATTATTATATTTTTTTCTAAATTTTTTGGTGTATTCATGTTATCTCATTTAATATTCATTAATCAAATCATCAACACTTTCTTCTTTATTTATTTTACTAGTTCTACACACGCATTGCGCGACTAATTTAATGTCCAATGTTTGTATTTAAATAAGTAATTAAAAATATATCAATACAAGTTTATATAGGAAAAGTTCATTATAGTTGGCTTTAAAATTAATATTTAATTTACACTTTTCTAAAAATAATTATCTAAATAGTTAGTTATTGTAGTTGGTATGGTATTAAATAGTATATATTACTTTTGGCTAAATGTTGTCGATACCGCTTTCGGAATAGCAGATGAATTGAGTAGAGGGTTTGAGCTAGAAATTAAAACACATTCCCTAAGCGATCGAAAATGGCCTTTAATCAAACTCTTAAACTAAGCCCTACTTCAAATCTCCTCCGGAGCATGCTTCATAGCCACTCATTTGTCCTGGCCAAATAGTAGGCCGAATATATCTCTCAGCAATTCTTTTCTCCGCTAATCACCCCTTCCCAACCAGCCCGCCCGATCAATTTTGTAAGATCGGCTAATTAAAAAGAGGGGAAAGCGAAGCGCGGCAAGGGGGAAACGAAGGCTTCTATAGGAAGTCCTTATGAACCTCCCCCGAGGGGGATTAAGGGGGGTAATGTACCTTCCCCGCTGCTCGTGCCCTAAGCCCTCGGCACTTTGAGAGGATAGCCCTCAGCGATTGAGAGGACAAAGAAAATCCCCCTTCTTTTTTTTTTTTTTTGAAAACCCCTTTTAAATAGCTTTTTTTTCAAGTAGGTTAACGTTAACAGGTAACTTTCTGTCGGTTTTAAGCCTTTTATTCTTTAAGACCTTTGTTCTCTTAAAAGGGTTCTTAAAAGTTTTTTTTTAAAGTCTTTTAAGGAATTACAGTATTTTTAAATGCATGTTAAACGCCTAAAGAGTTGTCGTAGAGTTAAGGGTCCGTCCTTCCGTGAGACCTAACTTAGCACATACAAATTCGCAAGGGCTGGGGCTGCCTCTCTCTCTCTGATTCACCTCCTAAGGGGTATGGGGGGAACAAAGAAATCTAATAGAATAAATAGTGAAAAATTTACAAATTTGATGATATGAAAGTTGTACCCATTTTTAAAAAAAGTGAGAGATTTGCAAGGATAAGAATAATGGATTTCCTCAATAGTGGAGATTTTGGTGTGGTTTTTGAGGAGTTTGTGTAGGTGTGATTAGGAAATAGAATATGAGAGTGGAGAAAAAAAATTTAAAAAAAAAGGAAAAAATAAAACAAAATAAAGAAAAAACAGAAATTTTTTTAAAAAAATATTTACACGCCCGCCTGGGCACAAGAGTCGCGCCACGCGTGAGGCGCGATTCTTCTCCCCCAGTGGGTCCCATTTTCCACAGCCAAGATCCCCAATTCTGCAGAAATTTTTTTTTCAAAAGAACCACATTTTACATACAATTGTTAAAAATTTAACCCCATAAATTTTACTATTCTAAAATCTCCTTAAAACCCATGAATGAGAATGACTTGTCAGACTGAGCATCAGACGTTCCGCAATTTTCATATTGTCATTCATACCTTGCCACACAATCTTTGGCATTTCAATTGCCTCATCATTATTATATTAATGCTATCTTATAAATAATAAAATATCAAAATATTAATTAATAACCAGAATCCCCACTAGTATAATACTCTTTACAACTCCACCACAATCCTTTTTTAACTAATATTTATTTTTGCGTAAAAAAAAACTAATATTTATTTTCTTTTTTATTTTAAATTTATTTAACAACTTAAACAATTAGAAACAAAACATTGTATCTACCTCATTTTTTTTTAATTTTTATTAATATGCCTTTTGGTTTAATTTATTCAATACATTAGAAAAAATATTTAAAATAATTAATTTTATTCTAGAAACTTTAGAATATATTTTAGAAACTTATAAACCAATTTTACTTAATTAAACATTTCAAATAAATATTAAAAATTAATTTAACTCTAGGAACCTTAAAAATTTTGAAACAATGTTAATTAAATAAAATTTCTTTAGAAGTTTCTAAAATTATGTTGAGGGGTTCATAGAAAACAAAAATTTAAAAATTGTTTCCAAATGTTTAATTAAATAAAATAAAAGATATATTTTTGCTAATAAAAACTAAAGGAGTGGTAGGAACTTTAAACATTTGAAAATAATATTCACTTAAATAAAACTGGTTTAGAAGTTTTACAAATATATTGTAAAGTTGTTTGACTAAGATTAATATTTAATTAAATAAAATTAGGTTGGAAGTTTTTACAAATTTACTATAAATATTTTTTTGAATAAAACTTATGTTTTAAGGAAAAAACTTGTGTGAAACTGTCTCAATGATATTTATTCGTGAGACAGGTCGGGTCAAAATAAAATGTAATACTTATAGTAACTGCTAGCAAATGCACTACTAAATTAAATCATGAATAACATATTACATTTTATTTTGGCTCGACCCGTTTCACGGATAAAGATCCGCGAGACGATCTCACACAAGTGTGACCAATGTTTTAATATAGTGACTTAGTAACCGTATATTAATTTTAAATAATAAAATAAAAATATCAAAGTGTCATTTAAAATATTTTTAATTAGATATTTTTAATGATATATTTTTTATATATTAATTTTATTTATATAAAAAGATAAAAGAAAAAAAAAAGTTAACAGTAAAAAAATAATTTAATTTGGTCATCTTTCAAAGTGTAGCATGGTCATGGTATATGAATCAATCCTGAGGGTCCTAAAAATCTAAAAGCCAAACTAATTGAAGATGTGCCTAAGTTTCGAATTGGGATGATATACTAAATTCAAATCTTCATCTTTTACACTTTCCATACCTCCCACGTGATTGTCTCCATCTTTCTTAGGTTTTATATATACTTTTATGTATTTATTTTTAAATTAATATTTTCAATGTCACATTCAAAGAACAGCCGGTATCTAAAAAATAAAGATCACATACTTTGCAAATTGCAATGATTTCACATGATCAAACTGATGAGGGAAACAATTAAATAAAAATATATAAAACAATCAAAATCGATGCATGAATTCTTAATCAAGGTAAAACTTACATGTCAATATGATACTAGAACTGAAAATAGGTTCTGAATTTAAATTTTAAACATGCTCCTTGTATGTGTTTCATCACAAAGAGAGAGGTGTACTAAAGATGTGGGCCTCTTTGGTAAATGGTTGTTAGTTGATTGGATTAGAATGTATGATTAGTTGAGATAATATTAGCTGATTGTAGAAAATTGTTTGATAGATTAGCTGTTAACTGATTGCTGTTTGGTATAATTTTGTTTCTCAAAAAGCTAATTGAAATGGCTGCTTTGAGTAGCCTTTCCAATTTTAGTATTTTAGATTTACAAAAAGATTAACTAAACAACTAATAGTGGTCAAATAAGTCAAAATTGGCTGATAAGCTGATTATTTACCAAACAAGGCCATAGACTTCAAATTTAATAGCCTGTTTGGTTGGGAGGAGGAAATTAGGTAGGAAAAAAATTGTAATTCTGTCGAAAAATAATAATGTGAGAATAAAGTAATAATTCAAATTACATTATTTGTATGAGGGAATAGAATTATTGCGAATGAGAAGGGAAGAAGTGGTATAAAGACTAAAATATCCTTGTGTAATAATATTAATAATAACCAAGGATAATATTGTTATTTTCACCATTTTTCCCTTTCCACCTACTGCTAAATTGCAATTCAGTGGGGACTAAAATATCCTTGGGTAATAATATTAATAATAACCGAGGATAATTTTGTCATTTTTACCATTTTCCCTTTCCACCTACTGCTGAATTGCAATTCGTGTGTGTGTGTATGTGGGGGAGGCAATTAATTTTGATGGGTGTTGAATTTCATTGAAAAAAATTACAATTACTCCCAACCAAACACCTTGTAAACATTGAACCATTGCATTTTGTATTTTTATATTCGAGTTCAAAATTGATTAGATTTGACCAAATAAGTACGGTAGAAAATGTTCACTTGTAGTCTTATGATGTTTCACTTTTAATCTTAATTGAGATCCTAATTGAAAGTGACATAATTTAATTTAAAAGCAAAAACTTGTGTGATAAGAAGGGCCGGACTGTAGATAACGTAACTGGTTGTGTAAGTATCAAAATTTTAGTTATAAGTATTACAATATTTATCATTAGTAATAATCAATTTACCCCAAATAGTATAGTATCACAATTTCATATATAAATATTGCAATATCTATTATATAAGTAATAATATATTTATTTCAATTTTTTTTTGTAATAATTATTATGATTTTTATCGTAAGTAACAAACAACTATTCTAGATTCGATCCGTCTTATTGTCCATGAGATAGTTTCACACAAGTGTTACTCTAATTTAAATAGTCGAATACCAAATCTGATAACTTAAACTTGAGAACTAAAAGGAAAGTAGTATAATTGTTGAGAGATTAAAGAGTAAAATTAATTCATTAGGCAAAAACTTATGTGAGACCGTCTCACCATGAGTCGGGTCGGGTCAAGATGCAAATGTAACACTTATATGCACAAATATCATACTTATATGCTCAAATTTAATACTAATTAGGAATAAAATTTTTGTTACTTATAAGGGTAAATGTAATACTTTTATGGGAAAATACAATACTTTTACATTTTGATTTGAAAGTATTACATTTTTCCTCAAAAGTATAATATTTGCCCTTATAAGTAAAGGGCACTTGTCAACATTACTTATTATGAAAAATGTATTACTTTTTTTCTTATAAGTAATAAAAATTGTATTTTTGATTAGTGTTATATTTGAGCATATAAGTATGACATTTGCACGGTGATTTGACCCGACCGACCCGTCTCACGAATAAGGATCCGTGAGACGGTCTCACATAAGTGTGACCCAATTCATTATAATAACAATAGATTAAAGGATCGGATTAATCTTTAAATTGAAATAAAATATATAATTCCAATACTAACTACACCAAAAAATGTTCACACCTTTGCTTGTAAGCTAGAATTATATGAGTGGATCCGGATTTCTGATTTGAAAATTGGAAATAAGCTAAGGCCTAAGGGACATCTCTTGATATGGTGAATCTAGCAATAGATTATGGAAACAACTTTCTTGACTTGAAATGTGATTGACAGAGAACCAAAGGAAAATGATCGAGCTAATTAATTTCATTGTAATTTCCCAAACTTTTTTGAAATGACCATATATTTTGTTTTTCCTGTGTTCAAGATGAGAGCTAGTATTGAGGCCTATTCTAGTATTTTCATGGTACAAGCTAAGAAATGTGGAATCCATGTGATGTGATGTGCCAACCCAACAATGGGTTCCAGTATCAGAGATGATATGCTGCCTAATTTGTTTGCCATTTTCCTGGTGGACTCATTCATATGTGACACTATTCATGATTAAATCCTATTCCACACATCACCTTCAATTGCCCTCTCAATTTCTTCATTATAATTTGTTTGGCTCGCTGTTACCCTCTAAGAAAAAGTTGTTTAATTTGATTGATTTTGTAGCAAATTCAAAAGCTCTGATGAGAAGCTGCCAAAAACTTGTTTGGGAATGTTGTAGATGGAATTAATATAATGCTAAAGTTTTGGATTTGGAAGAGTAGAGATCTTGTAAAAGTGGTGAATTGTTCCAATTTTACCGCTCTCATCAAATGCACATGCACTTCATAACAACAAATATAATCTCTGTTGGGGGTTGGGCGATTTGGCTGAGTTCAGTCCGACCTGCTCGATTCGAGACGTGGCGCTGTGGTTTATTGTGGGATTCGTGAAAGGATGTGGTTAAATGGTTAATGTCCTTATCACCAATTAATTTTAAGTAGAATATGACAATCAGATAGTCAAAGAACTATGTAGTTCAGTCATAGGATGGTGACCCAGCCACTGCGAAGTAAAGCACTTCATAAAAACAAATCTAATTTTAATTAAGAAGAATGGGATGATGAAGATCAAGAGATGCATTAGAGATTAGATTTTCATTTGTACTTTGAAATTCAGGTAGAGTACAGTGGAATCTTATTTTTCATCCCTGGTTGATTTTTGTTAGGCAATATTACCATGGTTGAAAAAACCGCTAGGCGCTCCTCGGGTGCTCAGGGAGCGCCTAGCGTCTAGGACGCCTAGGCGGGGATTAATCGACGCCTATGCGCCAATGTATTTTTTTATTTTATTTTTTATTTTTAAAAAATTTGTTTAAATATTTTCAATTTTTTTAAAGACTAATAATTATAAATTATATAATACTTTAATAGTTAATACTAAAATATTAAATATTAACCTAAAAAATATCTAAAATTTGTACAATTTATGATTATTTCGTTCAAAATAATGTTGTTTTGACTTTTGAGTGAAATATAACAAATTAAAATAAAGAAGAACAATAGTTAATTACCCGAGTAGGCGGCCTAGTCAGTGCCTAGAAGGTCTAGTCGGCACCTAGGAGACCTAGGCGGCCTAGGTGGTCGCCTAGTCAGCCAGCCGCCTAGACCACCGTTTAAGGTGATACGCTAGGCAGTTGACTGACGCCTAGCGCCTAGGCGGTGATTAATCGGCGCCTAGGCGTGATTTTTGCAACATTGACTATTACTTATAAGCATTTATACCATTATGTATGTTGTAGTTATTGGTTGTGAATAAGTATGATAAATAATAAAAATAAAGGGATTTAAATTTTAGAAATAATTTAAAATGGTTGTACAAAGAAAATTTTAAGTAGTGTGTATAACACACTCTTCTTAAAATCGATTTGTTACCTTCAGAGAGTCCTAGCAGAATCATTATAGCATATGCCCCACAATATAAAATGGATTACAACACTATATTTGAACACTCAAATATAATACTTTCGACAAATTAAACCTGAGCAAAACACTTCTATTTAATCTTGAAGTGTTTGCAGAATTTTTAAGAAGAAGAGATGAAAGCCCTCGCAAGAAGAAAATAATCAGGGTTTTGAGAATATAAAATCATCATCTAAAACATTCTAGCCAACATAAGGGATTTGTATAGAAATAAAATTCATTAGCATATATTAATGGCATTCAACACTGTCAAACTTAATCAAATTAGTTCTCATCTTAATTCTCATGTTTTTCAAAAAAAAAATAAAAATTCTCATGTTAAAAATTGGGATTACTTCTAATTAATTCCGTAACAAATCAGAATTAACTAATTAACCTAACAATTTTCAGTATTGGACGAAACCTAGCTCCACTAATTTGGCATGCCAATTTTTCATGTACACAAGTCACAGGTGCACATAAGTCAAGTCATTTTAGGCTTATTTTGAGATTTGACTTGTCACTATACCATTAATTCAAGCTTTTTCAAAATGAAAATTGTATATAAGTGTAGACCCACATCCCTTTCCAATGTCGGACAAAGGCTCCTTCAAAGCATTCCCAACTCTATTTTCCAACTCAAATGGGTAGATTTTGAGAATCAATTTCTATTTCACCATTTATCCAATTTGTGTGTAATATAACAAATTAGACCTCTCAATTGTGAGGACCATAATCCACTTTAACTCAGCTTAAATTGGAAGTATAATGCACAGAAAATTATACCACAAAATGGTTATTTTAAACAAAATTTTCCAACAATCTCCCACATGAGTGAAAATTTATTTATTTTTAGACTAGAAAAAAATGATACAATAGTGTTCAACAGATGATCCTTACAAAGCATAGGTAAGTGTTACCATTATAACTTTCCATTTTAAAGATATATTTATTTTGTTGGAAGTCTAGTAGAATGTAATGACTTAGAATCATACTACATATCGTTTGTGTTACCATTTGAACCTCCATATATTTTACCGTTTAATTTGTGTAATTGACGATATATTTTACTCTTCGAATCTTCTTCTTGAACTCTACAAGTACGTCTTCAACTCTTCGAGGTCTTCATCAGAAACGTAACCTCTCGAGTTATTCGAAGTGAACCATTCGAGTTACAATTCGAACTTTGTTGAGTCTATTCGAAACGTAACCTCTCGAGTTACATTCGGACTATTCGAATTTGAACAGAAATGACATAAGTCTAAAAGATAAAATAAGTAGGGAACTACAATTGCTAACTTTTGGTATTATCAAAATCTAAATTACAAATGTTCCTAACAAGATTCTAAGGGTTTACTACCCGGAGAAAGATCAACTAGTTCCCAAGTATGAATATGTAAAATAGAATCTACTCACTTTTTTTTTTACCTTCCATCAATATTAGTCCTTTAGTGGAAATCACGACTTGTACATATGTCTGAGACTCATTTTTTTTTTTTTAACAAATATGTCAGGAAATTTGATTTATTTTCTAGGAAGCATGTTAAAATATTAGAATCATATTTTAACAAGTTGCAAAATCTAGACAAAATGATTTTTCAATCCTAGCAAAGTTGTTACGTTTAGGCTTGAGCACATGTTCTTTTTTAGACCACACTCTTATTATCCATAAAAACATTGAATGCCCGTTTCGACGTACTAGGTCTCCAATCGTTATACCCTGCACCACGGTGCACATAGCAATGTGCACCATGTACGTAAAACGACGTCGTTTCGGTGTTAGTAGACGCGGACGCGAATGACTTAGGGAATTCATTATTATCTATAATACACATAATCATTATCTATAATACACAGAACGTTTGCCTAGAATACACTTTATGGTGTTTTTGTATATTTTCATTGTGGTGTGTTTCTTAATTGAGTGGTGTATTTCGTAACATTGAGTGGTGTGTGAC
>CP025644.1:18851816-18868716 GCA_003576665.1 Ipomoea trifida | reverse complement strand
CGCACGGCACACCTAAGAGCACGGCCACATTTGATAATATTCTATATATATATATATATATATATATATATATATATATATATATATATATATATATATATATATATATATATATGTTTCTCGTGTTGTATTTTCAACATACCAAACGCCAAACAACAATGAAAAAAAGAAGTGTAAAGCATGCACGAGAGTGGGGGATCCATGCATGTTAGAGGCGACTTAATTGATGGGATGTTACTTTGTTGATGGACCAAATACAACATTCTTGCTTTAGCCTCTTTCACAGAGCTATAGAGGATATTGAATTGGTTAAATTGTCATTTAAAAAGTATAATATAATGCTCTATCCTTTCATTCGTGGGCCCAAAACCTTTCAACCTAATCATTCATGAGGATGTTATTTTTCGTACACGAAATTTGAAATTCAAATCTAATTTTAAATTTTTATAGAAATTAAAATTACTTATTGATTTGAATATTTTAAAAGGAATTAAAATTGTATTTTTAGTATTTTTTTTTTGAAAACGTATTTTTAGTATCTTAATTATGAAAATTTAGTCATTTTATCCTCTTTTTTTTTTTTAACTCTGGCAAAATACTAAGCTAATTTTACAAAAGATGTGCAATTTTCATCACTCAAGTAATAGAAAAATTGTCATGCCTTGGAAACAAAGAGTAAAATGGATGTATTACTATGAAAAAAATTTGTTAATAATACAAAGCATGCTAAAGCAAATATATCATCCACAAGATA
Organism: Ipomoea trifida; assembly: GCA_003576665.1. Lineage (NCBI taxonomy): Eukaryota > Viridiplantae > Streptophyta > Magnoliopsida > Solanales > Convolvulaceae > Ipomoea > Ipomoea trifida. The sequence continues at coordinate 18,867,962 of CP025644.1, read as the reverse complement.
AACCAAATGACTTCTTGGTCACAATATTCATTCTCTTAAAGATAGTTTAATTGGAAGTATAATATACACAATTAGGCATCAAGATATAGTCCAAATTTACTATACGTAATCCAAAGTCATACTATGAACACGGGTATTCCTCAAAAGAAGACCAAAAGAAGTCCACACCACTATCACAAAATACTAGGCTAATATTTTAGGGTTGACTTCATATTCAATCCCTAAAATGCCACCCCTCTTTTCTTAACCTCGGGATCAACAAACTAATTTGAAAATATGAAATGCACGAGTAAGCTCAATAGCTTGGTAAGTATGTTAACACATTTCTACCAAATCAAGTATTAGTTCATGTGTCAGACTTAATATGTCGAAGACTAAATCAGCGAGAAAGTTGTTCAAGCAAAAGTTCAAGACAGTTGCTCAACTGAGACTTTATGGGGATTGACTATTTAAGCATTATCTTCTCTCTCTACACGAGGGGAAAAATCAAGAAATTAACAGAGAATATCATATACACTTCAAAAGAGTTCCTGGAACTACTTAATCGCATGACTTGATAATCATTCTTGAGTTGATAAAGATTTCTTCATCAAGTCAATCATTGTCCAGTTGGTGATTACGAGTTGATTACTCATATTAAATTGACGCAAGTCTACTGTAATTGCGGGGGGTGGGGGGTGGGGGGGGGGGCATTTGAGTGATCGGGAGATCTCATGTCGGTTCTTCAAAGAAGGAGCTCTTCGTAAATTAGCTAACTCTTAGCAATACACATTTGAGTCCGTCGTGTTCTTCATTGTGATTCAGTATATCGCTTCCTTGAGATCAATGAAAAATCAGGCTGTCATTTCATGTGATGCCCCCCAGACATAGGAGCTTAAATCTTCGAACTAGGTTACCAAACCTCGAGTGTTCTTTATTACTTTCTTGTTACTGTGTGCATTTTATTTGGGTGAACCACTTTATGCAATAGCCGCTGAACAAGTTCAGGAAGTAACCATTCTAGGAACATAAAACCGCTTAATTGAGTTCATTGCTTAGTGGCTTAACTAACACTTAAATCGTTTCTAAGTAGCTAGACTCCTAGCATTTGAAAGCCCTATTTTTTTAGGGAATTTCTATTCATTTCCCCCATATCTTTGCCTTGTCTTTTGATAACTATATTCCCATTTCTAAAATGTGAAACTCGATTCCCATGCCCACTTCTATAGTGTGGAAAGGGAAACTCTTGGTTTGACCCATCCTTTTCGAACATCAAGGACGATGTTCGTTCTTTTTTTGAATACAACTGACCCTATTACATTGTAGTATCTGTTCATCTATACTTTTCTCAACCTGTTAAAGCACAAAGAGTCAATTTCGAGATCTCCACCACTGAAACTCGAACTCATGACCTCCCATCTGAGGGTGGCCACTACATGCCAATTGAGCACAAGGACGATGTTCGTTCTTAAATGTAGAAATGGTGCACTTTGTGATTTTGTGCTTCATTGAAAAATGTTGATTCTTGAATGGTCATAAAGTGAGGTGCTGCATTTGATTGAGGTGTGTGATATTGCTCATTTTACTTTCCAAATGTGTACAACTAGTGTGTGACAAGTTCAATTCTTGGAATATTTTTGGAAATTGCCTCATTACACCCTTGTGAGGATTGCATAGAGCCCAAGTAGGTTTACATTTCTTTGTATGCTTGCATGGATTCACCTCCTATTTCTCTTGGACCTCGGTATCTTGGATCCCTCGAAGTGGGAGTGTGCACAAGACTAGGTTGTGAAAGATAAGGTGGTAAGACTCGGATCGAAATTCGACAATTTTTTTGTATGTCATGAGGTGAAAGGTGAGATTTTTTTTGTGCGAGCTTGTATATGATTCCCTACTCCTTATGAAAAAAGGCATAAGGGAATGAAATGTGAGATTTTCTTGTGTGATTATGTATAAATATAGTTGTCAAAATTATTTATGGTAAAGTTGGTATACCTTGAGCTTTCCAGAACAAAAAATTGGAGACAGACATAGTGGTGGACCAATTTGAAGAGATGGAGATAGAGTATCTACCTTTGGCAAACATTCACTTCTGTCAGAAGATATAATCATGTCTTAATTATATATATTCTATAGATCTTGGAAGGAACATGATGTTACTCAACAAAATATCTACATAGTACTATGTTTCTGAAAGTTACTACTGTCAGACTTCAATATTATTATTCTAGGACATATACATTTATACTTTTAACTTTGAGCAGTGAAAAGTGTTTTCACAAGTGACAAGACCAAGACCACAAAGAGGAATCCAGTTCTATTTTGGTGAGTTCTAATCCAAAAACATTAAATGTTACATTAAAAGAAATATTTCGAATATATTCTTACTTTAAATTTTTCATCTTTAATCTATTTATACCAAATTTTATTCCTACACTAAAATAATTTATATTCTCATAAATTAAAAGTTTATATGTATACTTTTATTATATTAATATAGCATATAGTCGTAATTTAATAAATTACAAATTTAATTATGTTTATTGTAATTTAATTTTTAATTAAATTATATTCAATATTAATCTTGTTTTAATCTTCTTGATGAGATTTTGAAAATGATATAATTTATTTTTAATAATATATAATTTGTGTTTAAATATTTAACAAAATATGTAAATAAAAAAAAACAAAAAGGATACAAAAGAAATTATAAATAAAAAATGATCAAGAACAAAATTAGGGAAAAATGAGAAACAAATTCCTGCACCAAAGCCAAGCACCTTGTGCTCAATTGGCATGTAGTGGCCACCCTTAGATGGGAGGTCATGAGTTCGAGTCTCAGTGGAGGAGATCTCGAAATTGACTCTTTGTGAAAAGTATAGATGAACAGATACTACAATGTAATAGGGTCAGTTGTATTAAAAAAAAAAAAAATCCTGCACCAAAATGGCGTATGATGAATAGTGCAGTGCCATATACACCAATACACCAAATTTTTGTCACAATACCGCGTTGATTGGAGCTCTCCTGCGCCATTTCTTTTGCCAATTGGTGTTTTGACGGGTTGGTTGGAGATGGTCTTATACTCCTAAATTTTACTTATCACTTTTATTTCTTGATATGATAAACAATGATAATTTATCTTTATTTTGTGGTTCCCAATAAAATGTCTACATAAAAAAAAATGTGTGCGAGAGTAAAATGTGGGGTAAATTTTGGGAGTCCAATTAATATTTTTTCTATTTTTATGCATTTTAAAGGCCGCAACATACCAAGTGACTTGTAACTCAATGACACCTATGTGACTCTCCCAAATAAGAGATACTACATTGTAATAGAGTCAGTAGTATAAAAAGAAAGGTGGCAACATTATCTTGATGCAAATCTAAAAATAATACGCCATCGCATATCTTTATTCTATTAGAACTTGATGAATAAAAATTATGATTTATTTTTTTTCAAATTAAATAAAATATGTCACATTAAGAGTAAAAGATTGAATGAATAAACAAGCGCGTATATTATATTACTAGGGTCACACTTGTGTGAGACCGTCTCACGAATCCTTATTCGTGAGACGGGTCGGGTCAGGTCGAAGCACCATGCAAATGTCACACTTATATGTGCAAATGTCATACTTATATGCTCAAATATAATACTAATCAGGAATACAATTTTTGTTACTTATAAGAGAAAAAGTATTACATTTTTCATAATAAGTAATGTTGACAAGTTTTCCTTACTTATAAGGGAAAATATAATACTTTTGAGTAAAAATGTAATACTTTTTTTAAATTGAAATGTAAAAGTATTGTATTTTCCCTTAAAAGTATTACATTTACTTGTGTAAATAACAAAATTTTTATTCCTGATTAGTATTACATTTGAGCATATAAGTATGACATTTGTGCGTATAAGTGTTACATTTACATCATGACCCGACCCGTCTCATCGTGAGACGGTCTCACACAAGTTTTTGCCATATTACTATACTATTCTAAACAATATTTATAATTCACAAGAGTTGATCAAACTGGAATTCATAATGCTTCACGCATGTCATGTCATGCTTTGAAATCACAATCAGAATATGTGAAAATCGAAACAATAACTGGAAAATATAAATTTATTTAAAGAAATTTCAGACCAATTAACAGTTTAACACTTGGAAGATAAGTTGGAAGTTGGAAGGTTTTCTTCCCTAACACTATGGTGTCGTAAATGATTTTACCTATCAAATAAATTAGAAATTTCTTTATAATTATTAAGTCATTAAGTTATACTAAATTATTAAATTGTCTTGCTAAATAAAGTCATGGTTTAATTTCCTATTTTGAGTAGCTTATTATAAATTAACAAATCGCATTTGTTATGCGTTATTGTCTAATATATGTCTGGGTTGTTAATGGTTCGTTGCATATATACTATGATAATAATAATGTTATCCAGACAATAACAAGGTCCTTGTCGTACTATATGATAAGAAGAGACCGTGGAAAAAAATTAATGTGCCTATGTATGTATGACATGATTCTAAACAAGTGCATGTGTGAGGATGACGGTTTATCAAACTTAAGTGTACGTGTTGTTTACAAATTCCTCAATACTTTTTCCAACTTCAAAGATTCTTTGTGATTTTGTAGTCAAAGTTCCATCCGGTACATATAACCCCTTCTTTTTCTTTCAATTTTGTTTCGATAACATTACAAAAATAGTGTTTTGCATAATTAATTAATGACAAAATTGACAATACATTTAAATAATTCGAGACCAATGACGACTTCTATTTAGAAATACATGGATAAGATTCAATATAATTCTTAATTGTGTTTTAAGTTACAGTTTAATATATGATAATTTTAAATAAAGATTGACTTGGGGCATCCCATCAATACATTTTGAGTAGGTTTTTGAGGAGGCCAAGCTGAGGTTGAGGAGAGAGGGAGATGGGAGAGAAAAACATTGGTCTTTGCTCTGAAGGATAAGGTTTTTTGTCAGTTTTGTGGGTCCCACTAAGAAAGAAGACAAGGCAGTCTTTCCTGTGTGAGGAGCAACTCTCGCGCCCAGTCATGCTCTTGCATGCAGTATTTTTTTTTCTTTTTTCCTCCTCTCTCGGCCTCTCTTTCCTAATCACACTTATAAAAACTCATTAAAAATTATAATTATTGGTGATGCTCTTATAACATCTATTACAACACGTGGACGTGTTCACGGAATGAATTTGAGGAAATAGTAATCCTATAATATTTTATTGGGAATGACATAAGCAAGGAATATAATAAAAATTCAAATATAATTCATTGTTTGGTTGGATTAAAGAATATAAAAGGAAAAATTACCCTTCACATTGATTTATGTATGTATTCTTGAACATATATAATATATAAACATAAATATACAATCGAACTATCAACTTAGACTTTTAGTTAAAATGGAGCACACGTGTCCAATTTAGTGCCAGATCAGAGCAAACTCTATGTCACTCAATAAAAAGAGCTTATGGTCCATGTGTTACTTTGAGCCCGTCAAAACTAACCAGCCCACACACGTAATGTGTGCAATCAACTATCATCTTACACGCACTTTTATTAAAATAGAGCATATTCTTCAATTTGTATGTAGTAGTAATAATAATAATAATAATAATAATAATAATAATAATAATAATTATTATTATTATTATTATTATTATTATTATTATTATTATTGTTGTTGTTGTTGTTGTTGTTGTTGTTGTTGTTGTTGTTGTTGTTGTTATTATACATATATTACTGTTTACAACATGGCCAAATGCATCATTAATGGTGAAGAAAGAATAAACTAAATATACAAATATAATAAATAAAATCAATATATAAAGCTGCATTGACAGTACTGCGTGCAGCCATGTAGGCTACAAAATGCAGCCAGCAGTCCTGCAGCCATAAAAATCAAATATCAAAATGGAGCCCAAGACATAGCATAATGGTTTGTTGCCTAATTTTATGTAACAATCCAAGGCAGCAGTATCAGGATTCGAATCTCACTGAAAATACGAATGATAAAAAGACTCCGGATGTTGAAAGGTGTGACCTGGATTCCTTGTGCAAATATAAAGACTAGGGTCTAACCGGTGAGCTCATTGTGCAACTCGCGATTTACCTCTGCAATAACTTTAGAAATGGAGTAATGATTTAAATCCGGAATCAAATCGGACACAAATTCTGGTGAGGACTAAACATAAAGAATAAATTTTTGTTTTAGAGAATGCATGCACTTGTAGTGTGTATGGAATTGGATCATAACTGAGTAACTTGAACTTTTAGCCAAAAATAAGAAGAGTATATAAACATGTCGTGGAGGAGATCAGAGTCCACTGGCACTTGATCTTGACCAATAATAAATTAAAAGCCAGGATGGGAACTGCTTTTTTGACATTTTGAAAGGGCCCCATGATGTTCTACTTTACCTAAGTTTTGAATTCTGATAATAGACAAGCCATGTAGGGGTGGACACAATATATCATTCCCACTTTTGTCTCTGTCGTCGTCCCTACAGATTAGATAAGGCAATCAAGTAAAAAAGCTTGTGGACACAGGGTTAGCTAATTGAGTACTAGAATTCAAAATTATATGTACATTCATTATATTGATGATGATGATCGAACACATCTAAATCTACATGCATGCAATGCAAACTAGTTTGCAATTTCTTTGACTACATAAACACATTACAACTTTGATCGGAAAGCTAGGGAATAAAAAGTTAACTAAGCGAATAGTTAACTTCCGAATAGTAAAGAATTGTCTAAGAAAAGCCAAATTTGAGAGATTTGTTAAGGAATGATACTACAAAAGGTTACTTCTTCTAGTTTAGTGTCTTGCATTCAGCTCCGCAATATGGTATTAGAGCTTCTAAGAGGAGTTTGTTAAAGCAAGTCTCAATGGCGGCGTGACCTCTGATCGGTACAAGGTCAACTCCGGTTGATGATGCAACAGGAGCTCGGGCAACTAAAAGTCCAATACCTTCTCCTTCTACTCCGGTGACTAGATCGAATGCAACTGAGGTAACTTTCTGTGGCACCTACTCTCTGTGGGTACCATGGAAAGTTACTTATTAAAATAATAATTTACTTTCCGCGGCACCCGATCTCGGTGGGTGTTACGGAAAGTAGGTTTTTTAGTTTTTTTTTTAGGGAATCCGATCCACTACACTTTTTTTAAGAGGTGCAGTGAAAAACTATCCTTGTATGTTCAATTTTGTAGTAGTGAAATCTACTTCATACTACGACCCCTCTTACATGAAATAAACCCCTCAATCTGCACCACTTTGCTAGATCTACATCGCTCTTGCTAAAGTGAAAAGAAACAAAGAATTACAGTCATTATTAATACAACAAAGAGAAAATTTTACTTTTACTCTCACAAGTATTATGATATTGTTACATTAAGTCCTCTACTTTTAATTTATGTTAACATTGTCACATCTATTATAATTTTCATTAAATTAATGTTACTTTTTGAGATAATTTTGTAATTTTATAATATTTGTTGCTTCTTATTAAAAAATGGTCATAAATGATATAATAAATAATAATTTGATGGATAACTAAATATGATAATGTTAACAAAATTATGAGACTATGTAATCCGATTAAAAGTTAAAATTAAATGTGAAGTAGAACCACTTATTGGGAAATAAGACAAGTTCAAAGCTAGTTACGTGCTAATGAAAACCGGGGAAATAGGAATTTCAAAGAAAAAAAAAATGGAACATAACCCGAAGGGGCTCTCTCATAAGTTGAGAAAGTAGTTATGAACAGATAATACATTATAACAAAGTCAGTAGTACTAAAAAATAAAAAATTACTACAAGGTCAATTTAAAATAAAAACACAAAATCCAAAATGTGAAGAATTACTAATCTTTTAGGTTTTAATTTCACTATTTGGATACTGTAATTTTGACCCATGAGTTTCATTTAAAATCTTTGGGTTAGAAATGCATTTATGAATTTTTTATTCATTAGAAAATGACCCAAAACTTTTTAAAAACTTAACTAATTAGGAAATGGTACAAAAATGTTTTCTAAAAAAGTTCCAAGGTGGAACATTTTTGAAATAGTACGTAAATCACTAACTACCCTTTTGATTGTTTTGTGCATCATAGGTCACAAATACATGATTTGCAATAAAACTTTGACTACGTACTATAGATGTGTCTGTAGTACCCATTGTCGTCTCTTTCCCCTCTCAAACCAAATGCAAGTAGTAAGTAGTTTTTGGGGAAAATAGATATTTAGGCATGGAGAAAAGCATAGGGAAATGAATACAGGAATCCCGAACTTCAGGAGTGTATTCGATAAACTTAATTTGTTACAAGTTTTTAATCACCCTATATATATAAGTAACTTGTTTCTCATATAAAATGTGTGAACTGAGATATAATAAGTTAAAAAATTACTCAATTGCAATGAGATAGTTCAACGAAAGGATAAAGAATTAGGAATATGCTTGTGAATTTTTCTTGAACTTATACTGTCAAAGCTCAGAAAATGACAATAATAGTGGAAATTAACTTCACCCTCAAACATTCAGATAATGGGTGATTATGGAAATTTTCAAAAAATTTCATTACCACTATCCCATAAATAATGCAATAATTTAAATTTAATATTTAAATTATTCACATATTAAATATCTGTAAAAATATCAATAATTTATTATATTAATAAAACTAGTATAACATGCATGCATGAAAGCCTCTACTGGTTAATTAGCAAACTAGTTGGACAAACCTGAATGAAACGTAACGGGACTATTGGTTAACTATCACACTACTCTGACTGACCTACATCAAAGGGTTTGCTGGTCAGTCAACATACCTACATCAACCTCTGCATGCTAGTGTGTTAGAAATAATGTTGTTTAGAGTTTGATGATGATAATAATGTATAAGTTAACAACTTTAGAATTCCTAAAATTCTATTATATTGTAATTTAAGTTTTACTAGGTTAACTTGTAAAGGTCAAATCAGGGCTCGGGCTTCATGATTCAAAGTACCACCAACAGATTTTGAAAGGAAGAGTCTACACTTAGAAAACCTTGATGATGCGGTAGAAGTAAGAACTACACTGACTGAGATGTTCAAAGGCACTTGAATTGATAACTCATGGTTCGTTAAGGCTAATTAAATTGGGATACAAGGACGGTATGAGACCCTCAAAATGTCATTTTTGCTAAAATATTCTAACAATCAAAATATAGAGAAGTAGCATTTATGCATGTATGTATGTAAAACTTTATGTAAAAATAATATTTTCTTTAGGATATAGTCATTGTTACATATCTTATAAATGATTTTCATATGCAATTTTTTTTTTGGTAATTAATGCATAAAGTTGTCAATGCACAGCTACTTGTTAACATCCAAATAATTGTGAGAATGTTGGAGGTAATTTAAATGACACACGAAACTTCAATCATGTCAAATCAAGCTGACATATAATATGCTTTTACCATAACATGCAATAATAATAATAATAATAATAATAATAATAATAATAATAATAATAATAATAATAATAATAATAATAATAATCCTTGTTATGCTGTCCGTACTGGCTTAACTCACTAGTTCAGTAAACAATATTTGAGATAAGAAATCAAGGTATGTAATTTGGCAGCGGCAGTGTGGGAATTATATTAAAGGGCAGATCCCTTGTGTGCATCGGCATTTGGTCCTGTCTGCTGAGTCATTGAGTTACAGTGATTTACATCCTCCCAATACTCTGTTAGGTCGAGGTGTCAGGGACCCTTGGGGTTGGTGATTCAACATTTTGAGTGAAGAATAATCCTTGTTATGGTAATGTACTGATGTAGCAATATAAGATCACTAGCTAACACATCATCATCATATCATAATTGTGTATTGCATTTAATTTTGTATGTGCCCACAGCCCATATTTCTTGAGCCTCTTTCCAACTTTGCGAAAGTGAAGAGAAACCCAACTTAGGTGCCAGCCATATCACCATCATGAACACCAAATTGGTGCCCAACCAGTGAGAATAAAGAGGCACAGAGGCTGCTGCTTATTAGCTTCATTAAACCAACAAATTCCATCCCACACAATTATACTCTCATTATTCTCATCTCTTCATTAAATTCTTGTCCTTCCATTTTCCACTTCATTCCACCCAAATTTCTTCAACTCTGATTGATCTCCCATTTCCCTATCTACCCAGATCAAGAAAGCAAAGCATATATAGTGGCAGTTAGTTTCTCTCTTGATCTAACTGCCACCCCTTATTAGCTGCTGCCATGGTGAGTAGTACAGTTCAGATGAAGGAATTGAATAAAAATTAATTTTATCGATTTGATTCCATTATATATATTATATGGTTTTGTGTTGTTCACAGGAGGAAAATACTAAGCCAGACTATAATTCCATCAGTGGATGGAAAGTAAAAGGGAAAGGTGGTTTTAGAGCTTCTTGTTTCATATATGGTAAGTCAAATCCTTAAAAACTCAGAGTTAATATATATAATGTTATCAATGAACCTCTGTCTCAGAGGTGAGGTTTGAAAAAAATATTGCTTTTGGGTGTGTGGTGAGAACGAAGATTTTTATATGGCTCAAAACTCGATCCTGTTTTAGTTTGTAGAATAAAGTATGGAAGAAGGTATAGTAATTAAGGGGGTAATGAATATGTGAAAGTAAAAAAGTGATTCTGTTTATAGTTGGATAGATATGATGTTATTGTATTCATTGATTTATCCTTTTATGTATATGCAGCTTTTGGGGCAATGGACAACATGGGGTTTGTAGCAAACATGGTTAGCATGGTGCTGTACTTCATGCTAAAGATGCATTTTGACCTCTCTGGCTCAGCCAACACACTCACAAACTTCATGGGCTCAAGTTTCTTGCTCTCTATTGTTGGTGGCCTCATTTCTGACACTTTGCTCACCAGATTCCACACATGTCTCATATTTGGAATGCTTGAGATACTGGTGGGTATACTAATTAATCAATACTTATATTATATTGCAATCATATATGTTAAGCCCTTCACCGGTATCCGCCCAACAATTCCCCTTCTAGTCGTAATCACTTATTAGGATTAAAATGCTTACGATTATGCCAAAAGTTATAGCTCAAAATAAAAGTGGCTGGCTGGCACTTACCATTATACCAAAAGCTATAGTTCATAGCAAAATCATAACTTTATTTCCTTGTATATACCGCCACTTTTTGTAGAAATAGGGTGCTGAACTTGTCCTTTTACCAGCCTCCACCCAACAATCTCTTTAAGCGTCCATTGCTGGACTTGGCCCTTCACTGGAATCAGCCAACGATCCACCCAACAATCCCTTAACTGCCCATTGCTGGACTTGCCCCTTCACTGGCATTCGCCAACGATCACCTAATTATCAATTGTTGGACTTGACCCTTTACCAGCGTCTACCTAGCAATCTCCTAATAACCACCAATTACTGGACTTAACCCTTCACCAACATCTGCCCAACAATCCTCTAACCATCAATTGTTAGACTTGACCCTTCATCTGGCTTTGCCCAACAATATCTTAACCACCAATTGCCGCTCTGATCTTGACCCATCACCTGTCTCTGCCCAACAATATATGTGTGATCTCGATCTCGCTCTTTCACTAATACATACATATACTATGTATATATAATAATTATGTATGGTGTAGGGATTGATATTGATGACAATTCAAGCAAGGTTCACGAGTTTACAAGCGGAGGCATGTGGGAAGTCAAGCTGTGTAGAGGGGGGCATAGCCCTACTATTTTATGTATCACTTTGTGTGCTGGCACTGGGGACCGGTGGGGTTAGGGGTGCTCTACCAGCTCTGGGTGCTGACCAGTTTGATCAAAAGGATCCCACGGAATCCAAAGCCCTTGGCAGCTACTTCAACTACATGTTGCTAACCAGCACAACTGGGGCAGCTTTTGGAGTCACCCTTGTTGTTTGGGTCAGCACTAATAAAGGTTGGTGGTTGGGTTTTCTCATCTCTACAATCGGAACCATCTTTGGCTTCGTCTTCCTCGCCGCTGGTCGCCCTTTCTATCGCCTTCAATCGCCCGGCGATTCCCCCATCTTAAGAATAATTCAGGTATGAAAAATTGGATTTTCGGTCCTTCAGTTATACCTGCAGTACAAACTTAAATTAGTCCTTGAGTTATATTTGTGACTTTTAAGTTATGCACAAAAAGACGATTTTAGTCACTCAGGAACTATTTCTACTACCAATTTGTCTATTGATAGAGTGCTGATTTGGTCCTTCAAAGACTAAAATCGTCACTCCAATGCTCCATGCATAACTCATTAATATATGGAAAAATTATAATTTATGTCCATCTATAATATGTCAATTATTAATGTCACCCCTGAATTTTAATGGTGGAAATATTGCCCCTCAATTTTCAAAAATGGTACATATATTGCCCCTCCCGTGGTGTAAATATTGCCCCTCCTGTCGATAGGGAGGGGCAATATATGTACCGTTTTTACAAATTGAAGGGCAATATTTATACCACTAATAATTCAGGGGTGACATTGATAATTGTCATATTATGGAGGGGCAAAAATTACAATTTTTCCTAATATATAATTATAAAAAAGAGTACATTTGATTTTTCCTTCTATAACCATTACGGGGCAATCTCAATCAAGTTGATCAAGTTGTTTACTTAGTAACTACAAGATTACAAGTTCGATTCCCAGCTGGAACGCCCTGTTCTTCTGTAGGTTTTCTTCATCACTCAAAAAGAAAAAAAAAAGTTTTTGTTGTACAAAAAAGTTTAAAGGGGTATATAAAAGTTAGTTGTGATAATATAAAGAAAGAGAGGAGTAGAGGCAATAATAATAGATATTGGGATGGATTTTTGCAGGTTATTGTTGTGTCCATAAAAAATCGAAAGTTGAAATTACCAGAAAATCCAAGCACTGAATTGTATGAAGTGAACGATAAAGGAGCAGTCTCTACAGAAACAAAAGTTGCTCACACTGACCAATTCAGGTGATGATTGCTTTTCTTGTATGCACATTCTTATCCCATACTTACTGGCTTTATTTCAAATTTTAAAATCCTTTTTTTTTTTTTTGGAAACGAATTTTTTTAAAATTCTCAAAGTCTTTAAGTTGCATGAAGTTTGGTGGTACGGGTCCATTTGCTAAAAGTTTGAGACTCATGTATAGTTGTACATGTACTGCAGACCTGCAGTGCACTGCGGTAAATTTTATTGTGGATCGTGATCTATGATGTATGTAGATCATGCATTAAAACACATTTATAAAAATAATAAATTTTATGCATACAAATAATGACTTTTATGCATATAAATAGTGAACTTAGATTTACTAAATATCACATTTTTAAGTAAAAGGGTGGGATGTGACGAATAAGTGCAACTATACTCTAAAAATAATGAACTTCATGTGCATTATAAATGAGCATAAAATATGCATGCCTAAATATTCAATATTCAATCAATGTGTACATACTTAAATAATGAACTCTAAGCACACAAATAATGAATCTTATGCATATAAATAATGAACCCTTAACTTAATTGTTTTCATATTATTTTTCATACGTTCAAATAATGAACATTACGTATAAAAATAATGTGTCATATGCTGTTATGCATAAAAATAATGTACCTATAATGTACTATATGCATGGTCCGCACAATTGTATTGTTCATGGTCCACATAATAAGCATTGTTGCACTGCAATTGCAACATATATAGTTTAATGTACCCTATGCATAAAAATAATGTATCGTATGCATGGTCTGCACAGCTAGATGTATGTATGGACCATGATCCACCTAATAGGCAGCACAGCTAGCTGTATGTATGGACCATGATCCACCAAATAGGCATTTTCTGCAGTGCACTTGCAGCATACTATTTAATTTAATGTATCATTTTCCAAATTTCATGTAAATATTTTAATGTAAAATGGATCATTATCTTTTTGACACTGCAGGTTCTTAGACAAGGCTGCAATTCCTCTTCAAAACAGTGAGCCAACCCCATGGACAGTTTGCACTGTGACCCAAGTTGAAGAAGTCAAAGTCCTAACAAGAATGTTACCTATTATAGGCAGCACCATAATAATGAACACTTGCCTAGCCCAACTCCAAACCTTTTCAGTCCAACAAGGCTACAGAATGAACCGTTTGCTGGGGTCCTTTGAGGTCCCCTCCTCATCAGTGCCAGTAATCCCATTGATCTTCATGGTCATTCTCATCCCCCTATACGACCGCGTTTTCGTCCCGTTCGCGGCAAAACTCACCGGCCGACCCTCGGGCGTCACACAGCTGCAACGCGTCGGGGTCGGCCTAGTGCTCTCGGCCGTGTCGATGGCCGTGGCCGCGATGGTGGAGGTCAAGAGGAAGGAGCATTCCCTTAGGAACCCCTTGAAGCCCATCCATGTGATGTGGCTTGCATTTCAGTATGGGATTTTTGGGGTTGCTGATATGTTCACACTTGTGGGGTTGCTTGAGTTTTATTACAAGGAGGCCCCAGCTGGGATGAGGTCATTGTCCACTTCTTTCACTTGGATCTCACTCTCTTTTGGCTACTTTTTGAGCAGTGTATTTGTGGGTCTCATCAATGCCATTACCAAAGCCCTAGCACCTAGCAAGAAAGGCTGGCTAGAGGGCCAAGATTTGGACAAGAACAATTTGGCACTTTTCTACTGGTTCTTAGCCATTCTCAGCTGTTTCAACTTTGCAAATTATCTTTATTGGGCATTGTGGTACAAATACAAATCCCCAAACCTAAACCCAAACCCTAAACCATCATCCGATCCAGATACTTTGCCAAAATCACTCTCTCTAAGTAGGGTGCCATTCCTCAAGGCCTCTGGGGATGATAATCCATCTCAAAGTATGGTTAAATCTCAATCTCAATCTCAATCTACTCCCCAGTAATGGGAAAAGTTGGAGAAAGCCCAATCAGCTTCGTTGTGCCAATAAAAGCCCATGCTATTTTTGTGGGCCTAGTTATATATGTTTATTAACATTTTTTTTTGTTTTGCTTTTTTTTCTTGAGTTCTTCTGGGGTTTATCATGCCTTTAATTTGTGTGTTTGATCTGCAATTTTTTGAGGGAAGGTTTAATTTTGATTATGTGTACTTAGATGCATGTCTACTAGTATAAAATACGGAACAGATGTTTGTTTCATTTAAGTTGTATAAGGTCGTTACATGTAAAATATTGAAGAATGTTTTCTAATGATACTAATTTCTTACAAAAAGGGTGAATTATATTCAATGGATAAATAAATGTACCTGTCTATTTTTAACTTTCATTATGTTATTTTAGTTACGTTTTTCTTTTCTCTTTTTTTTTTCTTGGATAAACTCCATTCTTACGTAAAAATGTCCTACATACTCCAGAATTGAAAAAACAAATTAATCTTCAAGTAGTATACCTAGACCCTAATGAACACGGTTTCACCAATGCTTGGACAGTCCAGATTAGTTTCCTCATTCACCTTACATACTCATAGGATTTTAATGTGATTGAAAATTAATAGGATTTTATGAATTTAAAAATACAAGAATAAAATCTTAAAATGAAAGAAGAATTTAAGACAGATTTAATAGTGGTTCGAAGGTTTTGTGTAATGCTTCTACACCATTATACTCCTATCTTTCAAGAGGGATTCACTATATCGACCATTTCGGTACAATACATAAATACACAATGAGCATGAGTTAGTGCTTTGAATACAAAGTTAATACTAATCTTAAGATTTCACAATTCCTTGGTTACTTTCCTCTATTGACCTTTGGTAGAGAAAAATGATACAATTTGAATAATATTTCCACCAACTAAGAGACTAAGAATGGATATTTGAAGTTTGAATAGTCACTTTTTCAACTTGATAAGATTTTCAATGAGTAGCAAGAATGGATATCTTTTGTGTCTCATTCTCAAGAATTAAGGTCAATAATAATAATAATAATAATAATAATTATTATTATTATTATTATTATTATTATTATTATTATTTTCAAAATGTATTTCAAGCTTATTTCACGAATCAAACCTTGTGGTCTAGTAATATCCAGTTGCACCCCATATGAAACGGGTGGGTTCGTGTCTAAGTGGGTGCCATATTAATTCTTTTTTTTTTTTTTTT
>CP025644.1:18808521-18837506 GCA_003576665.1 Ipomoea trifida | reverse complement strand
TTATATATTTAATATACATTATTTGATAATATACAAAATAATGTATTTTTTAATATTCAAATAATATACTTTTCATAAATATAATACAAAGTATATTTTTAATATATTAAAAATATATTATTCAAATACTGTATTTTAGTATATTAAGAATATATCTTCCTTAACAGAAATATTTTCACTAGTGATTTAACCAATAATCATAGAAATGGAAACGTAAAATCACTACCTTGATTTCGTTTTAGTCTGCTAAAATTCATAATTAGGCATTAACGCCTTATTTAAAAGTCATAATAGAGTTTGCAAAAGAAGAAGAAGAAAAAAAAAACCGTAATAGTCAAATTATTGCATGGACCATGGTCCAAATAGCTGTGTGGACCAAAAATAAGAAGTACATTATTTTTGTACTGAAGGTACATTATTTGATAGTATATATCAAATAATGTACCTAAAATATGTACTACAGTACAAAATAATGTAACTTCAGTACGAAAATAATGTACTTTTTATTTTTTGTCCAACAACTGTGTGGACCATGGTCCATGCAATAATGATTGTTAATAGATAAGGGAATAAAAATCCCAGGCCTGGGCCTATTTCATTCCCATCAGGCCAATGGGCCATCAGCTATATATCAAAATTAGACTTTAATTGGATCAGTCCATATAATACATGGGCTACAATAATGGTAGAATGATAATATTCTAAAATTCTTGAAACATTATGGTCTACACAACTATGTAAATTATAAATAAAAAATATATATATTATTTTTGTACATAAAGTATATTATTTGAGTACTGAAAATATATTATTTTGTATACTATTAAATAATGTACATTCAATATACAAATATTTTAGTATATTAAAAATATATATTATATTAAAATAATTATTTGAATATTGAAAGTACATTATTTTGTATAATGTACATTTAATACACGAATAATGTATTTTTAGTATATTAAAATTTTATTTTTTTTATGGTACACAAAAATTTGCCAAATTTCTTTTTGGCCTATATGTTATCTACTTATCTCTAATGCACTTACAGGGCAATTTTAATTCGTGAAATATCTACAAATCCATCAAGAATTTTAATTTGAATTAGAATTGACATAGATCATGGTGATTGCACATTATTATACAACATCTTCCCTTCCATACATCATAAGTCAACTTAATTCTAAACATTCATTTAATTGTGAGGGAAACTACAAGCCTCAGCGTATAAACACTTTAATTTGAGATCAAAATTGTCATCAAATTCTAAAATTCTATACAATAAAAATATGTTGTTATCAAATTCTAAAATTCTATACAATAAAAATATGTTAACAATGAATCTAAATAGAGATATCACCTTAGAGTGCGTTTAGAAACCTAGAAAATGATTTCCAATCATTTTCCGAGTATCCTGTGTTTGGTAGAGGTAGAAAATTAAAGTCAATGAAAAATAAAGGTTTGAACAATGAAAAATATACATGTTTTCCTGGAAAATGACTTTCCCTCTTTTTTAGGGGAAGTCATTTTTTGCCGACTTCATTCGTTCCTTCTTGGCTGTGCAACTCGTCGTCCAACAACAAATCATCTGCAAGGCACAACCACCAACTATTTGTGATTGAGATTGAGGTTTGAAATTGAGAAACTGAGATTTAAGAAGATTGAGATTATGAAAATTGAGATTTGAGATTAGGGTTATTTTGATTTGCTATTATACAATTAAAATTTATAATCTCATTTTCTGAAAAATAAACCAAACACATTAAGACAGTTTTCTAGAATGCAACCAAACACTGAGAATGAAAATGTTTTCTAGAAAATGATTCGTTCTCCAGAAATCATTTTCCTGATTTCCAAACACACCCTTGAATGAAACCACTCCTTGAGAACCTTTTTTTTTTTTTTTTTGAACGGACCCCTTGAGAGCATTTCTCCATTCTAAATCTTTTTAAGATTTTATTAATGTATCCTTCCTAAGACAATCTTAACAGTCCTTGTGACCTATCTCGGAATATTTCTATTCCAATCACATAGGATGCCTCATCCATATCCTTATTTTCAAAATTCTTAGAAAGAAAGGCTTTGACATCATGCAACATGGCCCTATATAATATTAAAATAGCGAACTTACTCCTATCGACTTTCATGTAGATACAACGATTAACAAGGTTCCAGACTTTGTTATCATTCATTGACTTTAACTCATATAGTCAAATTTCATGGCATCTAACCATTTTCCAGAACTGTGACTCTCAATAGCTTGTTTGAAAAAGATTATATCTTTATAACTGCTCAAATCACGTCCTTGTTCAGCATAATACACCACACAATCATTAGCAATAACAAGTCTTCAATCCCTTGTAGACTGTCATAATGTCATTTCCTCTTATGGTTCACTAATTTCTTGTTAAACCATGATTGACTCAAGTTTATTTGTCACAAAATCTTCATATCACTTTTGGGCATTATCATGTTGTTACGGTATGTTATAAGATGAAGATGGTAATGCAACAACAAAAACTGCATCTTGTGGAGAATTTCATTTAAAGGAATTTCTTCACGAATTTCTCAAATGTCCACTTTCTGTGGTTCCCCACTTCCATTAATGTGACCATTTTTAATGAATTGAACATTTTCAATTTTTACTATTCTCATATTGTGATTAGGATAATAAGCATCTAGTCATTAGACTTTTCTAGATAGCCAATGAAAAAGTCACAAGTTTTCCTTGGGGTCAAGTTTATTCTTATGTGGATTGTACAACCTTACTTCCGCTTAGCAACCGGCCAAGACATGAAGATGTCTTAAAATTGGTTTCTTTCTATTCCATAGTTCATATGGCGTCTTATCACTTATGAACTACATTACTAGGAACTTGATTTAGCTAATATGCTACGGTCCATAACGGATACATCCACACTGAAGAAGTTAATGTACAATTACTTACCATGTATCTAACCATATCTGTAATAGTACGATTTTGCATTTCTACCACACCATTTTGTTGTGGTGTTCTACGCATTGCATACAACATATTGTGCATAAATGTTCCAAATTTTGAAGAACTTTGCAAAAGGACCTGGACATTGTCCCTTTTCATCAGACCTACCGTAGTATTTGCTATTCCTATCTCACCTCACAATTTTAACTTTTCTATCTAAACTGTGTTTCCACCTCATTAATGAACACTTCTAGATGAGCATTGAGACTTGCCATGTAGTAAATATATATATAGGCATATCGTAAATAGTCATCTAAAAAGGTGATGAAATATCTTATGCTACTCTAAGAATTAAGAAAGAACATTGAAATACCCACATATATCAACGTGAAATATTTCAAACAGCCCACTACTCCGATCCTTGTGGCAGGCTTCTTGGTTGTGTGCTTAGTTTGTTTCCCCTTAATACAATCCACACACATCCCAGTCACTAAAATTCAAAGTAGGAAGGATTTTGTTTTTCACCAACCTTACTAACCTTTCTTTAAATATGTGACTTAGGTGTTTATGCCACAAATAAGCAAAAGAAAAATTGACGTTTTTTCCTATTTATTTTCGTATAAAGTTTAGGGTTTATTTGACCATTTTCTTTATTTATTTTTATAAAAATCACGGAAAGTACAATTATGTCTTTCAAAATTAGAGATATATAAAATAATAAATGTACGTACTCGTATTAGCAAATTTAAAACTTTAATTAAGATAAAACATACGGAGTATATTTAAATTATGTTATTTTCGTTTCCAAAAAAAATTATGTTATTTTCATAAAAATCATGGGAATCACTTTCAAAATTAAATATATATAAAATAATAAATGTATACTCTTATTATTATCAATTTAAACTAAGGGGGTGGGGGGACATCATAGTCTTAGAAATCAATATCAATATAATAATAATAGTGTAATTGTAGGACCATCTAAACGAGATTCTCTGGTAAGACCAACTCCACATAGCCCATGTAAAAGAAAGAAAATTGGATCAAAGATGGTTTAAAAGGTTCTTTAATTCCAATTCAAAAACCGACAACTTAGACAACTGTTATCCCCCACCCCCCATGCCACCCAAAACAGAAGAAAATAAAATAAAATTAGGCAATTAAGCATTTAAATGGTCCCCATAATAAAGCAAGTGACAAAAGTGACAACAATATCTCATAATATTTTTATGTAAAGGATTTTAATAATTCATAATTAAATTTATATATGCATATTCAAATTAAAATTTCTTTTTGAGTGCCACTTTCTAAATAATATTTTGATTTTCTTGCCTTTGTTTTTTCGTGGTTAGTTAAATGATTCCCACATCCACTGCTGACAGATCATCCATCATGTGCACATCAGTCCACCCTGTTTCTTCCCCCCTCTAAAGGCCGAGGCCAATTTTTATTGTTAGGTCGCTATAACGTTATACCATAATATATACTACGTATCATTTTATTACTCCCATTTTTTACACTTTTATATACCACTTGTATTTCAACTTTGAGATTATATATAAAATGTGTTTTTAATCTTGAATGCACGTTGATGGGGAATATTCCCGACCTCGTTACCTGGCCTGTATGTATTATATACCTGCTCGGTATCTTTGCGGACAGTCGAGAGAAATTATTCCCGACCATTTACCGACCTTAGAGCCAATCGACCTGGCTTGGTATAAAGGACTAAGCAGGGGCTTAGTCTATAGTAGTATTTCCCCGCCTTCTGGTTCGCCCCAATCATCTTAGGTCGGGACAAACCACCCGACCTTCTCGACTTAGAAAGTTGTGCCTTATTCCCTTAGTTAAACCCGATCACAACAGGAACGAGGGCGTCAAGAACCTTAATACATGTGGAGGAATCAGCGGAGCCTCTGATCTTCTTTTGTACATGGGCCCCACGTGTTGCTGATGCCAAGAAACAATCATGTTTTCCCTTTATTCTTTTATAAATACCGTATTAAATGCTAGAGGGAGGGACTTTTGGGGCATCTTCGATGCTTCTATATCTAGCTTGGGACCCTCAAACTTATTGTGGCATTTTCCCGAGCTCTCTAACTTAACGTCCCCAACAAGCAGACGGACTAAGGGTCTATATGCGATTCAATTTACTATTTATACGTATCTGTAGGGACGGTCGTATTAACCACATTACCCGTTACCGATTAATTGATTTGGTCTATCATTATCATGCATAAATAAATATTATCTTAATTGTTTCACATTATTCTTAAATTTATCAATCCCTCAATTATTATCATATTGGTCCCCTATTAAAATTTCATGTTAATAGGTTTGATTGTTAAGAGGGCAATTTGGTAACGATGTCGAACACTTTGATATTTGCTTTCGCGCGATAGAAATGATTAAATCAATTAATTATCAATAACTGGGGGACGTACTATATATTTTTTTAAAGTTCGTTACTAATGTCACCATAATATATAATAGGTTAAATATCCTTTTGGTTCCTAAAATATGTAAAAAAAAAATGGTCAAGTTAATAATTTAATTATAGAAATTAACTAATGTTATACCTATTAACTAATGTTAAATGGTCAGGAATAATTTCTCTCGACTGTCCGCAAAGATACTGAGCAGGTATATGATACGTACAGGCCAGGTAACGAGGTCGGGAATATTCCCCATCAACGTGCATTCAAGATTAAAAACACATTTTATATATAATCTCAAAGTTGAAATACAAGTGGTATATATTAGGAACCAATGTTATACCTATTAAGCTTTCCCGTAAATCAAAGTTAATGTTACTTTAATTATTTCGTTAAAAAGTCACATGTGTGCCTGGCATATACTATAAATTCTCATATCGCTCATACTTTCATTTTTTATATAAAGCATGTGCGACATTTAAAATAAAATTGACAATTGTCCTGGCAAGAAATACCAAAATAGTAACATGGTACATAAATAGAATTGAAATAGACTGAGGCAGCCCTAGACAATCGGCTTGATAGTTGACTTCAACGTGCCCTCTTAATCGGGAGGATGTGGTTGAGTGGAAGTGACTCAACAACGAAGCCCTTAATTTGGGATGGAGGGAGCATATGAGTAACATTTAGGATTCAAAATTAATTTTTAATAGGAAAATGCATGCTTTGTTTCCTTTCAAAAATTTCCCTTTTCTAAAATCGTTCTGATATGATTTGTAGTTAATGTGTGTCATGAATTGATTGGCTCTAATAACTTGTTACCACGTTGAATAAAAATTGCCATTTCAATAGAAAATTAGGAAGAGAATTTTGGAGAAGTAGATAGTAGCACTCTTTTTTTATATTAAAGTTTGGATGAATAGAAGCTATTCCAATTCAAATTCAAAGTAAAGTCAAGATATTTTATTGTTGCTTGCGAAAATTGAATCTAGTCCATTAAGTAAACTGTACTTACCAACTCAAGTAATCTTATCTTATATTCAAATAATAACGATATTATAAGATAATGTAATACTTAGGACATTTCTGATTGATTGGAGGGAAATTATAATTTCACTCTCATCTAATTTTGAAGGTAAGTAAATTTATTTGTTTAGTATTTCAATTAGAATCTTATGCATCTCCTTAACATTTCAATTTTGAGAAGAAAAGAAAAACACCTCTGTGACAAAATTACACTTTCTCTATTCTAACATAAAATTAATGTTTTATTTGTCTGTTATAATAAATATGAACATTTTGATCTTTATATTACTTATTCCCTTCAATTCTCATAGCGAACATTGGAATGAAATTTCTGATAATTCTATTTTTACATATCAAATGGTATATAGAATTTAAATTTTTAATTTATTCTCATAATATTTCTCTCCATGGAATTATATATTCATTTCTCCTCTAATACCCACTTGCAACCAAACACCTCTTAATTGACCCGGGTCTAGTTCATTAGTTCAGTAGACAATGTTTGAGGCAAGAGACCAAGGTTCGAATTGAAATTCAGCAGTGGCAATGTGAGGATTATGCCCAAAATGGACAGATCTCTTGTGCATACCGACATTTTGTCATGTCTGCTGAGCCAGAGTTACTGATGTGGTTTACATCATTTCAAATGCTTTGTCCGGCTCGGCTCTGGGGTGAGAATTCAACCTTTTAGAGCAAGAGTTAAGATTGACCAGATTCTACTTACAAACTAAAATGAATTGAAATCTAGTAAATACAGTGCATTTAGCATTATTGGTGTTTGACGAAAAAAGTAAAAAATCAAGAAATTCATGTACATACTGTTGTCGCTACTAGATATCAATGAATTATTCTGCATACTATACTAGAATTTTATCAAAGGTTGGAGGGGAGTGGAGTGGGGTACGTTACACACTAATGCTTCTCCTAGCTTGTACTTTGCTTTGAGAGCCTTTTTGGGTTGTTGCCAACCAGAACTACCAGATCATCATTTTCCCTTTCTAGTACTCACTCTTCTACCATACTATACAAATACACCTTTCTTTTCTTTCAAAACCTGTTCACTCAATCTCTGTAGCAATTCAAGAAGATCATCATTCTCCTATCCTTTTTTATGTTTTTTCTTTGATTCAATCATACCCATCATCCATGGCCACTGATGAATCTACAGTTCCTTCTGTTCATCCCTCTCAGGTACCCTTCTTTACAATGTTTTCCCCTTCCCTTTGCTATATTTATATGTGCATACATATATACTTTATATGTATTTGTATCATCTGAACTACTGATGAGAATTTTGAGAAAGACCCTTTCTTCTGCTTCAACAGTTATGTGTTTTTGTTTTGGTTTCTTGAATATTTGGTTAGGATATCTAAAGGGAAAAAAAAACTTTTTGAAGGTCTTGCTTGATATATATAGTTAGCAGATAGCAGCATAAAAAATGTTATTATTTGTATTGAATCTTTTGTTATGAATATTAGTGGTTTGTGACAAGTAGTGTATAGTAGCTAGCAACTCTTGGTATTCATTGGCTACTTATTATAAATTTGTGAGTTAATTAAAGCAGATCAGGATATTAAGTTTTGGCTGTTTGGTTAAAATCTTGATAAAGAAGCAAGCTGGGAATTGAAGGTAAAGGCTTTTACTTATTTGATGAGTTTCATGCTTTAATTTCCACCTAATAATAGCTTTTAGCTGGCTGATGATAGAAAGTTGAAACCCCCAAAGATGAAATTTTGTATACTTTCTTCTCCAAGAAGCAGCCTAGCTAGCTGGACTTTTGTTATTGAGTGTATAATATTTTGCCTTTTCACTTTTTGTTCCAACTTGAATTGCTGTTCATCTTTTGTATGACTACTACTTTTACTTTTGATAGCAGAAGGTTGCTTCGGTTTTACTCTTCCTAGTTTAATTTCATATCCCCATATGTGTTTGTTGTGGCAGGCAGAGAAGGAATTGGAAGTTAAAACAATGGAACAAGAAAACGCTGCGCCTCAACTTAAGGAAAGCGGGGAGGAGGTGCTGAAAGTTGAGAAAAATGGTGAAGCTCCTCCGACTAGTGAGGCGGTGGTGGTGGAAGATGAGAAGGCGGGGGAGGAAGAGGCTCCAGCCGAAGAGGTGAAACCCGAGGGTGAGGTAGAGAAGCCTAAAGGTGAGGTAATTGAAGT
The DNA here is from genome assembly GCA_003576665.1 of Ipomoea trifida. Classification (NCBI taxonomy): domain Eukaryota; kingdom Viridiplantae; phylum Streptophyta; class Magnoliopsida; order Solanales; family Convolvulaceae; genus Ipomoea; species Ipomoea trifida. The sequence goes on along the minus strand of CP025644.1, from coordinate 18,828,939 downwards.
GGAGAAGAGTGGCAATGAGGAAGAGAAGCCTAAAGGTGAGGAATTGCCTTGTGTTCTCGTCGTCGTTGAACAAGTGGAAAAAGCCGAGGATGGTGAAGAAGGGAAGCCTCAACAAGGCGAGGATTTAGCTGCGGTTGAAGAGGACGGGGAAGAGAAGGCGCCTAAGGGCGAGGAATTGCCCATTGTTGAAGAGGTGAAAACAGGTGATGATGATAATAAAGAAGAGAAGCCTAAAGTTGAGGATTTGGGTGTCATTGAAGAGGTGGGAAAAGAGAAGCCTAGTTGTGATGAATTGCCTGTAATTTCAGAGACAATAAAAGTTGAAGAAAAGGAAGAGAAGGCTGAGGGTGAGGAGTTGCCGCCTGCTATTGAAGAAGAGGCGAAAAAGCCCGACGAGGAAACCAAACCGAAAGGTGAGGAGTTAGCCATAACTGAAGAAGAGGTGAAAACAGGTGATAGTGAAGAGAAGCCTAGTTGTGATGAATTGCCTGTAATCTCAGAGGCAATCAAAGTTGAAGAAAAGGAAGAGGAGTTGCCTGCCATTGAAGAAGAGACGAAAAAGCCCGACGAGGAACCCAAACCGAAAGGTGAGGAGTTAGCCATAAGTGAAGAGGTGAAAACAGGTGATGGTGAAGAGAAGCCTAAAGTTGATGAGGATTTAGGTGTCATTGAAGAGGTAGTGGAAAAGGGCATTGTGGAAGAGATAGAGAAGCCTATTTGTGATGAAGAATTGCCTGTAATTGCAAAAACAGTTGAAGAGGAAGAGGAAAAGAAGCCTAAATCAGAAGAAGAACAGCAAATTACTCTTCAAGTCCCTTCAGTTGAACCACAAGAAAACATTGAAGACCAGATTCCACCTTCTATAGAAGAGCCTGCTAAGGAGCCTGATCAAACCACTCCTGTAATAGCAATCGAGGCAAAACCCGTGGCAGCTGAAGAAGATGTTGAAAAGCCACTAGATGAACCGATAAACGAAGTAAAACCCGTGGCAGCTGAAGAAGATGTTGAAAAGCCACTAGATGAATCGATAAACGAAGTAAAACCAGTGGAGCAACCAAAAACAGTCGAGGTTCCGGTTCCTGAACCAAAAACAGTCGAAGAAACGAAAGGTCAGGAAGAAAAACTGCCAGCTAAAGAACAAGATTCGGAAGTTCCAGAACCCGCTGTTGTGAAACAGGAAACTGCAGTAACCGAAGAACCCCGGGAGCAGGCTACTATCCCCGAGAAGGCAGAGGTTTTGGCTGAAAAAATTGAAGCCATCGTCGAAGAAGCTCAACTAGTACCTCAGGTTGCTCAATGCTTAGAGCACGAGACACAAACCGAGACAAAACAACAGCAACTTACTGCACCAAAAACTGACAAAGAAGACGAGAAAGTGCAGGAAGCTAAGGTGCCTGCAGAATCTTCAGAGGATGGGGCTGCAAAAGTAGAAGAAAACCAAGAGAAAATTGATCAGGGAGACAAGTGCGATAAACCTGTTGTCATCAAAGAGGAAGCAAAAACTATCGAACCATCTGAAACTCCTGCAGAGGAAGCTGCTCAAGTCAAGACAGTTTCTCGAGACGCTGAAAATGAAGCAACCGAGGCAACAGAAGTGGAGAAGAAGGTAGATGAAGCCCCTGCAGCCACCACACTCGAAGACGCCCTAAAGCCACAGACAGAAGTGAAAGAAGAGGTGGCTCCTGAAGCTGCAAAACAGGACGAATCGAAAGATGGCAACGACAAGAAAGAGGACAATGTGGTTCTTGTGAAGGCAAAGCAATCAAACATCATATCAAAGGTTAAACAAACACTTGTCAAGGCAAAGAAAGCAATCATTGGGAAATCCCCCACTCCAAAAACCGAAACAAAGACAGCTGAAGTAAAAGCCAAATAAACTAAGAAGCAGAAACAGGTAACAATGGCTACATATAATGATCAGAAATCACAAGTGTGCTCTTTTATTCTCATTTTATTTATTGATTTATTGCCAAATTTGTGCTGTTGGTTTGTTGAATGATCAGTGGTTGTTGTCCTAGGTATAGTACAGGAATGTTTTTTTTTTTTTTATTGATACATTTGCAAACTAGAAGGGTGGGTTGATTTTCTCTGCTTTCTTTCGTCTCGATTCATTTGGTTTGTGTGTTGATGCAAGAACATATATTGGATTAATTTGTTGAGGATATGATGTACATAAAGTTTGATTGAATTTGTGATTTGTGAATATTGTTATATATAGTTCCAATGATAATGAATATTCATCTGTTGCATGGAAAAGCTAAGATTCATTGTTTAAATTCTTTTTACACCATATACTTCTTAGATATGTACAACAGCAAGTGGAAATGGGTATCTGTAGATTGAATCAGACTGCTAATTTAGTTTGCACCCAAAAAAAAAATGCTAATTTAGTTTGCACCCAAAAAAAAATGCTAATTTAGTACAATGAAATATGGGAGGTCATGAATTCGAGCCTCAGTGGAAGCGATACTGACTCTTTGTGCTTCAATAGGTTGAAAAAGTATGTTTGAACAGATACTACAATGTAATAGAGTTAGTTGTATTAAAAAAAAAATACAAGGAAATATGGAAGGGTGGTAATTAGAATGGACATCGATTTTTAAATTTTTTTGATTTTTCATTTTTTCTTCCTTATTTTTATTCTATTGTTCAAAAGTAAAGGAGTAAAAAGCTAATGAGTTTTATAATTACTAAAGAATTTGAATCCAATAATAGATAACAAAAGTAGGCAAACGAACATAATAAAGGACATTAAAACTCATAATAGGGTGCAAAAGTTTTCAAACAAATACACTCTAAATATATGCCCTTTTGTTTAAAAATGACTAGTAAATGAACTGACCCTACCAGATCCAAACAGGTCAAGTCGGCCTAGACTAGACTTCGGACTAATCCGTTTATTTTACACTTTCAGACTAGTATTTCTGTGATTTCAAATTTCATCTTGACCTAATTCATTGTATAAAATCATAGGTGTAGGACTGTAGGCAATATTAGCTCTACTATTAATTAATGTCAAGAATATATACAAAAATCCACTGGTACTACACCAATTAAATATTGAATCAACAATCTTAATAATTAATGAAAGTTGGTGGCAAATGCAAAAGAGGCCAAACAGCACAAAAGGGAAGAGTAATATCCAAAAGAGACTCATGACACATTTATCAGCACTCAAATGTTCATGGGCTCTCTCTACACACATGGTTCATCACTTAATACTGCAATACCTATAATACATCACTTACATGTGCAATAAATTCAGTAGTTGTTGGTAGTCCAAGCAAGATAATGATATGAAAATGATGGACACGTATTTTTTTTGGGTTGTTCCCAAGGTATCCCTCCAACCGATAGCTAGAAGACTAACTTCCGTCCCAACGGTCAGCACACTAAGTGGTAGGGGACTGGCCAAATGATTTGCTTCATTCACATTTCATACAATTCTTTTCATATCACTCTAAATAAAACTCGTGTAAATATATAGAATAAGTAAACTTGTACATGCTTTAAAAGTTATTATTGCTTCCTTTATGAATGCATTAGACATTTATTTCTAATAAAAATTATTGAAACAAAAAGTAGTCTATTATAAAATCTATCTATACTATATATAAAAGCAATATCCTCCTCCAAAATTTTTCCGCCTCCTTCAAAATTTCCCCGCTCAAACGTAGGGGCATTTTAGTAATATGGTAATTACTATTTATTATGATAGAATAATATTAATTATAATTGGTTATAATTCGTTATTAGTAATTATGATAATTATTATCATAGAATTTATTATTATTATGATTGAATGATAGAATAAGAATAATATTTTCTGCCTTTGTACTCTCTTATTTACACCGAATAGCAATGACTTAAACTCACTCTGAGATTGTTGGTCGTAAACTTCATCCTATGCTCATATGGAATAGCATCAAGTTTAAAGTGTTTCGTGTCGTTCGCCTTCCAGAGACAAGAGGTTCTGAAAAAATAAACTTCATAGAGTGTGTAGTCTATGATTTAGAGGTATTTTTTTTACTATAATATTAATATTAATATTTATGCACATATGTGGTTTTTTTACAGCATTTTATTTTGACTCTACAAATTCAGGGAACTTTTCTACACATGCATATTCCTAAAATGTTTGTTCAAAAGTGGTTCAAGAAATCGAATTTGTAGATTTTTGGTGGTTTATAATTCGTATAGAAACAAAACTACTACACACAGGTATATGCTCCAGTTTTGTGAAAGAATCACTGTGGGAGTATTGAAGGATGCAGATTTCCCTACGCATATTTATGACATAGAAGATTATGATTTCTTTGAAGAGGTTATTAATTGCTCACTTACGTTGTTTTGCTTCTTCTTCTTTTTTTTTTTTTTGTAAATTTTTTTTATATATTTGACTTTTTCTACCTTTCACGACTCTCTAGATTGACAGGTGTCTGAACTTCCTATTCGGAATTTGGACTCTAACAAGAAATGTGATTCAAATAATGAGGGATTTGTTACGGGATCTGTTTAGTCATCGTTTTTATGTAATTCGCATTTGTCAAGTCTCAATAATAATTTTGTTTCGATTATGCCATTTGGGAGAGTCACAGTTATGCCGCTTGACCACGAGATCTTTGGTAATAAATAAATATTTATAAGGAAAAAATTGTAATTTGTCTCTCCATAATATGTTAATTATCAATGTCGGCATGTCGCTCCTAAATTATTAGTGGTGTAAATGTTGCCCTTAATTTTCAAAACAATACATATATTGCCCTTCCCGTACCGTAAGGGAGGGACAATATATGTACCCTTTTGAAAATTGAGAGACAACATTTACACCGCCACTAATTCAGGAGTAACATTGATAATTAACATATTAATTATAGAGGGGCATAAATTACATAATTGTTAGGACTACTTAGGAGCATGATAATATTTACTCTACTACTTTTTTTTTTAGTACTACTAACTCTATTACAATGTAACATCTATTCATAACTACTTTTTCAAACTACTAAAGCACAAAGAGTCAAAAGCATATTTAACTCATATACACATATGTATTCGGTTATTTGCATTTTACGTAATAAAGGTATAACTAGCAAAAGAAAAAATAATGAGTAAACTATGTAAGTCTAAGAAAGTCAATAGTACTCAAAAAAAATATAAGAAATTATAAATTACCACACAAAACACATCAGAGATAAACATTTAATGCTACATTGCCACTTAAACCACTAACATATTTTTAATTCTAGTTAATAATTAATGTTAAAATAAAGGTAAAAGATAAATGTAAATAATAAAATTGGGGAAAAAAGTGTGAAGAAACAACACAATTAACAAAGACTTAATACCACTAATAGGTTCTATTGACTCTATTACAATGTAGTATCTATTTATAGCTACTTTCTCAACCAAATGGAATACAAACCTCCACTGAAGCTCGAATCCACTCCCTCCCATATGGTGCAATCGGGTGCCACTAGACCACAAGGTCTTTGACACCAACATAATTCTTATTTCAATTGATAACTAAGATTATTGGTTGCTATTAAATTTTAGATTTAGAGATATGTGAGGAACATTCAAGAATGAGACCCATCCAATTCCACATCAAATCATATTTGCATATGAATTAATAGCATTAGATGCAGAGGAAAAGATAGATAGGCCTATAGAATATAAAGCCAATTAAAATCTTTCATGTTTCACAAACACCACATTTACTTGTATGAATTATAATAGACATGACAAAGAATATTTTTCTGCTGATTGTCTTCATCAATGTGAGAATTTCCAGTCTCCAGTCTCTGAAAGACAGGCAGGTAAAACACACACAAACAGAGCAAAGATAAACATACACTATAGAGTATAGACACCATATTCTGCTGAAAATGTATAAACTTTTGCACTGCCCTTATTCATTAGTGATGAATGTATTGAAGGTGGGCTCAGAACAAACCGACCAAGAGGAGCGGAGCAAGAGGACGGCGTCTAGGTCCCGGGTGAAGCCCCGCGCTTGACCCCAGGCCAAGCCCCGCGCTCGACCTGGGCCTCAACTGCTGGCACCAAGCTAGCCCCAGCCTCAAGGCCGGGCGTGGTGAAAGCGGTTATAACCAACCTGTCCTTCGCAGGGGCAGTTAGAGATCAATTAGTATAAATACCAATGTAATTGTCTAATCAAGACATCACTTATTCTCTTGTAATAAGTTTACACAAACATTAATACAATCTTTGTCTCCATGGTATACATTTCTCGTCTTTATCACTTCTCATTTACCATATTCATTCGTTCCTTTAATTAATTGGGTTATTTTTATCACTTCTCATTTACCGTATTCATTCGTTCCTTTAATTAATTGGGTTATTTGGGTTATTTGATACGGCCACCGGGTCAATTTAATCCATCAATTTGAAATTCGGCTATACATCTGATGTACATGAAAACACTAGGAGGGAAACTGGGAAGAGATCAGACTGAAGCAGGAAGGAAAAAGGATCCACCCCAACTGCTTAAGTTATGATCAATGTACATAAATAATAATAATTAAAAAAAAAAATACAATCCTCTTTTAAGATACCAAATTATATGCAGTCCTGACCTAAAAGTAGATACAAAGCTTCATTCTAGCGGCGTTGAATCTCCTTTGAGTGGAGACAGCAGGGACTAATAGTGCCAAAATCAGTCCCTTTCACTAATCACATCATATAGTGCCCACTGCTAATCAGAAGCTGCATAAAAAAAAAATGGGTTCTTTCAGTTCAGCTGCTCTTATTATATCCCTAGATAAGCATAGACATGCATGCATAAATTACAAAAGGCAGCCCCTCTGGGGTGATGAAACATTCAAACACAGACTAAGCTTGTTCGGTTCAAAATGGCATAGTGAAAGGATTACTCATCTGTCATTATATATGTTTATCTCAAAGATTTAGATAATTTGATGTCCCACATCCATGTCCACCTCTAGTTTATCCCCACTGTTTGGGATTCAGCATGGGATTCAGCAAATTATACCATGGACCAGGGTCTTGTAGACACATTATGTGGGACCGGGGACTAACGGCAAATTATAACCTTCAGATTCTGTATCTGTAGTTAACACGTTCTGTACCTACAGTTTTTGTACCTGTAGCTATCATATTATATGTCTGCAATTATCAAGTTATTTGTTTATATGTACAGAAACGGTTAACTGTGGGTACAGAATGTGTTAACTGAAGATACAGAATTTTTGTATTAAGATTCACAATGCAATATGAACCCTGGTCCATGGTATAACAATTGGGGACTAACACCCCTGTTAAGAGTCCCACATTGTAAAAATAGAGACTATATAGGTTTATAAGGCCATAGATTACACTAGCTAATTGATTGGATTCAGTCTTTTAGTGTGGTTTCACTAGTTTGACCAATGTGCATTATAGTCCAGTTGAGTGACCTTGATCCAATTATAACACCCCCTATGCCAGGAACTAGACAATCCCACAAATCAACAATGCTAACTTCATTTTCGTGTCATTTCCAAGATAGAGGAAGCCATTTGTAAAAGAAAAAAACTCACCAGCTTCACTGCCAGTTGAGCTCGTGAAGTTAACGGCTGGGCTGTCACAATCATAAAGTAGTTGATCACCATTTTGCACCCAAGCAGGCTGAGTTATAAAAGGACATACCATATGTATCAAGCTCCGAAATAACCGCTACACTTTCCTCTACAATGAGAAGTAATAGAGGCATATTTTAGAAATTGAGGTAAAAAGATTATAATAATAAATTGATGACTAGTAATGCAACAGATATGAAATCACACCTTGGTAGCTTATAAAAGGTCAATAAGTGATGAATAAGCACACACCTGAGATGATGTTTGATTTATTGATCGATTGGGATCGGTATTGTTCATCAGTTGTGAGCTCTTGGTCTTTACGAGATCCTCAGATTTCAGTGTAGCAGATGTACATGGGACTTCTACTTGAATTCCCGCCCTTGAGGCACCCATACCCACAGCTGAACTACGGGCAGGTTGCCCTGGTTTAGAAATGGTAGGTGCTTTTGGGATTGATATGGGAATACCTAGACCGGGATGTCCAAAAACTGGGAAATTAGATGCAGCTATTCCTGGAAAGGTACTAGGCCCGGAAAATGGCAGGGAAGATAATTGTACTCGTTGCATAGGGGATATTGGAAATAAAGGACATCCAGGGGATCTACCATTCATTTCTTGTATACCCATACCAAAACCCATTCCCATTCCCATTCCCACTCCCATTCCCATCCCAAGACCCATAAGAGGAAAATGTGGCATCTGAGTGGCATGCATACCCGCTGGATATATAATTGGAGGTACACAAAAACCTGCTCCCATTGACATAATCTGCATTAAGTTGGTATTCACTGTCAATGGACCTATGCTTATATGTATTCTTACACAATATGAAAAGAAATTTGAAATGCCAGGCTGAAAGCAAAAAATCAACAAATTGTGAAGCTAATAAAGATTAGCAGATGAAGGCAGATTTATATGTTGATTGTTAAGAGTCCACATTAAAAATATAAGAAAAAACATATGGGTTTATAAAGTCATGTGTTAGACTAACTAATTGATTAGATTCGATCCTTTAGTGTGGTTTGGCCCATGTGCATTATAGCCCAATCTTATATTATAACATGATACCAGAGCTAATTCAGTTCACTTTGTCCACAAATCAACAGAGAAACTTCACTTTACCTGCACTTGAAATTGAAGTGTCTTCAAATACTCAATAGCTTCATCAAGCATTGAAGCTTTATCCGTCTGGAAACAAGATGCAAATAATAAACATGTTACTTCAAAGCGACTCCAATATGATTGATTTGGGTAAGCTACTTTTATCAGCATGACCTTAAAGCTTGGAGCAATCTACTATTTTTAGTAAATATTTGTAGACTGAAGGCACACACAGAAAAAGTCGGTGACCCAACATTGATAATGAGACAGTTTTATTACCTTATTGCAGTTAGGTATGAGTTCCTGTAATGCGCGCATCTTTTCATTGATCCTGTCCCTCCGCCGCTGTTTGCATTTTTTGTTAATAAGTATCCATTTATATGATTTAGGGTGCAAATATAAGTAAAAGAAGAAAAAAAAAAGCAGTTGTATAAATAAGAATCTAGCATGATGCCGGTATGATAGCATTTGGCAATTATCATTTCTCAGATGGTTTTCCTTACTCTTTCAGATAGGTTGTGCACTTCTGCCGCTCGGCTTCTTTTTGACCCAGTACCTCCTCGAACAGGAGCTGCTTTTCTCGCATCGAGAGATTCTTCTTCAATATCCTGAACACAAAATTGTATTGTGGTGACATCGTAAAAATAGACTATGCAATGACATTAAGGGAAAGAGATATTCAACACCATAACATACTTCACTTTGGCATCCAGACTCGTGATCACAATATTTTCTTTTTAAACTATTGGACTGATCGTTTGAAGTTCTCTCCGGACTACTACCAGAGCATACAGAAGAACAAACGGCCCCAGGTTCAACAGCTTTATCACCACCTAAGACTCCTTTGTTCACAACTGGATCAATGGGTTGACCATACTGGTTATTGTTATTGTTATTCTTCTTCATATCCTCACTCAAAGACGTATTGGGCTCTTCAAGGGGAAACGACGCATCATGAGTCTTAGCAGTAGCTGGTCTGTGGTCAATCTTAAAACATTGTAAATCAGGCTGATTGTGACAGCCAATTTCCCTTTTTGAGGTGCTACATGTTTCAGCAGGTGCAGGATTTACAGGATTACGGCAATTTGCACTTAGCTCTTTCTCTTTATTTTCCTTCGATTCTATTGCAGGTGAACCCGCAATGTTCCCAGTATTAGCTCTGGCATGTGCAACTGGTCTAGAGAAATGAGAGAAATTTAATAAACCGGGGGGGCCTCTTCCCGGATTGCTTGTTTCTTGCTTCTGCATCTTCGTATCCACTGAAGCTTGGCCAGGAACTGAATCTCGCAAAATAGAATCTAGGCTGTTGCTGGCATTACTAATTCTGATATCTGAAGCACCTGATCCCAGGGATGGAACTGATGGGTGGTGAGCTTTATAAGACCACGAAGGGAACATCCCAAATCTAGAAGATTCGAGTTTTGAAGCATTTCTCTGTGAAGAATTATTCACTCCCATCGGATTAGAACCACCTGTCTTATCCATCGAAGCGAAATTATTTTGTGCAGGAAGTTCGTTTGCAGTCAGACCAGATGCTTCAGGTACTACTCCAGAACTATATTCATACTGCAGACTATTATTATTTAGCGAGTAATTTAACCAAGGCACAATCTCATCATCCTGGCTCAAATCCACTTCATTGGTGGGTACAGATAACGGCATTTCATCCATTAAAAACGCCTTACCTCCGATCCTCGGGGTGGAGGGATTTTCTTTAGGCTTGTCTCGAAGCACGGGCATTTGCGAGGAGGATAGATTGTTAGAAGTAGGACTCCTCTTAGCTCTGCTTGACTGACCTTGCATAACAATCTGGCCATTTTCCCATACCAGCTCAACCACTTCATTTTCAAAACTGCACATCAACCCAAGCACAAGTCTCAAAACATAGCAACATTAAAAACAAAAACAAAAACGATAACGAAAAACTAGGTAATGTGCAAGACAACTAGCTATTGATCCAATTCCCATTACCAGCAACAAGATGGATGGATAATAGATCAGTTTTTACTCACAAAGAAGACAAATCGGGCGAAGATGAAGCTGTTTTTGGCTCCCCAAACTCAAGATTATGCAACTTCAAAAACTCAGAGAGAGGCATGGTGAAAAAAGGTGAATAATCACTGCAGAAAACTTCAATTCCCTTCACTTCACAGTAGGTACAAGTTTGAGCAATCACCCATTATTTGCTGTCTTCCTCAATGCTATCTTTTCTTTCTTTTCAATAATAGCTGCACAGTTCCAAAACCCCATGTCAAGCAAGCACAAACTCCATAACCCAAATTAAAATACTACAACCTCCATATACTGGTGTCCTCCTAATCAGTAAAAATTATATAAAATCCACAACAGTGATATGATGAAACATTTAATTAAACCTAGTCAAAACCTATATATATATATATATATATTCTTAAAATACTCATAAGAGCCTATCAATTTCAGCTTCTCTTGTGTTTTAAAAAAAACACATAAATCAATTTGTATCACTACTATTCAATTTGAATGATTAGAAGATAAACCCCCATAGCACCCACACAAGATTTTCAAAATTAATCACCAATTTACAATATTTTTATCAACTAATTAACAGAAACCATTAATCAAAAAGAAAACAAATATAATATAAGTAAACAAAACGCAAACCCACCTCTTAAACATCATCAAAAAGCAACTCAAGCTCCAATACCACCTCCAGCCAGCAGATGCAATCTTTTCAAGATTTCCACTGCACTGTATCAGTAATAATTTTTTTTTATTTTATTATTATACTAATTATTAATTGAAATTCACCAACAACTGGCATTCCACATGTTTTTATAGCTTTCCTAAAAAAGAGGAGTGCAAGTTTTAGAGCTCCAAGAAGAATAGAAAAAAAAAAAAAAAGATGTATTCTTCTTGTAGAGGGAAAGAGAGAGTATTATTTCTATAATGAGAAGGGAAGGAACCAAAAACACTATTATCATTTTTAACTGTGTTTTTTTCCTGGGAATTTATCTTTAGGCATTAAGCCATTAACCATAGTCACGAGAAGTAGAATTAGTAAAAGTCCTTCACCATGGTTTATTTTGTCAAATTCCAACTTTGATTTTCGGACTTGAGGATGATAGATCATGTTCGAAACCAACGGGACAGGTGGTGGTGGGCCTACTCTTTAATGCATATCGCTAACGGCAAATTATTGTTAAAAAAAAAAATTCTTTGTTCTGCGCGTGTGTTAGAATAATTAACATTTTAGAGTAAGATAATGACAATATTTGGTAAATCGTTGTTAGCTGATTAAGTTAGAAGATATGATTAGTTGACAATATTAGTTGATTATATAAAGGTGTTTGGTAAATTAGCTGTTAGCTGATAGCTATTTAGTATAATTTCTTTTATCAAAAAGCTAATTGAAAATGTTGTTTTGAGTAACCTTTTTATTTTTAGTATTTTGGAGTTACAAAAAGTTTATTAACCAAACACTTAAATTGATTTTTTAACAAAAATTGATTGATAGGTTAATTATTTACCAAACAGAGCCAATATATTTTATGAGTTAAAATAATGTATGTGATGTGTTAGAATAATGTAATTTATATATGTTAAAATAATGAAATTTCTGAGTAAAATAATGTATTTTATGAGTTAGAATAATGTATGCTATGTGTTAGAATAATTTATTTTATGAATTAGAATAATGTATAATGTACTTGATATGTTAGAATAATTAAATTTCTGAGGTAATATAAGATAATATTGTATTTTATGAGTTAGAATAATGTACTTTATGTGTTAAAATAATGAAATTTTTGGATAAGATAATGTATTTTATGAGTTAGAGTAATGCACTTTTAGAATAATGTATTTTATGAGTTAGAATAATGTACTTTATATGTGTTAAAATAATGAAATTTTTTGGTAAGATAATGTATTTTATGAGTTAAAGTAATGCACTTTATGTCTTAGAATAATGTATTTTATGTGTTATAATAATACATTTTATGATTTAAAATAATGTACTTTATGTATTTTTTTAGACCATTATTCACAAAGATCTGTGAACCACGATCCACGCAGCAAATTATGTTGTGGACCCAGGTCCACCTTGCAAGGTGGACCTGGTGGACCTGGGTCTAAAACTACGTCGTTTTGTCTCTTTTTTTTTTTTTTTTAAATTAGTAAACATATTGCTGAATATAGAGTTGTCCAAAAATGTGTGAATGTAGAGGTTTCAAAGTGTAAATGTAGAGTATAGGAATTGTGAATGTACAGTTATGATTGTGTGAATGTAGAGTTGCCCAGAAATGTGTGAATGTGAAGGTTTCAAATTGTGAATATAGAGTATAGAAATCGTGAATGTAGAGTTATGCATGTGTGAATCTTTAATAGAGTTAAGAAGTTCTAGCAACTTGTAGCCCTGTAATGTGTGAATGTGATGTTTTCAAGTTGTGAATATGGAGTATAGGACCTGTGAATATAGAGTTTTGAATGTGTGAATGCATAACAGTGGTAATTAATATAGTTACTAAACATATAATCTTGTAATATGTGAATGTGGAGTTTACAAAGTGTGAATGTAGAATATCATATAATCATGTAATGTGTGAATGTAGAGTTTACAAAGTGTGAATGTAGAGTATAGTGTATGTGAATGTGGAGTTTACAAAGTGTGAATGTAGAGTATAGTGTATGTGAATGTAGACCCAGGTCCACCTTGCAAGGTCGGTGGACCTGGGTCCACGGCATAACAATTGATAATTATTTATGGTTAACCCTATAGGCTATATCTAACATTCACCGGTTTGACATTAATTCTAGTTTCACTCACATAACTATTGTATTTCTTTTGGTCTTTAACTTCAAAATTAATCAAATTTAATTTTCAATTATTAAAAAAATGCATTGCATGTCAGTTCATAAATTTGAAAAAGAAAATTAAAATATTTTTTTTTCAGAAAATACTTTTATCTTTTTTTTTTTTTTGAAAACTACTTTTATCTTTTAGTATTTAGTTAAATGTATGTTGAAAGGATGATATTTTAGCTCCCCTTTTTATTTAAAATGCACATCTATAGGAGATTGAATTCCTTATTTGTGTTGAACCATAACGTCAACATCTGTATTGGGTCTTAATCCATAACAAGCTTGTAGGTTAATTAATAACTTCAAATTGCCAACTTAGAATAGGCTTTTAATTTCTAGATGGATTTGATCGTGCTAGCTTTATCTTTTAAATCTATAAAGATTAACCAGACATAATCTTAATTCTAACTAAAAATAATACTCTTATCACAATATACGTATAAATGTATAATAATAATCATGCTTATAATGATAAATGTATCATATATTGATGTTAACATGCATGTGACTCAACATTTATGTTCATTTTAATGTTTCATTCATAGCTACCCTATTTATCAAGTCCAAAGGAACATCATTTTCATTATTGAAATTAAAGCTTGAATTATCATTTCACATGTTATATCATATAGTGCACAATACAAATACAAATTAAAGCCTAGCTAGGATACCTAGGTGCATGATAAATCTAATGTCATGAAATTTCTACTCATAGTGAAATTGATAATTTTGGTAAGTAATAATGCATAGAAATGAGACGGATATTTAGTTTATAAATAAAGTATTTAGATTTCAAATTGTAGTAATAGAAAAAGGACAATGTACTCTATTACAAAATTTTTATACTAAATTTATCTCTCTCTTTTCAAACTTCACCCATGTGACAAACTGAACCGTCTATGCAAACATTTTTTTATACTAAATCTATTACCATGTGAGTGAAATTTTTTGATTAATTTGTGATGAAGTCAATTAATATATAAGTAGCTAATAAATATGAAAATCATATTAATAGGGTGAAACTTACTACTAGGTACTTGATACTTGATAGGGTGAAACTTACTAAAACCATATGCATTGTCTTTGATATGATCCGTCATAGTTTATAGAGTAAAAGGTGTATATATAGCTATGTATTTAGCTTTCAACTTTCAAGCATGCATTCCAAGTTAAAATATAAGCCATATGTCCCATTTTATTTGTCATAGTTATTATTCATGGGTCAAACCAATTATTTTTTCTTTGTTTATTTTTTTAGTATTTTTACTTATTTTTAAATTTAATTTTTTTTGTGTTTAATAACTTTAGTCAAGTCTCGTTAATCGAACTAGACACATAAAATAAAATGAATAGAGTAATAATAGTCCCTTTTGGGAGTTGTGGTCTACTTTAGAATCATATTAGGAGTTAAAATAGATCCCAAAAAAGCTAAAAAGAAAATTAAATTTTGGACATGTGGTGAGTTGAACTCATCTAGGTCCCATTACCATTCCAAACAGTACAGTGCTAGCTGGTTCCTCTTAGTAAGTACCAGTTGTATTAGGCTGGTAGTAAAATATGGCTGAAAAATTACATTTTCTTTCTCTAGTTATACTCGTGAATTGTGATATAGACTTAGTTTTTGAATTATATATGTGTTTATCTTCAATTCTTAAATTATGACTGAAATGAAAAATTTAGTTCCTCGATGACTATTTCTACCACTAATATGCTACCTAATAAAGTGATAAATTTGATCATTCAAGGACTAAAGTTGGCACTTTGTACATAACTTAAGAGTTAAAGAAGATCACATATGCCAAAGACCTTGTGGTCAAGCGGCATAGCCGTGGTCCTTCCAAGTGAGAGGTCACAAAAGTATGTACGAACAGATACTACTTTGTAGCTGAGTCAATAATATTCAAAACAAAAATGATCACGGATATAATTGGAGGACAAAAAAAATCCATATTTCCATAATCATTCCAAAGCCAATTGACACATCTCTACAATTATGCCTTTTGCTTTTATCTTCTAAATTCTAATCTCATCTAAATAAAAATAAATTAAAGGAAAGGATTTGGCTCAAGTGAGGGCCACCGGCTGTCGACGTGGGACCTCTCAGGAGCGAGTATGTGATTTGGTGCTATCTCGGTGGACCCCAATTCGTGCTACCCATAATAATAATAATTCACATCAAATCAGCCCAGAGCAAAAGGGATAAGGGCTGTTTGGCTAATCCTTAAGTTGAAGGAGGTAAAGTGTGGAATTCACGTGCAGCTGTGCGGTCCACGTGACTTTATGTTTGTGTGTCCCATGGGCTTGGTGAGTTGGTGGTCACCATTCTGAATTCTGATCTGTTATAATCCAACTGCCCTTGTGACAATCCATGTACCACGTAGTACAACCATGAATTTCGATCACAACTTCTGTTCTACTATTCTAGTACTAGCTCTAAATTGATGTGATATGCTGAAAATGACTCTATATCTTTTACGGAGTAATTTAAAGAAAAAATAATAGAAATTTTTAAATATTAAATTAGGAAAAATCATTGTTTTTGTAAGTCAATTGTTTTGTAATTATCATTTGATAAAATTGCACTTTTTGTCCAATCCATAAATTATGTAATAATTGTAGAATTCGTCCCTAATCATTAACCATGTTCATTTTTTGTCTCTAAGTTATTATTAGCGTGGTACTTTTTGTCCATTTACTAACATAACGTTATGGACGAAATTTGCAACTTTAGTATAGCTTAGAGATGAAAAGTGAGCACAAAAAGTTAATAAAATGATGAAAAGTGCAGTGTCAATGATAGGTTAGGATGAAAAGTGAGCATGACCAACACTTAGGAACAACTTCTGCAATTACCATATAACTTAAGGACGAAAAATACAATTTTCCATTATCAATTTATTAGTCCTTAATTTTCAATTTGATCGAATTGACCATCCAACTGTTTTAAATTTTGTCAATTAAATCCTCTAGCCACTATATTTTGGTAACTAACAACTGACTGATGAAATAGTAGCTAAGGGACTTAATTAACGAAATTTAAAACAATTGGAGAATCAATTTAACCAAATTTAAAATTAGAGATTAAATTGATAATTGCAAAACAATTGAGGGATCAAAACAATAATTATATAATGTATCTATATAATACTATATAATCACTATATCCTATAGAATACTATATAGGAATGAGGATTAAGTGTAGAGAAAATTGTCATTTTAGTCCACTGACTATAGGGGTCCTATTAATTGCAATTCACGAATTTCAAAACTGTTAATTTCATACCTTAACTATAAAATTTTTATCAATTTTGGTCACTCTAGCCAAATTGTCGGTCAAATCTCACCGGAAAAATCCTAAACCTTAAAATAATGAGGATATTTAGTCATTTTATAACTTTTTCTTCTACTCCGGCGAGCTACCACTTTTCTCCATTGCATCACCAAAATACCTATGTCTTCTCTGGCCAAGCGACGCAAGCCCATAGAAGTTTGGGGGCAAGTGAGGCGTAACCACTAGTTGTAACGGCGTTGCTCTGGGCAGAGTTACTCCCAATCCCTCTTCCATGTCCAGTTCGACATTCCCAGGTGTGTTAAAATCGAAACCTTGAATCAATCGAGCAATGGTGAGATGCGAAATCTGCAACGCATACGCCATTCCCACATAGATTCGTCTCCCATACCCGAAAGGCACATACTGAAACCATTTTAGTGGATTATCCGCCTTTGCCGCTTCCCTTTCAAGAATCTCTCCGGCATGAACTTGTCGGGTTCCAACCAGAATTTTGCCGCCGTTAACAAACGTCCAATTTCCTTGCCTGATCTACTGCTTGCCGATGGGAAGGAGATGAGGTCGTTGCCAGCTCGCTGGAGGTTGTCGTCCTTCTTCCAGCTTTGCTCGCCCGTGAAAAATGGAGTGGGAAGACGATGCTGGGGGGGGGGGGAGACTATGGTGTTGCTCCTTCGTCCAGCTTTGCTCGCCGATCTACTGTCGATGTCGCCTTGCTACTCCAACATCGACGTGGTGACCGGTTGGTAGTGAATTCATCGAAGAAGAGGAAAAGAGATGTGAAATGACTAAAATACCTTTATTATTTTACCATTTACTAGTTTCCGATAAGATTTGGCCGGTAATTTGATCGGAGTGACCGAAATTGATAAAAATTGAATAGTTAAGGTACGAAATTAACAATTTTGAAAGTCGTGAATTGCAATTATCATGACCCCTATAATCAGTGGACCAAAATGATAATTTGCTCTTAAGTGTATGCATGCCAAACCATTAAAAATGAAAATAATAATATCAGAGTGATACAACCTTTCAAATTATAATAATAATAATAATAATAATAATAATAATAATAATAATAATAATAATAATAATACATTACCTCATTAATTTTTGAGTTAATCTCATTTTGCTCCTAAATTTATACTTGTATGTCTATTTTTAGTCGTCTTCTTCTTCTTCTTCTTCTTTTTTTTTTTTTTTGTTTTGTTGTTGTTGTTTTTGTTGTTGTTGTTGTTGCAAAACATCTCCGTTTGGTTCTAGTATTATTGTGGCATGACCATTTTTTGTCATCTGTTTAAATTATATTAAGGAATAAGGTTCAAATTGGCCACTGAACGTAACCTGAAAGTGCAATTAGACCACTGAACGAAAAAAATGTGCAATTTGACCACTAAACACTTCAAATGCATGCAATTTCACTTGATAGCAGGTTACTTTCATTTCATCAGGTTGCCTGCTTACATGGATGGTGAGTTGACATTTTAAAATATTTTTATAATAATAAACTTTAAAATTAAAAATATTTAAAAATAATATTAAAAAATATTAATATTAAAAAATATTATAAAAATCAATATTAAAAACTATTAAAAAATTAATATTTTTAAAAATTTTAATTTTAATTTTTAATATTTATTAAATAAAAAATTTTAAAAAAAAATTAATTAAAAATATTAAATATTAATATTAAAATATTAAAAAATTAATGTTAAAAAATTAATATTAAAAATAATATTCAAAAAATAATATTTTTACATTTTTAATTTTTTATATTTATTATTAAAAAATTATTTTAAAATGCCACATCACCATCCATGTAAAAAGGCAACCTGATGAAATGGAAGGTAACCTGCTATCAGGTGAAATTGCATGCATTTGGAGTGTTCAATGGTCTAATTGCACATTTTTTTCATTCAGTGGTCTAATTGCACTTTCAGGTTACGTTCAGTGGCCAATTTGAACCTTATTCCTTATATTAAATATAAAGGCATTTTGGTTTATTCAATTCTAAGTGTTAAGTCTTTTTCCTTTTTTTGGTCCTAGATTTATATATGTTATTCAACTTTAATTTAGTCTTTTTTTTTTTTTCAGAACATTCATGTTGGTCCTAACATTATTGTTGATGGCCATTTTTTGTTCTCAGTCAAGAAATATATTTTAGATTTTGCAATAGAGTTATGCATTAATAACAATTTTATTATCAAAAAAAAAAAGGAGGATTTTGAGATGTTAAATAATGTCATTTAAACATATTTGTTGACGAAGAATAAAAAATAGTCATGCCACAATAATGGTAGGACCAATGAGATGTTTCGAAAAAAAAAAATGACTAAAAGTGAAATGACACATAAATCTATGATCCAATAAAAAAGATTTAACACTTAGAATTGAATAGACTAAAATACCCTTGTATTTAACACCATTTAAACAATTTTGTTGACAGAAGATAAAAAATAGTCATACTACAATAATATTATGACCAAATGAGATGTTTTGAAAAAAAATGACTAAAAGTAAACTAACACCTATAAATCTATGATAAAAAATGAAATTAACTCTTTTTTTTAAGGTATGGAATTAACTCTTAATTTGTTTTAAATATTTATTTTTCTGATGTAACATTGTCCGATTTGTTTCGTCAATTCTTTTTATATTTAATTATTAAATTGCTTTCCTTTTTAAATTAGAATATAGTTAGTCAATTATAAAAACCAAATAAATATAAGAATGTTTGGTTATTTAAGGAAGCAAACATCATAAAATACATCAAAGAATGGATTTTTTTTTTTTTAAATTATGACGATATAAGTAAAGATCCAGTGGCATCAAACCCTTTCCTTTATACGGGAGGTAGCTTCAGTGGAGGCAATATTGACTCTTGTGCTTCAATAGGTTGAGAGGGTTCGAGCATCAGTGGAGGCAATATTGACTCTTGTGCTTCAATAGGTTGAGATGGTTCGAGCCTCAGTGGAGGCAATATTGATTCTTGTGCTTCAGGTTAAGAAAGTAGTTATGAACAAATACTGTATTCAAAAAAAAATATTGATTCTTGTGCTTCAATAGGTTAAGAAAGTAGTTATGAACAGATACTGTATTCAAAAAAAATATATATATAGTACTTTAAGATTTAGAACAACTAAGGACAATACTAATACCGTTTATTTTTTCCGTTAAGTCTGTCCACATGGCGTTGGGATTGCCATGTCAGATTTTTGTGTTTTATGCCACATCACAAAAATCTGATATGGCAATTCCAACGCCACGTGGACAACCTTAACCAAAAAAATAAACCGTGTTAAGTATTATCCTTAATTGTTCTTTAATCTTAAAGTACATGAATTAAATTGATCAGAATTGAGATACAGAAATTAAATTGAACAAAATACTACAGTACAGGGACCTGACAGAGACTTTGACCTATAAAATTTTGGAATATCTTACGTTATGCGGTAAACATTTTGGAAATTTGAGCTCCACAACTTTTTTCAAATCTTTTTCAGCGTGACTGAATAAGTTCAAGGAATCGGGAAACAAAAAAAATCTTAAACCACGTAATCTAAATTCCAAGATTATGATAAGATTCTT
>CP025644.1:18701717-18805219 GCA_003576665.1 Ipomoea trifida | reverse complement strand
TTTTTTTTTCAGAACATTCATGTTGGTCTTAACATTATTGTTGATGGCCATTTTTTGTTCTCAGTCAAGAAATATATTTTAGATTTTGCAATAGAGTTATGCATTAATAACAATTTTATTATCAAGAAGAAAAAGGAGGATTTTGAGATGTTAAATAATGTCATTTAAACATATTTGTTGACGAAGAATCAAAAATAGTCATGCCACAATAATGGTAGGACCAATGAGATGTTTCGAAAAAAAAAAGGACTAAAAGTGAAATGACACATAAATCTATGATCCAATAAAAAAGATTTAACACTTAGAATTGAATAGACTAAAATACCCTTGTATTTAACACCATTTAAACAATTTTGTTGACAGAAGATAAAAAATAGTCATACCACAATAATACTATGACCAAATGAGATGTTTTGAAAAAAACGACTAAAAGTAAACTAACACCTATAAATCTATGATAAAAAATGAAATTAACTCTTTTTTTTTAAGGTGTGGAATTAACTCTTAATTTGTTTTAAATATTTATTTTTCTGATGTAACATTGTCCGATTTGTTTCGCCTATTCTTTTTATATTTAATGATTAAATTGCTTTCCTTTTTAACTTAGAATATAGTTAGTCAATTATAAAAACCAAATAAATATAAGAATGTTTTGTTATTTAAGGAAGCAAACATCATAAAATACATCAAAGAATGGATTTTTTAAAAAAAAAAATTATGACTATATAATAAGTAAAGAAATAAGAAGGATATTCTTTGCGTATAAAATTTGTTCGAGTTAATTACCGATTTGGTCCCTCGACTATTGGGATTTCACCACTTTGGTCCTCGACTTCTAAAATTGTCCAATTGCATCCCCGACTATGCTATTTCTCACCGAGTTGGTCCTCAGCCTAAACTGCCGTTTGGTAGACGTTAAAACTGAGGCTAAAAATGTAATTTCATTGTCTAAGCCATTGTAGGTGTGTATTTCCTCCATGACCCAACTGTCCCAAGTATGGCTCCAAGGGAATGCCTTCACAAGTCATATTTTGAACCTTTACGGGCTCCAAAATCTCTCGGATTTGTGCCTCGAAGACAACCAATTAACTGAATTTATACCCGATTCGTTGCGGAATCTGACAAAAAATAGATTAAGAACTGTTTTTCTGTAGAACAACAAGTTACAGGGCATGACGCTTCTCAATATGGCTGTCGATCTTGGATTCCCGTTAACCCTAGCCGAATCTTGGTTTTGGAATGATCCTTGCAGAAAATAGAGATTCATTAGTTGCGATGTGTAAGGGGGTGACCACTGTGGATCTGGAAAACCAGCATTTTCAGGTAAACATTTCACAGATTTTGTTGGCTTGCTTGCGAGAAATTGACAACATTGAAGAAAATTGTATTTGAATGACAATAATCTTACCGGCTCGATACTGGAGAACCTGGCCGTTCTGCATCTGCTACAAATTCTTGGCGTGTCTGACAACAATTTATCCGGCTTCGTACTTGATCTTCCCGATTTTTTACGTTTCAAAGGCTGTGGAAACCCATTGCTTTGAATAAATGTGTCGAATTCAGTTGGCAAGAATGGTCCAATTTAGTCGGCAAGATTGTTGGTATTCTTCTAGCTGCTCTTGTGCCAGTTATGCTCGTATTATTCCTCTCTTACAAGTTCTACGCCAAACGCCTAACAAAGACATCTGGCCGGACAGCAAGGAATGAGACGACGACTGCGATTACCGGTACTAGAACTGGAACGGGCACTATATTCCCCATCCGAGTTCTTCAAAAAGCGACCAACTATTTCACCGAATGTGGTGGGAAGCGAAGGATATGAAGTGGTTTACAAGGGTGAATTCGATAATGGAACTAAGATCGCTATGAAGAAGATGACTATTGGAATTTCCTATCTTACCCTTCTAGTTTAACGATAAAATAGACTGAGGACCATTTCGGTTAACGTTTACATAGTCGAGGATGCAATTGGACAATTTTAGAAGTCGAGGACCAAAGTGGTGAAATCCCAATAGTCGAGGGACCAAATCAGTAATTAACTCAAATTTGTTCAAAGTACCTGTCATGTCCCTGTAGTGTAGTGTTTTATTCAATTTAATATCTAGACCTCAATTTTGATCAATTTAATTCATGTATTTTAAGATTTAGAACAATTAAGGACAATACTTAATACCGTTTATTTTTTCCGTTAAGTCTGTTCACATCACAAAAATCTGACATGACAATTCCAACGTCACGTGAGCAAACTTAACGGAAAAAGATAAACGGTGTTAAATATTATCTTTAATTGTTCTTTAATCTAAAAATAGAAGGATTAAATTGATCAAAATTGAGATAAAATGATTAAATTGAACAAAACACTATAATACAAGATCTGACGGAACTTGGACCTATAAAATTTTGGAATATCTTACGTTATGCGGTAAACATTTTGGAAATTTGAGCTCCACAACTTTTTTCAATCTTTTTCAGCGTGACTGAACAAGTTCAAGGAATCGGGAAACAAAAAAAAATCTTAAACCACGTAATCTAAATTCCAAGATTATGATAAGATTCTTTATATGTCTATTCACAACCTATTATGTTGGTCGTTTTCATACCATTTCAACAAAAATGAGCTGGGCAGCTGCTCAAATTCTTAATGCAATACGTGTCGGTTTTGTGAACACCCCAGCAATGCATGGCCTAATTTAATTTGGAAATTCTTACAAGTTTCTATAAAATGATTAAATGAAATTATTATTAATATAATGTCTTCCTTAACTTGATTGAGATTGAATCTGTACCTTTAAGCACATTTACAATACGTTTAGTTTACAAAATAAATTAAGAATGAAATAATATTTATAGAAATATTAGTTTTAAACGTGCATTGCGTGAATGAATTAATGTCAAATGTTCATATTTAAAAAAATATTTAAAAGTATATCAATGCAAGATTATATAGGAAAAATGTATACATAGGTAATTGAATGTTGAATTTGTTTATTTAAATATGTAACTCAAAGTATGAGTTATATTATTATTGTTATTATTTATTTCTGTTATCTTTGTATGACTTAGAATAGGTCTTGCAGTTAGAGCTATTGTATAGGAGCTTTTATAGTTACCTTCTCTATCTAGAACTCTGTTGTAATAGTCTGAATTGTGTAATCCAAAATATTGTACGTTCATCTGGTATCAGCTTAGCGGTAGGACCTCCCACCACACACACACACTCTCTCTCTCTACCCAAACCCGCCACCCTCTCCGATGGCCACCAACAATTCCGCCAACCATACAGCGGCTCCGGTCACCACCACCGCTGCTACGGCCACCACCAACCCCCTCGCTTCGGCGCATCATTTTGTCTCAAGTAAGCTAACCACGCGCAATTTTCTCTTCTGGCGTACTCAATTGGCCCCCTTCCTACGCGGCCAAGGTCTCCTTGGGTTTCTCGACGATGAAAGCCCGTGTCCGCCGGCCACCATTGTCACCGTTCTGGCGACGACCTCTGCTGCTGCTGCCACCACGACGCCAAACCCAGCTCACGCTGCATGGGTGCAACAGGATCAGTCGATCCTCTCCCTCCTCATCTCCTCACTCTTCGACGAGGTGATGTACCTCGCGGTTGGCCGGAATACCGCCCGCGAGGTTTGGCTCTCCATCACCGCCGCACTCGGCTCCTTAACACGCGCCCGTTACTTGAATTTACTCGGCCAATTCCAGTCCCTATGTCAAAAGAACAGCACGCCAGCCGAATATCTGGGTCGTGCTCAGCTGCTCGTGGAGAACCTGGCGTTGGCTTGCCGCCCCGTCTCCCTCGACGAGCAAAACCTCTACGTTTTCAGAGGTCTCCGCCCGGAATTTCGGGCCATGGCGGCATCGCTAACAGTTTCCGGTACACCGGTCACAATACCTCAGCTATCTGATTTTCTGCAGGCTCAGGAATTCATCTTCCAAGATGACTTTGCTCCCGCCTCCGATGCTATCATTGGTGGCTCACCCACTGCTCTTTATGCTGGACATGAACGGCAGCAGTAAAATGATGGTGGCTATGGCGGTCGTCAAGGCGGCAATCGCGGCGGTTAAAGGGGTCGACAAGGTCGCGGCGGCGACCGCGGTGGTCAAGGCCGAGGGCGAGGCGGCAACCCTCGCTGCCAGATTTGTCATTCGCATGGGCACACCGCCATCTATTGTTACAGGCGGTACACAGGACAACCACCGATTCCGCAGGCGAACGTCGTTGTTCTGGAGCCCGGTGCCGTAATCGCACCCGCTGATGGTTGGTTCCCGGACACGGGTGCATCAGCTCATGCTACGCTGGACGCATCAATGCTGACTCAGGCGACCTAATACACCGGAGGGGATGTTTTGCGGGTCGGCAACGGTACAAGTTTAGGTATTTTCAGTATAGTCCATGATATCATTCCTAGTCCCGTTACGAATATGAAATTGTCAAATATATTACATGTTCCTAAGTTGTCAGTTCCATTATTATCTGTTCATAAATTCATTTATGATAATAATGTGTTTTTCGAATTCTTCAAAAATCATTTTGTTGTGAAGGACTGCACCACCAAAGCGGTTCTTCTTAAAGGGCCCGCTGTCGGAGGATTGTACATATTGCATGCGCCCCAGAGCTATTTTGCCTTTCTTAGCGCCCGAGCGTCATCTAGCGTATGGCACAGTCGATTGGGTCATCCACATGTCCAGGTCCTCCGGAGCATTCTTCAAAATTGTCCGGTCACAAACACTACAGTCAAGCAGTCAAAAGTGTGCTCCTCTTGCCAGCTGGGAAAGTCATGCCGATTCCTGTTAGATAGGGTTTCTTTTTCTAGTAATAATGTTCTTGACTTGTTGTACACGGACATTTGGGGTCCGTCACCCATTATTTCTGTTTCCGGACATCGTTACTTTATTTTATTTGTTGATGATTGTACCAGCTTTACCTGGTTTTATCTATTAAGGCTAAAATCAGACATATATAAAAATTTTGAGTCGTTTCGTGTCATGGTAGAACGCCGTTTTTCGCGTTCTATCAAATCCATTCAGTCCGACTTAGGCGGCGAATATCAATGCCTCCATAAAACATTCGAGTCTCTCGGGATAACACACAGGCAGTCCTGCGCTCACACCCATGAGCAGAATGGTCGGGTTGAGCGCCGGAACAGACATGTTGTCGAAACCGGCCTCACTATACTTGCTGAAGGCTCGGTCCCACAGCAATATTGGGACTATGCCTTTGAAACAACAACATATCTTATAAACTGTCCACCGTCGTTTGCCCTACAGTTTCATTCACCATATTTCCGACTATATAAAACACCACCTCCATTTTTTTCGATTAATCGGTTAACCGATTAACCGAACTTTTTAAACCCAAAATATTAAATTCTAAAAATAACACCTAAAATAATAAATCCAATTAAAATAAAATACAAATCATCTATAACTTCAAATATTCAAAGATCCATAACTTCAAATCTTCAATCTAATTAGTATTTAGTATTTATATTTAATTATATATATATATATATATATATATATATATATATATATATATATATATATATATATATATATATATATATATATATATAAATTCGGTTAACCGACCTTTCGAACCGAATTAACGTTAACCGAAGTTTCAAGATTCCGTTCACTCATGTATTAAAAGAGACCGAAACCTGGTTGTCCACATTTCTTTGTTTCTCTATTTTGAGCATTATAAAGTTAGCCAACATACTAATAAATAATGAGCATGTAGCCTCAAAAGAAATGGCAGGGAGTGAAACACGATTCTGGTACTTAAAAATTAAAATTTCGATTCTCGTCAAAACTTTTTCAGTAGAGCCCGTTGCAATTAACCTATCATGTGTAATTTGCAAGCTATCACCATCAAATAGCGATTGTGAATTCCCCTCGACACTAAAAAAAAAATGAAAATATAGCATAAAACAATGGGAATGGACACTAATCAATATAAGAATATTTTTCTTCTGCGTTGAAAACACAACTTTACACATGGTGGCCGTATATATTTTGTTGTTTGGAAAGGACAAAAAGTAATATGAATGTGATTTTTGTGCGATGCAAACTGCATTTCATACAAAAATGCAAACCAAGCCCTCAAGGACCATATATACACTAGCCTGCATTCAATGCATCCATATTATACTGTATTCTGTTTCCCTAATTTCTACAAGAATTCTAATTTGGAAGAGTTTCTGCACATTCATCTGAGTCAAAGGTTCCTTTGAATGGATGACAGTTCTCTAACTTCCTGGGAATAAACCGGCTGTTCTCGAATCTGAGTCAAAAGGATGGAAATTTGCTCGGATGCAAAATCGAGGCGTTCTTTTGACTTGGCTGATTCTGTAACAAGATTTGAAACCAAACTTTGCAGTGATTGAACCCTTTCCGTATGATCGTTCTGATTTGTCTGGGGAGCTTTGCTTGATGGTAAGCTGATTCTTCGCCAACGAAATGGTAAGTATCTTTCGGGAATTTGGAAGCAGTTTCCTGTTGACAGCACTCGAAGGGCATGCCGACAAAGTATCCCTGAGAACTCAAACAGCTGACAGCTGCAACCTATAATGCCTTCCCTCGGGACCCAATAAACCTTTCGGCCTCCCTCGGCTTTAGTGTGGTGGCGGACAAGAAAACCATCATCCAACTGGAATGATGCATAATGTGCAGCCAAAACAAGCTGCTCCTGGAGCTTGGAAAATGCAAAAGGTGTGAGAACTGTAGCAGCGTGAGATTCCATGGGAGCCCCAGTTTTAAGGCAAATGTTTTGAAGATTCTGCTGCATAGTTTGTTGTTCGCCAGTTTGATCCTTGAAGTCCACAGCAACAGCCACCTTATCATGCAAAATAGGTCAGTGAAAACACAACTTAGTTTCAAGATTGACATGATTATTAAAAAGAGTTGTGAGAAAGGACACTTGGGGTTTCACTTTCAAAGCATCAATCTTATCAATAGCAAATTTCAGCAATAAATTGCTTAAGAAAATTAAGGGAAAAATAAGATCAAGGCAAAGGCAAGAGAGTTTCACGGAGTTAAATTTTAGGGAAAATTGCACTTTTCATCCCTAAGTTATAGGGTAATTGTAGGATTCGTCCCTACTTGTTGGTCATGCTCACTTCTAGTCCCTAATTTATAATTGACATTGCAAATTTTGTCCTTTTTCTAACAGATCGTGCTCACTTCTCGTCCCTAAGCTATATCTGACGTTGCAAATTTTGTCCCTAATGTTTTGTTAGAAAAAGGATGAAATTTGCAAAGTTAGTGATAGCTTAGGTACGAAAAGTGAGCACAACCAACAAGTAGGGACGAATCCTACAATTACCCGATAACTTAGGGATGAAATGTGCAATTTTCCCTAAATTTTACAATCTAAAATCATTACAATCAGTAAACCACAACAATGAATTATCCCATTTCCTTCAACATATTCCAAGCTATTCTATTTTGCCTACGACATAGTAGATATCATGTCTCTATCCCTTGTATGGTCTCACTAATCATGAACCATAGCATATCAAAGTTACATGGAATGTTTACCAATTGATAGCAGCAAGATTAAAACATACCTGCTCCACAAAATGTGCAAGGCGGGTTTGTGCACTTAAGAACCGTTGAATAAAAGCATTGATTGACTTTGAGTGGCCAGCTGTAACCATTCCCGCAAAGAAATGGCTTCTTAGGTATGGCAGTGCCCACAGTGACCTCAAGGAAAATAGAGTAGCAATATGTCTATTATTATGCAGACCAAACAAATTCACCATATCTCTCCAACCCAACTCAAAGTCATCAATTGATTCCAAGTTGTAGAGTCGATAAAATTCAGCTTTCCACTCATTGTATCGTTCACCTAAAACAGCATTAAACCATGAAGGAAATTTTGCCACAATAAGCCATATGCATAGAGCATGCTTAGTTGCTGGCATCTCCACTGCAATTGCCTCCTTGAGACACATATTCTGGTCCGTTAACACTGTTTGTGGGGCTTTGCCGTTCATGAACCCCAAGAATGCCTTCCACATTTAGAAACAAAAGGAGGTTAATCAACATTGAAAATATAATGACTTATAATGTTATATTACTTGTATAAGAATTCCCTTTTACCTTTAAGGCCCATGAGAATGATCTCACATTTTCCTCTCGTAGAAGCACACAACCAAAGAAGCATGGCATACCATAATTGTTAACTCCAACCCATATCCCCATAGGCATGTCAAAAGCAGTCAAACAATGGGTTGTATCGAAAACCACAGCATCACCAAAAATCTCATAGGACTGGATAGATGAGGCATATGACCAGGCTATATTTTCCAATCTATTGTTACAATCAAGCGTAAAATCATACTTGAAATTTGGATCTCTCTCCTTAATGTTTCTACACATTCTTAGTAGGTCAATGCTTTCATCCTCAGGATCCACCTTCCTAAATGATTGAAGCAAATTCCTAACATCCTTCTCTGTGAATGGCAGATATCCAGGCTCTACACATTTCTCAAGCTCTAAAAGCCTCATCATTTGTTGAACTGAGATTCCTGTTTTGGCAAACATTAGGATTCGACTCTTGTCTGCATCAGAAATCGTGCGGTATGCAGGAAGGAAACGTACTTGGTTTGGCTCTAGGAGTTCATGATTGTGGTGGTTTACAAAACCAGTCACTCGCCATTCTGGAAGTCCAAGGTCAGAGTTCTTACTTATACGCATATATGCTTGACATCCACACCGGGAGGATTTCCTATTTCTTTGAGGTTTGTTCTCATTTGCAGGTTTGACAGGAGTTTTTCCAGCACGGTGGCAAACAAAGTAGCGCCTTGTGAGTCCTTTGCCAACACCCTCTTTGCCTTCTGTTCTATGTCGTCTGATTGAAAAGCCACAGCGTTTTGCAAATTCACTGTAGAATTCATAAGCAGCGTCATGAGTTGGGAATCTCTGTCCCATGTATGGGATAGATTCATTTGTTGTCTCTAGTGACAGTCTTGTTTGCTCTGGTGATTCCTCTGTGCTGCTTGTATCATCCAAAGAGAAAGACCTCTGGTCTGAAGGGTCACCATAAACCAACATCATATTCCCAGCCTCTCCAGACATTGTATCCCTCTCAACACCTTGTTGAATAGAAACCTGAAACGACGTTAATCCTTCTGAGTCACTACTTGTCAGAAAAGTCAAAGGATGACAAGAAACCACTTTTCAACCAAAACATTACGTTACCCATAATGGCATTGTCCAACTTGAACATATAAAGAACAATGATACTCAATTGAAACTAAGCAAGAATTATTTATAAAAGGAAGAACAAGCATGTCAAAATAAATGTGTCTGCATGAGTGCGCAGTTTGTGTGTGTGTAAGAGAGTGCAAGTTATAGGAATGAATTGGTAATAACAAAGCATAATTTTTATATATCTATATAACAAAAGGGGAATGCTACACTATTAGATGTGGGGTCAAATTCTAGACGTCCCTGAAATGTATCGGCATTAAAACCTTTTGACAAAAATAGTGGCAATTTTCTAAATCATCCCACTAAACCTTTTGATACTGTACCATTGTTATATCAAGACTAACACTCAAGTAACATGAAGTTTTGTTTTATAAATAAATGCATCCATATACATGCACTCCCGATAAGTAATAAGTAATTTTCCATTAAGCAATAAAAATAAAATATTCACACTTGCTTCTGAGAGAAATAATGCACGAATAAGCATTTGTGACTAAGCACCTTAAATATTAATTGGCACATATTTTAAAGACATTCCTGAATTCTTGATTTTCACATTAGTGAAATAACTGTTCTT
Organism: Ipomoea trifida; assembly: GCA_003576665.1. Taxonomy (NCBI): domain Eukaryota; kingdom Viridiplantae; phylum Streptophyta; class Magnoliopsida; order Solanales; family Convolvulaceae; genus Ipomoea; species Ipomoea trifida. Next base: position 18,795,417 of record CP025644.1, on the reverse strand, counting down.
CCTCCCATTTCATTGTATTCTCTTCTTAAAAGGCATAGACAAAACAGAGTAAAGAACGAAGAAGCTACGCTTGTTTTCTTCTTATCCTTCGTCCCCCATTTCTTGCATTTAGTATATGATATAAGCCACATTTGTTTTCCTCTGTGAACAATGCACTTTGTTTTTCAAGATGCAACTACTCTGAGAAAGTAATAGAGCCAAGCTTCCAATGCCACCCTCAATACTAGCACCATTTTCCCATGCAAACCAACTAAACAGTGCACTTGTTTCAGCTAACAATCTATCAAAAGAAACTATTCTTTTTTCAGCTGAAACTACATTTTAAGCATAATAAACTTTACAGTTATGAACTCTCATTAGCTACAACTAGCAGCACCCAAGCTTCAATTGTTGTATGCCACAGTATATCACAAAGAAAATGCAATTGTTTTATTCTTTTCCCCAATTTCCAATTAGTACAATGCAATCACAGTTATCAAATCTAACATACAAAATGAACTGATAAGGTTCCTGTAATCCCCAAAAGAAGTGAAATTTCAAAGGAATTCTTACATTTTCAGAACCAAGCAATGATCATTCCCAGAACAATGAAAAGGAATTTGTGGAAATTACTTACAGAATCGCAAAGGGGAACGAGCGCTCTCATTTATAGATGTAAGAGTTCTGCGATTAACGATGTTTCTGCAATTGAATCAACGATGAAGCTGAGACAGATCCGGTGAAGAGTACTGAGAACCCTAATTTGCGCATGTGTGTGAGGAAACCCTTATATAGAACGGCGCATGTTATTATCTGACGCCTCCTAGTTCCTATTCCCCGAACGGTGGTTATCCAATTATCCGCGTATCCAAACGTCTCTTGGCTTTTGTATGAAAATAAATAGATTGTAATTTTGTAAAAAAGAATGGTATAAAATAAAGTAGAAATTCAAATTCTATTGATTGATAAACAGAATTACTAAGAATTGATAGGGAAAAAATGTGAATACAAACTAAAATATTATTGTTTAATAATAATAATAATAATAGAAAATGATAGCTTTTCTCCTTGAATTATATATTTATAACACTTTTTTTGAACCGTGAATCGACGATTCAAAATAAGAACCGAATCACGATCATATATACTTATATCATGGAATTAGAATAAATATGAAAAAGAACATACATAATTTAAAATATTATAATTCTAATTTGAACCAATGCTAGTAGTTGTTCTGATTTCGAATTGTCGGTTCACAGTTGAAGATCCAATTTTTTCAATTGGCGGTTATAATAAACCGAAATTTAAATATTGGGTTTCGATTCTAAATCATAATCGAAACCTTTTGATGCGGTTGCTATAGTGTCCGATTTGGTTCGAATTGAACTGTGGTCATCACTACTGATAAGGATTATATATTTCCTTCATGTATTCCAAGTGTATAACAATCTATGTAGTAGTGTAAAGTAGATGCAAGAATTTAGCCAAAAGAAGTTATTTTATTCATTGTTCTTCCCTAGTCTAGAGAGAAGGGAGAGCATATCTTCTATGGTGTTTTTCTAGAGAGAGAGCCAAGAGAGACCTCAATCCTCTCTAACGAACGATAGTGCCCTTTAAATAGGCACTTGACCCGTACCCGATACCGAACATATGTACAAAATACGTAGGGTCTTATACTGAGGTATATTCCCTATTAACTACACATAAAACAATAACGTGTTGGAGAAGAAAAATAAATAAAATATTTATTTTAAGGGTAAAAATGCCCATTTAATATATCAGGGAAAAAATCGTCATTTTTAGAATAATTGAGGGGGCGAATGTAGATACATGAATAATTCAGGAAGAAAAAGTGTTAAAAGCATATACAATTTTAGGAGAAAAAGTATCATTTTTCCTAATAATAATAAGACAAAGTTGTAACTGTAGAATTCTAATTCCGATCCCAGGGAACCCTAAGAATTGCAATTTCATGGTTGAAGCGAATTGCAATTTCCTCTAACCAAATAATGGAATTGTAAATTTCATGAAATTTTGTATGAATGGAATTGCAATTTCATCCTACTAAATGCTCCATGAAAGTTTACTTTAGGTAATATATTAAAAGTCAAATTCCAGTACACTTAAAATAAACATTTAGTATACTAAAAAAATGAGCATATATATTAATCATCTACGGTATAATGATTATCCGGTTTGGGCATTTTAGTTACCCACTCCTTATTCGCAAATTTTATTGTGGACCACGATCCAGAATAAATTGTGGACCATGCATCAAAACGATGTCGTTTTGATTAATGAAAACAAACGGCTGAAACAACCTCCGTTCCGCGCCGTTAACTTTCAATTTATATACACTGCAGTTATTTTTCAAAACAATTGCAGTTACCTTTCAACACAACTACAGTTCCTTTTCAATATAACTGTAGTTTTATTCGACATTATACACTCAAATAATACAAATTTTTTGACTACTGAATAATAAACAAGACAGGTAAAATGAAACAGAGGGAGTAACTACTACCGGACAAATCAATCAGGACAAAATTAGAACTCACAAGTCACAAGCAACAGATTCAGGTCACCTTTTGCTAGGCTGAAAGTCCATTTCATGATTTCAAATAAATGAATGTTTTCCCTTCTGATTCTACACTATTATTCTATTCCTCCTCACATTTGTGAGCTCCCTATATTCTTGTGACATAAAGGTGGAATCGCCCACCCCAAACGTCCCCACACTCCGGCCCGACAGTTTGTGGAGGAGTAAATCATGGTGGCTCAACTGACCAACAAAAGCTAAACTTTTTTGCTTACTTTGCACAAAGAGCTCCCTCATTTTGAGAAGTTACTCCGATACTACCGCTGGTGAGACTCGATCATTGGTCTCTTGTGACAAATTTCATCTCTGAGACCATTTGAGCTGCCCATGCGGGCTAGCTCCCTATATTCTATCTGTGTTTTACCCATCCTCATCAGTATAACTATTAAGAATCTTTAGTCAGCAAGGAAACTATAGCGAGCCTGTTCTTGTGTGCTCAACAGAATGCTTTTAGAATTCCATCCCGACAATGACATCTGTTCAATCAGCAGCTTCAAATTTACTTCCGCTGATTCCTTCCCATTTTCTATCAAATCTAACCATTCCTCAAGAAATGCATCTGAACAGTTCAAAACGTCCAAATTACTCTCCCACCTGCCCCAGCAACATAGAAGACCCTTGCGGACATAAAACGCCTATGTTTTAAACAATGAAAAAGTGTTTGTGTTATAGTCATGGTGCATTTTGAAGAATAAAAGCTCTACAAAAGATGGCCTCAAAAATATTTTATTCAAAATTGCTTCTTACATGCAATAGAGCCATAATGATTTCTGCAGTGCCTGCTCCTTCCCGCAGGCTAAGAAGTATACCATACTGTGGTCAACAAAAATCAAGTATGAGAAAGCCATTACAAAAATCGATTCTTTTTTCTTTTCCTTTTTCCCGTTTTACAGCCATGCCAGTGATTGGTTAATAGCAACAGTTCTCATAGGAACTCCTTTTTGGTTTTTTTATAAAGGGGGGAATAACGAAATTATTTTGGCACTTACCTGTTCCATGGATCCCCCTTTGTTAGCAAATCTCTCCAGGCATAAGAAGTAGAAATCCCAACTTCTTAAATTTTGAATTGTCATCATTGAAAGCTTTGGCAATTGATTCTTGGCATTTAAGCAACCAATTCTGACAGGAAAGGGTTTTCTGCCTGATATAAAGCTTAATAAGAAACTGTTTATTATTTTCAAGCAGAAAATAAGAACAATAAACCCCCATTACGGCATTATCCAAAATAAACAACAGACATACCTTTGGCCCAAAATAATTCAATACCTTCCTCTTTGCTCACTTCTGCAGGTGAAGGAACACGTCCCTGCTCAATCCACAAGCTTACTATAATCTCAAGTCTGTCCTGGAAAAAGTACATAAGGAAATCAGGTTTATTCAAAGATTGCAAACTAAGGGCCCCTTTGGAAACCTAGAAAAGGATTTTTGGAAAATGACTCATTTTATGGAAAACATTTTCATTTTCTGGTGTTTGGCTGGAAGTCCGAAAACTGCCTTTTGTTCGGTTCATTTTCCAAAAAAATAAATAGAAATCTATTACAAAGTCATTTCTTATAAATTACGGAGTAATTATTTTAAATTGATAAATGTAATAATTCCGAATTAAAAATGAAAACAAAAGGTAAAAATTATAAATTTTTTACTGTTTGGCCTGACTCTAATTTTAATTGGGCTAGCTCGATCCAATCCAAATAGTAACCGGATAGATGGTGGGCCTGCCTACTCATTTGACACCACTCGGAGAGTGGAGAGAGAGAGAGAGAGTCGAGCCTAAGAGAGGAATCTGGAAAATGACTTCCAAGTACAAATCTCGAAAGATATTTTCTGCCAAAATTGGTTTTTTATTGACTTCATTTCCTTGAATAGTCAAATACTGGAAAATCTGAAAAATGACTTACTGAAGTCATTTTCTGGGTTTTCAAATGGACCCCAAGTCTAAAATAAACATCTTTATTGTTGAAGAATGAACTTGGGAGAGAAATAATGAACTCTATTCTTCTGAACAGAAAATTCTGTTGCATAAGAGACCATGTTATGAACTGATCGTCACAGGCAGAAAAAAAAAGACAAAATAGACAGAACTGGTTTGGGTTTTCTTGAGACCCCAGAACTCCCTAGTTCCCTTTGCTGGGATTAAATTTTCTGCTTACTTTCGTTGAAATTAATACTCCTTTATATAGGCAGTACAAGGATTCCTAAACTGATCTAATTACTAAAACTAAATTAGGAAGCTTTCTAATACCCTAACTTTCTAAACTATGATATAGTAATAAACTAACAACTTTCTAAACTATAATATAGTAATGAAATAGGACTAAACTATAGTATTGTAATGAAATAGAACAGCTGCAATTTCCTAAATTGCAGCTTCTCTGCTGATCTGTTTCTGCGAACGTAACCACGTCCCCAGAATGCATCAGACCATAACATCTCAGATCTAAGTGAAGCCCAGCGAAATAAAAAAGATAGCATCATACATATCATTTAATCTAAGCACAAGCTCATATGCTTCAAATATTGTCACAACGTTCCAGCATGAAAATTGAATACCAACCTTAGTCAATGTTTGTAGATGTACATGCTTTAATCCTTGATAAATACCATAAAGGTCAAGTGCTGAGAAGATTGGGTATACAAGAAATGGTAGACCTGCTTGCAGTCTGACACATTATATAGCGGTTAGGAATCAACAATACACAAATAAACCTAAAAAGAAACTTAAAATTGTTATATTACAAAATGATATAAATTGCCATCCTGCAGAAGCAACATTTGGCATGAAAGGCAGAATAGCATTAGGTTAACAGTGCCAAATGAAAGGAAATACCATATACGGAGTACTTTTTAATGAAATACAAATTTGATGATGTTAAAAGAAATTGATGTCTGGAAGGGAAAAACCTTGGATTATTACGGCACAAGAAATTCAAGACAGCAGCAAGCATAAGGCCAAGATTATCAAAGCACACTAGTTGTATCTGAAACACAAAGCAAACATCAGAAAGAATTACTATGAATATAGGCTATAGAAAATGAAAAGAAACCTGTGCTTTTGCAGAAACTTCACCAAGGTTATCGGACATTGCGAAGCTTTTATGCACAGCAGTCTGGTAAAATTGTGATAAATTACACATCAGCAAAATTCAAGACATTTGTAATGAATTGACAAGATCAAACGTTTTCAAAAACACGTTGTGTGTTGGGGTTATAATATCTGTCTACGCCTAAACTAATAGTAGCCTGGCCCAAAGATAGTCAGACAAAATATCACCACCTAGGACATGTGCCATGCAGAGAAATGGCCAGCTCTAAGGAGATTGTGAGAAATGGAGCCAGCAGTACCACAAATAGTACTGACTGTACCAGACAACCTCATCTTCCATCATTGGATAAGGCATTAAGGCTAGGCTCCAAATTATTCAAAGTGTATAATAGTGAAATTTTACAATGGGAATGTATGACATCTTTCTCAGTAGTAGTGAAACTCTGCAAAATTCTAGATATGTACACTTGTGAACAATTTTAGGCATTTGCACCATATTGGCTAATCCCTAGTACCACCGGATCCAAAACCCAACAATGTGAATTAAAACAAGGGAAACATATTAGATAGACTAACACAATCTTTAGAAGGCTGTATGTAAAGCAGATTAATTTTTCTCCTAATCCAAAGATTAAACATGTTGGTATAAAAAAGCACCTAACAGTTATTTGATGTCGAGATATGAAAAAATATTTTTATTATATGTACACACACACACACATATATATATAAATTATAAACATGATAAATACATATGTGCCTGTATGCCTATATATGTGTGCTTGAATGAAGACTTACACCAGTTGCTAAGTAGCATGCCAAGCATATTTGTTTTGCAATGTTGGCGATAGATGCAAGCACCAAAAAGTATTGAGGGCATACAGGAGTTAGCAATTCAATTCCAATGCTCAAACTGAACAGAACAGATGTTGAGAATCTAACTCTCTGCAGTGGAGAAAAACAGAATTTAGTATCACATAGCCAATGATACATTCTTATAATTGTGCTTTGCTTTCATGGCTCCTACTATAAAGGTTTAAGTTCTGTAATTACCATAAAATCTCAAAATGGTTTATACAACACAGTAAAATAATTGTTGAAGCACAAAATAAAAATAAAAATTAAAAAAATCCAGGCAATTGATAGTTCTAAATGAGCAAAAAGAAAACATGATGGAAGCAAACGCTATACCTTGAGATTGGTATCAAAAGCAGATGCCAGAGTAGCAGTGTAGATGCACCTGCAAAGTCGTCCAAGCCCATCTTTCAAGACCCAATTGAGTGCAGCTGCAGATGGAAGTGAACGAGAATAGCCAACCCCAATTGCTCGAAACATTGCCTAGATAGAATTCACAAATCAAGAATAGTCATAAGAACCAATTCTCATCAAAGCTGTAGGACACTTGGGATTTATGATTTATGAAAGCACTTAACATTAAAACAGAAAATCCTAACCATCATATCACATTCCCTGTTATGAAATACACAACCATATTTTCGTTCCTTTTCTTATTATACTTAGCCTGATAAGGGCATACCAAAACTAAATAGTCTATTTTTAAACCACAAAAATCACTGCTAACAAGTAGGAATGCATTCAAATTCCCAACTCAACTGCATCATCTAAGCTAAAAATCCAAGAATTTAAACTCTATAACTTCACGGTACTAATCAAGAATTGAAAAAGCTGGGTGGAGTAAAAAGGAGATACCTGCGTGGCGAGAACTTGAAGAGCAGAACTGAAAACTCTATGTACGAACTTCCATTTCACATATTCCAAGTAATTCTCACTAACCTCCTTTGGAAGGAAGAAATTCCTTACAGCAGAGCCATACACGCAAACCAATCTTTGAAAACCTTGCTCGAAATTAAGACAGAAGTCCGATAAAGTGAGTGAGTTTCCGTCAAGAGATACCAATTTGAGCTCATTCCCATCCCAACAGTATTGAGAGATGCCACTGGGCTGGCGAATTATTACTGGAAGACGCGAAGGAGCGAACGGGAAGTCTAGATTGAAGTCCTCTTCTTCTCCGAAGCAGCACCCGAAGTTCACAGGGGTCTTGAGAGAATTCGCGGCAGTGAAGGGTTTAAGAGAGGCTGTGGAGTTAGAGAGGAAGGATAGCTTATGAGTTGGGATGTGGGTATTTTGTGGAATCCATGGGTATCGAGCGTGAATATGTAAGGTGGATTGCATTGAAAGTTGGACTTGTGTTCTAGGGTTGAGTGGAACATATAGACACACGAAAGCTTATGAAAAGGGTTTTAGGAATGGCAAATTGGCAATGGAGCCAGGCTGAGCCTGCAAGATTACCACCACAATCCTCGCACCCCTTTGCGGAATAATAAATCCACTTTTCTATGCTAGCCTAGCTGCCTGGTGGAGAATTTTAGGGGAGGAGAAACCCATTTTAATAGTAAATGTCGAATATTTTCGGACAAGTGGTGTCAAAGAGTTCTCCAATCTAACTTATATATTGTATGCACCATTGAATGGTGTATTTTTAACGGCTTTCAGAATGTAAATTGTGTTTCTAAATTAAAACACATAACATTTGTCTTAAATTTTAAAAAGATTAAATTGTGTATTTTTAGTATCAGAATTGACTGTAGCATTTGAAAGGAACTTGTGAATATAAAACAAGGTAATCAATTACATATATGTTAACATTGTGTGTTTGTAATATACAAATTGTGAATTTTTAAAATGTACTTGTGATTATTTAGTATGTAAATTGTGTAGTGGTCTACATTGCAAGGTGGACATAGGTGCACTTCAATTTCTACTTTTTGTTTTTTAGGGAAGTATATGTACTATATTATTATTATTATAGTATTAATTTTAATCTATATAATTGTATTACGAATATGAAAGCAAGGAATAATATATTGTATTAAGAATTGTATTACCAGATTTTAATAAACAATTGTTGTACAAATAGGAATTGTGTTATCATATTTTACAATATTAAAACCTTATTAATAGTATAGATAGTATAGATATAGATATAGATTAGGGAATTAATCTAGAATTGTATTACAAATAGGAAAGTAGGAAAGAATATATTGTATTATGAATTGTATTACCGTATTTTAATGTACAATTGTAGTATGAATAGGAATTGTATTATCATGTACTTTACAATATTAAGCAAACCTGAATATTACAAATTAGTAATAGTATAGATAGATTACGTTGTTGTACTGTAATATTACGATTAGTAATTTTAATCTAGAATTGTATTACAAATAGAAAAGTAAGAAAGAATATATTTTATTAGAATTATATTACCATATTTTAATGTATAATTGTAATACGAATAAGAATTGTATTACCATATTTTACAATATTACACAAACTTTAATAGTATAGGAGTGTTTTAGGCGGGGAGTTAAAATAGAGAATTTTGTTTTTATTAATTAAATAGTATAGATATAGTGTATAGATTATATTCCTGAATGAGAACGATGCAATGATTCACGTGAGGATACGTCTTAATTTACTACACTTTCGAAATTAAAAATTTTGTATAATTACAATTATTTCACCACAATTTGAATTGATTTTAATTTAAACACTATTGATTTTAGATTTTGATAGTTTTTATTAGTCTACAATACACGTTCGCACATGATGTAACCTGTACACACATACACACAATTGAATATTAGGTACCGAGTAAGTTATCTTCTATTGTTAACCAAACTTACCACGAACATTATTTTGAGACTCAAACTTATTTCAAATTAGATTATCAACTATATGAATTTGTCATATATATTAAAATTTGGGAAAGCCAATATTGGGCATTAGTTGATGTGTTGAGTTTCATGCATGTTGTCATGTTGTGTGTATGCATTAATTTATTGTGTTTGTTTATTAATATTATTTATTAGTTTGACAATTACCATATATGAAATAAATCTTTTGGGCAAGAAATGAAAATTGATATTATCAAAGTGAAAATAATTATAATATGTAACTAAAAAGTTCTCAACAAAGTCGATATGTCCGAGTGGTTAAGGAGACAGACTCGAAATCTGTTGGGCTTTGCCTGCGCAGGTTCGAATCCTGCTGTCGACGCTGGATGCCTAAGCCTTTTACTTGGCTATTGGTATAACCATTTTAACAATTTGTAAAAAACAAATTAAATTATGGGCTGAGTCAAATTATTACTGCACCTCGTTGAACACTTCTACCCAACTGCAGCTCTTCGCCTACTTTTACTTGGCTATTGTATAACCATTTTAACAATTTGTAAAAAAACAAATTAAATTATTGGCTGAGTCAAATCAACGTTTACTAAATTTTAAAACGAAGAATTACATTTTTGGTCCTTCAGTTATACTCATGGTACAAACATAGTTCATGAGTTATATGAGTGATCATATTTAACTCCTAAGTTATGTACAAAGTGACGATTTTAGTCCCTCAAGGACTATTTTTATCACCAATTTTACACTTAATAAAGTGATTGATTTGGTCATTCAAAGACTAAAATCTACTCCATAAATAACTTAGGGGTTAAAGATGGTCATACATATAACTCAGCGACTAAGTCTGTATCACGGATTCATGGGTATAACTGAAGGACCAAAAATGTAATTTTTTTTTTTCATTTTAAAATAAGAATTTGAAAAATAACAATAAAAACTTTAACTAAAAGAATATATCTTGTGTGAGACGCTGAGACTGTCTTATGTAAGACATATATACATACATACATACATACATACATACATACATACATACATACATACATACATACATACATACATACATACATACATACATATATATATATATATATATATATATATATATATATATATATATATATATATATATATAAGGGGGTTGTGTGGATGCCTCCGCAGAGGTTAAAATGTGATTGAAATAGAAAGTTTTGTCAGGAAATGAATATGTAAGAGTTGTAATTGGGTGTGAGAAGTGACTATACTAATCATGGGAGTAGTTAATTAAAAAAGAAGTAGTTAATTGGAAAAGATGTATGAAGAATTGAGTAGTTAATTAAATAAGGGGAGTAGTTAATTAGAAAAATGGAGTAGTTAATTAGAAAAGATGTGTGAAGAATTTTTCGTAGGAGTGAAAATGTTGTTAAAAATTTTGAAGAAGAAGATGTCCTTCGGGGAAGAAGTAACAGGAAGGGAAAATAGTACCCAACTAAGGTTCATAGATGTTGTTAGGATTGTAGACGGAGAAATCCGGTAGTAGGTTAGGGATGAAAAGGTGAGGGTGTTAGATAAAATATGATTAATTAGGAAGCATAAAAACTAACATGAACTGATAAGATTAAAAAGAATCATATCTGGAAGTAGTAAAAAGAAGAAGAAGGAGTAAAGCTTAAAAACTCTTGAAGAAATCCAAAATTTGAAAAAGAATTTATACAACTGTTCTGAGAAAAAATAAATTTTCCTAAAATTCTAAGCATGGATAAAAAATTTATTCAAGACTATTTTGGTAACAATGAAAATTTTCAAGTTGAAAGAAATTTTGGAAATAATTTCTCAACATATTATTTAGATGAAAAATCAAAAGACAAAAATTTCATGGAATACGAAATTAATATTCCAAATTATAATGAAAAATTTTTCTACTTGCTCAAAAGATTTCCTTATCCGGACTTGGTAAAACAAATTATAAAATATTTAAAATTCTCCACATTTCAAGAAACTTTTATAATTGAACAATTAAAAGAACAATTCCAAAAAGATTTTGAAGAAGAAAAATTAGAAAGCTTGATTGGAGAAATTATTGAACTGGTCTCCCAATCAAAACATATCAGTAATTTTGAAGCAGAATTTCATCAACAACATGCGCACATAAGATATGAGATAGGAGAATCTTCTAGATATGCAACTCCTATTTATCCTGTAATTTATGACTCTGATAACAATCTTGAAAATTATCATCATGAAAATTATTACAGTGGAGCTGAAACAGACTAAATCAAAATTTTTAACAACATTTTCACTCCTACGAAAAATTCTTCACACATCTTTTCTAATTAACTACTCCATTTTTCTAATTAACTACTCCCCTTATTTAATTAACTACTCAATTCTTCATACATCTTTTCCAATTAACTACTTCTTCACACATCTTTTCCATTAACTACTTCTTTTTTAATTAACTACTCCCATGATTAGTACAGTCACTTCTCACACCCAATTACAACTCTTACATATTCATTTCCTGACAAAACTTTCTACTCTTACAAAAATTTTTCAATCACATTTTAACCTCTGCGGAGGCATATATATATATTTCTATTCAAATGTGGCCGCGCTTTCCCGTGCGACCGTGCGGTTTACACCACTCAATGTTAAGAAATACACCACTCAATGTTAAGAAATGCACCACACAAATATGCATTATTAAGTACACATCACCAATAACACACCACTCTGGTGCATTTCGTAACATTGAGTGGTGCATTTCTTAATATTGAGTAGTGTAAACCGCACGGCTGTGTATATATATGGTTCACATAGCACTGGTCAACACAATAATTTGCCTTGTTACTGTCTCCCAAATATGTTGTAATAGAATCATTAATCAAATCTTATTTTATTTGTTGGTTATGAATAATTAATTTGATAATAACTCACATATTGAAGTCCAATAAATTTCACCAGCAATTGTAGGTATGATATTTAGAATTTTGTTCAAAGTGTCCATCACTCGACATTACCACGTCTGCAGTGCTAAGCCAACCATACTATAGGAACAACATTAACTACGGAGTAATATTTACTTCAATTGACGTGGGGAATTCATATATATTTCATACACTAACTTCAGATCACGTCGTGGGATCGAATCCCATTGCAATCATCAAACATTAATGTTGATCAAGATAATCATTTAAAATTGCACTGAAAAAGTTATATATATATCCTTTTCAATAAAATATTCGTAATCGAGGGTTTGACAAATGGGTGACAGATAAAAATTAGTATTCTTAGTTTACCTTCTAAGCAAAACTATATTAAGAATTAGGCACTATCATCTTCTTTATTAAATACTCAAATAGGAGAAGTTGTCCTAGCGTTGTTATCTTATAATTAGTGTTATGACTTGTCGCCTTCTGAGCAATGTTATGTTTAAAATTCAAGCTATAGTTTCATTTATAAGACGTGAGATAAATCTCAGCATTTATGGCCTATAAAAAAATGATCGTTACCAATTGATCATAGTAAATCAACAATCGCAATTGAGCAATTAAGAGATGGAGCAATGGATAAAGAAAGAGTGAATTTGCAGGAAATACACTTAGCTCAATCACAATTGTGATCCACAATCCAAGCTTCAAGCAATCAAGAGAAAGTCTCCTAGCTTCAAGGCATGCAATTTGTAAAGTCGGTCGTTCTTGAAAACCTAGAGAGTTTTCTCTCTACAATTGAAGTACAATTAAGTGCAGTAGCTAAAAGTAAAAACCTAAACTAAAAAACAAAAGTCTTCTTTCTAACTCCCTTAATCAACCTTAAATACTAAGGGTGTGTTTGGTTCGCACATGGAAATCGGAATCGGAAAGGGTATCAAATACTTGGTAATGGTAATGGGTTTTGGTGAAAGTATTTTGCATGTTTGGTAGTAGGGTGGAATGAGAATGATTATTAATAGTTGGGGAAGAAATGATGAAGGGAAATGAAACCCTTATTTACTAAGGGTATTTGTTTTTCAATTAATGGGGTATTCCAAACCCATAGTAGTATTCTAAAAACCTTTCAACCAAACAATAACACAATCACTTTGATACCCATACCTTGTACCAAAACCTCTCAACCAAACACAACCTAAATCTTTGCTGCTTGTACCAACACTTGCACACTTGTGACACCTCGCATGCATCCTTCTGAAAATTCCTTCGCCTCATTGCAAGCTCGTGGAAACCTTTGTGCAAGTTTCTCCTAATATCTCCACGAACCTATGCACGCACGTAGAAGTCCTCGTGCAACTTTCTTCCAAGATTTCCATTATTGCACACGCCCACAATCGTGCAAGGCATGGTACAACTTTCTACCATTACTTGCACAGTTGTGCATGGCGTCACGGGGCCACTTTAGACCATCTTTGATTTAAGCGCCAAATCTTATCTAATTGTTTCTAAATTAGCCCAAAGTCCTATAAAACATCAAATGCACTCACTATTTATAAGTCCATGTGATGAATTTATGCCATTTAGAGCCAATTAACACAACATCCAAGTACAAAAGACACCAAAAAAGCACAAAACAACCCCAATTTAACCCAATAAATAATGTATCTTTGTGTACTTATCATGTGGCAATTCCTAATTCTAATTCTTGTTTAATTGATCATGAGAGTGACCATTTAACTAGAATATGGGTGTTACCGAATAAAGCTTTAGGTAAACTGCTCGTTTCGTGTTTGGTAAGTGTTCATTTATTAAGGTAAACGAACATAAATGAACAAATTCTAGAGCTAGGTTAATAAACGAACAAACCAAGATCTTTCGTATGAAATACTATGATGAAAAGAGATTTCCTATCCATATACCTAATAGAAACGAGGGCACCTTCATTCGCCGTGGGTACTATGGTGGTCATAAAAAGATATCATCGAGGGATTTTACTTTATAATGAATCCATTAATTCTATATGACTTGTTTTTAGTTCAAGCCTATTACACTACAAAAAAACGCGTTTTTAACGACGGAATTAGCGACGGAATCATTCCGTTGCTAATTTAACGACGGTTTAGCGACGGTTTAGCGACATATTTACTTATTTTTAAAAAATTAAAATTTAGCAACGGATTAGCGACGGATTAGTGACGGAATTTTGCGACGGAAAAATTTTGTCGTTAATCCGTAGCTAATTTTAGCGGTAAAATTTCGCGAATAAACTTGCGACGGATTAATGACGGATTAGCGACGGATTTTTATCAAAAATTTCGCGCTTATTTTTAAGACGCAAAATTAACCCGGGAATAATGAGCGCGAATTTTTTTGACAAAATCTAGCGACGGAAATTTGAATCCGTAGCTAATTTAGCGACGGATTTAAAATTCCGTCGCTAGATAATTAATGGAACGGGCAATTATTTTTAAAAATAAAACTCTAGCGACGGAATTTTAAATCCGTCGCTAGGTTTAGCGACGGACTCAAAATCCGTCGCTAGCTTAGCGACGGAATCAGAATCCGTCGCTAGATAATTCAATGAGCAATTTTTGAAAAATCAAATATAGAGACGGAAATTTAAATCCGTCGCTAGATTTATCGACGGATTTAAAATTCCGTCGCTAGCGTATTAAAGGATGAATCTAGAAATTTTTTAAATATAAATGTAGCGACGGATTCAAATTCCATCGCTAAAACTTGCGACGGATTTATATTCCGTCGTTAAAGCTTATAACCTATGTTTTTATAAGGTTTTTTATTCCATTTTAGTTCTTAACCCTAGGTTCCAGCCGCAGCCGCTTCTCCTCTGAACTCCACCAAAAAAAATGAACTGCAGCAGACCGGCGGTGGACGGCGCAGCACGGAGCCGCTTCTCTCCTTCTCCCTCTCGTTTCCTCTCTCCCTTCTCCGCCGGCAGCACAGAGCAGCACCAGCGGCATCCCAACACCCGTGGCGGTGGACGGCGCAGCAGGTGACAATGGCGGCCAGACCTCTGCCCTCCCGTGCTCTCTCTTTCTCGACGAAGGCTGCAGAGTGGCGACGGCGGTATGACTCCTGCGGCGTAGCAGCCGTGGACCTCCGTCTCTTCCCTCCTCTTCTCCTTCTCGCCAACAGCAGACGGGCAGCAACAGTCCAACAGATCGGCGTAGCAGGCAGCGGCGACGGCGGTATGACTCCAGCGGCGTGGCAGCTCCGTGGACCGTGGACCTCCGTCTCTTCCCTCCTCTTCTCCTTCTCGCCGCAAAAGCAGACGTGAAGCAATAGATCGACGCCGGACTCCTCTGTTTCCAGCGACCTTGGTGAGCAGCCGGCCTCCTCTGAGCAGCGACGAGTAGATTCCGGCGACCTTGGTGAGCTCCTCTACTTTAACTTTGTGATTCATTGAATTTTGCTTTCTTGAATTTTTTGCTTTCTTGAATTTTTTTGTTTTCAAATATGGACTCATTAACTTGATTTGATGTGTGTTTTTTTTAAAAATAATTTTAATGACTTCAACAAAAAATTTAAAAACAGTGCAAATGATTTGTTGTTAATGATTGGCTTATTGGTGAATTATTGTTGTTAATGATAGATTATTGTTGTTAAATATGTTGATTTGTTGTTAATGATGGCTTATTGTTGTTAGATATGTAGTTATATTAACAAGGAATTGTTTTTTTCACTTGTTGAAACCATGTAAATACATAAATTTTTTTTTTAAAACAGTGCAAAATAAGTTGTTGTTAAAGCCACATTTCATTTGTATAAAAGTTGAATTTCTTTCATCCTGCCATAATTGGGGGTTTCCACTGTTTAGTTAATTAGTTAAAATTGTATGGATATGCACTTTGTATCGAAGAATTTTAAAGATCATGTTTTCCGGATTTGAGTTAATACACACAGAGTAATGCAGACACAACATACTTGAGTATTCTGAAAAGAAAGCTTTGATTACTGTTGTTGTGTGGTGTTTAGATTCTGGAACTTTATTGCTGAAGTCTAATTAGGTTGGTTTCAATTGTGTGGAAGATTTCTTATGGGTCAGCAATCAAGTTGATGCACGAGAGGACTAAGTTCCGGTTGCATTCACACGATGTGCCATATGGTTCTGGTAGCGGGCAGCAGTGAGTCACTGGTTTTCCTGGTGTAGATGATGCCAACAGCTACTGGGTAATGCAATCCCTCCACTCTTACATATTGACCAGTTCAGAGTTTTGGCAATGCTTCATGATTATTCAGAATTCAGGATTGCAATGATTAATTAGATGTCTGTTTCTACAATGTGCTAGATTAATAATTAATCTGAAATGATTATATAACCCTAAGTTGATTGTCTTTGTATAACTTATGCCTGCCCAATAGTTCATTTTAGTTTTTAGATATATTTGATTAGTCATTAGTGGTTTAATATAGTACTCAATTCAAAAGTTTTTTGAGGTGCGACTATATAATAGGAGGGAAGAGTTTACTTGAGGTGCTTTAGTCTCCCACCTGTTATGAATCTTTCAGGAACTCTGCACATAGAAATGATAGAATTTCACATTGATATGCATTGTAGTTTATAGACCACCCTCAATTCGATTTTCACCGTGTTCACTAGCAAAGTAGTAATTTGTATCTTAGTTGATCACAACCCTTGTATGTACTGAAATTAGAGATTATCTATTAATTTTCAAACTCTTTGTTAGGTTGCTATATGTAATGTCACTCATTGGAGTCATTGCTGTAAGTAGATAAAGTGAACAAGAGTTTCCACCTTGTGAACATTTTGTACTTTTTGCATAGTTTCCACAGTAATTGTTATCTCTTTTAGGTGCAGCCAGCCACTTGAACTTTGTAAGTTTTGGTATTGACTTATGTAAATTTCTCAAGTGGGTTTGCTGTATTAGGAAGACAAGATATTCAGTTTTCTCCGATTAAGTTTGATGCCATTATACTTATTATACATTTAAGGCATCCCAACGATGCCCCCTGATGTAACCAGATTGGCTGGTCCTTGAGCTATCTTAACTATTCAGAAACTGATAAGTTTAAAACATCCTTGAGGTATCTTAATTATTCAGAAACTGATAAGTTTAAAACATTGCTTCTTTTTACTCGTTTGGGCTTTAAATTGCATATAATTGTTCTAGTACTCTAGTACTCTGAGAAAAATGCCTTGTATAGTATTCCAATTGACATGAGATATTCTATGGCTTTTAGTAGTCACACACCAGCCATTGCAGCAAGAACCAATGGGATTCCAGTCAGAATGCATTGATTTGAATTTGGAAAAGCAAGTGGAATGGCTCCCCGTGCAAGGTAAGCCATTTTAGTTCTAAGTCATTTTATGAAAAAGATCATGTATGTATGTTGTAGCTTATAAGCAATACTATGGAATTGCAGGTGGGTGGAGGAGATCATGAGGATGGTTTCAAGACTATGATTTTGCTAGACTTCCAAAATAACCAAAAATGTTACTTTCAGATTTTTGTTATGTAATTGTAGTTTTGATTTGGTAGTATTTTGTTGTGTTTTGATGATATATATATTATTTATTCAAGTGTGATTTAAAGTATTGTGTTTTGACAAATATATATATTATTGTATTAAAGTGTGATTTAAAGTATTGTGTTAGTATAAAATTTTATAATAGTTTAATTTTATGATGTTATAAAGTTTGATGTTAATTTGATGGTAATTTGATAGTAGTAGGTAGTGTTGATGATAATAGTGTTAGATATAGTGTGATGATATGGATTTTAAGCTTTAAAAGGTAAATTAAAAAAAATATGGGTTTTAATTAAAATAAATAAAATATTTTTTTAAAAAAATAATATAATTAGCGACGGAAATATCCGTTGCTATTCCCTTCCAAATTCGTCACTAGATCTTCAAACTACGGAATTAGTGACGGATTTTTTCTTAATTTAGCGACGGATTTTCCGTTGCTAGAGTTAGCGACGGATTTTTGTTGTCGTTATTCCCTCACAAATTTCATCATCAAATTCGTCGCCAGGAGGAATTTAGCGACGGATTTATTTTATTTAACGACGGAAATATTCGTCGCTAAACCCTAGCGACGGACAAAAATTTTGTCGTTATATTCTAGCGAGGAGCATTTTTGCGACGGACAAATTCCGTCGCTAATCCGTCGCTAAGCCCTTTAGCGACGGATTTTACCCTTTTAGCGACGGATTTTGTCCGTCGCTAAAATTGAGTTTTTTTGTAGTGTTATAGAATAAAGTTTTTCAAGCCTTTCTCACTTCGAAATCAGAAGGGAGATAAAACCTAACAAGGATATAGAAAGTAAAGAGGAAAAGGCATGAAGACTAGCCCAACTTAAATGAGATATAATAGCTTCTTTATGATCTAACATTCTTGCGTCTGAACATTTGTAGGCTTGTTTGCTAAGATCGAGCTCATGAATAAGCCCATTTGTGTTTGTTTAATAATATTCATAAACAAACTCATTTAGTGTTCGCTTAATAATGTTCATGAACAAGCTTGTTGAGTGTTCATTTAATAATGCCAACTCAGGCATAGGTCCATGAATTGATATATCGAGTCAATCTAGTTTCGAAACTCAACACCAAATTGTACACTTCTGCATACAAAGAATTCAGCTTGAACCTAATAAACCGCCAATGTTCATGGTAGAAATTGAATCACCATCCTCTTGCTGTAAAGTGGAAAGAAGCTAAGTTGCCCGCATGGATAGCTGGTTGAAGTTTGAGAGTGAGGGGAGCTTCTTGTGCGCACTGAGCAAAAGTGCCTTAAGTTGAGTTACCATGCTTTGTCGGGTCCTTGGGATGGGGAATATTCAATCTTTTAGGAGAAGAAGAAAAAAAGCTAATTCTTATCTTTATTGTTGAGTAACTTATAAAGAGTATACCAACTTTGTACCTGTGTAACTACGGAGTAATTGTTTTGAACAACTACAAATGCTTGAATAAATGACATTTATTGTGTATTATTATATTAAATACACATACAGTTAATAACAACTTAACAACTCAACAACTTGCATTTAAATGAGTACAAGGAATTCAATATTTTGGTTAAATCTTATAACTACATACAGATGGATACATATATCGCATTATTTTACTTTTACTTTTTACTTTATCAATGATGAAGGGGCTGAACATCTTGAAGCTTCTTCTCTACCCATGAAGGAGACAAAACAGGACTATGTTCAAACTCCATCTTCGTTTTCGAGTCGCCTGCACCATCACCTTCTTCTTCATTATTATTATTATTATTATCCTCTAAACAACCTCTCTTCTCCTCGCCCGCCTCGGCCAAAACCTTAATTCTCCAAACCTTAAACGTTTGATCCAAGCTGGCACTGTAAACCAAGAATCCCATCACATATTTCTCAATCTCCAAGGAAACAGCCAAGCATTTGACGGGGCCCCTGTGGGCATCTAGCACGGCAAGGCACTCATGGAAGTAGCTCCCTTCTTCTCTTCTCCACACCCTAATTGTGGTGTCCTCGGAGCCACTGAAAACCAGCTTCTCGATGGCGACTAAGCATAGGACGGCGAATCTGTGGCCTTGCAAGAACCCGCCGTGGTTAAACCGGCCTGACATCTTCTCCTTTTCCCAGAAATTTATGAACCCGTCCGAGGAGCCCGAGTAGAGGAAGCATGAGGAAGTGGTTTGGCTTAGGGCGAGTGCGTTGACTGGGGAGGGTTGGAACTTTAGGGTCATGGTGAGGGTGTGGGAGCTTTGTCCGTACACTCGTCGCCAGATCTTGACGGAGCCGTCTAAGGAGCAGGAGAAGACGCAGCCGTCGTCCTGGTTGACCACGACGGCGTTCACGTTGTCGTCGTGCGCGTGAAACGAGTCAACGCAACGCCCGCTCGACACCGCCCAGACCTTAACCGTCTTGTCCCACGACCCGGTGTAGAGAAGGCCTCCCGCGTGGTAATACGCCATGCAAGAAACGCAATCCTTGTGGTGCTGACCCGAGGCACCCCTGGCCCTGGAGAATATGGAAAAGGATGAGCCCTTTTTTGGCAGGACGGCGATTTTCTTGGCCTGGAAATGAGAATAATTCTTCTCCAGACTGCTACTAGTACTACTACTACTGGCTACGCTCCAGGCCCGGACCTTGTGGTCCTTATGGGACGTGAAAAGGGTGTTCCCATAGGCCAGCATCGCGCGCACGTCGCCGCAACGGGCCTTGATATAGCCGCGCTCCATGCAGTCCGGTTGGCGCCACGCGCGGATCCGGCTGCTCTCGGAGCCCGTGAACACCAACCCTTTGGAGATGGCCACGGAATGGATGATCCCGTCTTGGCGGTGGAGCGAGGTGATGCAGTGGTAGAGGAGGGAGGGGGAGGGGGTTTGGAGGGGGGAAAGGGTCCAAGGAGATTCCGGGCTAGGGGGTGGGATTAGGGAATACATAGTGGCAATACTTGAAGGCGGGCTGCTAATTTGAAGCTGTTGTTGTTCATGGTCACACAATTCTTGAATGGATTTGTAGGATAGATTGTGATGATGGGGTGGAGATAATATTTGTGTGGAATTTTTCTCTTCATCCATGAAGCTATGGAGAGTTCTTCTTTTGCCATAGCACTCCATGTTCATGCTGGATACAATGGATGGGGAGAATATAATGTAAGAAGTGATAGCAATATTTCATAAGAGATATAAATAAATTAAAGGGTCTTGCGATTTCACGTGCATGCACTCAAATAATGTGGTCATTGTAAATTATTAATATTTCACATCCACTTTGTAGACAAGCTAATTAATCGCCTATTCATTGCTTCTCTTTATTAGAATATAATGTGCATCTAACATATTTAATGATTATAAATAACTTGTTAATATTTCACATGCATTTTGTAGACAAGCTAATTCATCGCCTATTGATTGTTTCGATTTTTTGGAATGCACACATCTAACATATTTAATGATTATAAATCATTAACTTGTTTTCTTTAAGGTTGCTCCATACCCAAAGTCAAGTACTGAGCCTTTAACGGTGGATGGTTAAAAATGAATAAGTCCCTTTCACTGAACCACACTCCAAGATAATGATTATAAATAACTTTCTTCCATAGCTATGGCACTTACAAAATGTTATTTAGATAAAGTTTCTTTTTTTAAAGATTATCTAAAGAAACACTTTACTCATGTCCACGGCAGGCTTAGTAGATTTTTCCATCCATACCTTCTCACCATTAGCCGTTTTGAAGGTAGTAAATAATTCGCGGTTGGAATAAATATGTCTAGCCGCAATTGACTTGTGGTCCAACTTACCACAATTGAAACATTTTCTGTAGAATTGCTTCTTTGAAACACCTCCTTTAATTTAGGACTAAGTTTTTGCTTAACCTTCTTGGAGTTCTTGGGGCTTTTACTATATATGCTCCACGGTGTGGGCTTTGGTACGTGCCACCAGTGATAGGAACCTTCCCATCACTTTTCATAATGTATTCCTCAATCTTAAGTCAAATTAAAGGATCAACTACTCTAGATTCATAGCTATCATTCCACTTGCATGTGTTTCAAACTTAGCTTTCAAGAAGTTCTTGAAGTCTTTCTAGCCCAGAGGCAACAAGTGGATAATAGATGTCACTTGAAAGGCTTCGCTCACAACCATATCTCGCAGAATATCATTTGCATCTCTTCAACTTGACTTAGCATGGTCTTCGAATATCATCTTGTAATTAAGGAATCAACCAATGACAAATTTCTTTGCCCCTGCGTCTTTATTAGTCTTATACTTCAGGTCTAAATAATCCAACAACTCCTTAGTTACTTTCAATTTGTAGTACACATTTTACAATGAATCAAGCAAGCCATTCAAAATGTAGTTTCGACATAGGAAATCAAAGTGTTTATGAATTATGAGCTTCTATTGTTAAAATTGTATACACATCAGACTTATGTTCCTTCACAATAGGAACCGTCTAGGTTAAGAATCTTTTCAATCCAAGATTTACAAGTTAAAACAACATTTTTTGTTGCCATCTCTTAAAATTCAACACAATAAATTTCTCAGGCCTTTCGACCGAAACAGATGGTACTATAACATGCACATGCACCAAGTGTTAGAATAAACCTACAAAGAGGGGAGCAAAGTCATCTCCGGTCAAAAAACTAACCCAGTCACCAGAGAGAAACTAGGTTAGTTTGGACTACCAACCTAGGCTTTGCACAGTAAATTGCTTCCTAATTTAGAGTACAATAACTCACGAGCCTTCACAAAGCTTTTGAAGATGGTGGAGTCCATTTCTTAGGATTCCAACTCTAGAAGTCCTCTACTTTGAGGTAAATTTTATGAATATACTATTGAAAAAATAGCATAAAATATATTTTAAGTGACTATTTTGTGGTATAAATATATGTGGCCTGGGATTCACTCTTGATTTAGATCAGGTCAAAGTGCATCCGAATTTTTCGTAGTGAGACAAAGATATTAATATATTGTACGCTCAAATCGGATAATGAGTGAATGAAAATTAATTCTCAAAGTATACCCATTTGAGTTGGAAAATGAAGATGGAAAGGCTTGGAAGAAACATTTGTCCCACGATGAAAAAAGAAGTGGATTTGCACCTCTATATATACAAGTTCCTTTTAGAGGTAAGTTGTATTATATAGCATATAGCGATCAAATTCTCTCGGAGTTTGTATATACAAGTTCCTTTTAGAGCATAGAGATTCTCTCGGTAGGGGTGCAAGAGATTTTATACACAAGTCAACAAGCTCCATTGTATTTTTTTCTCAAATTTTTGTGTTTATGCCAGTGTTCTAGTTCGTCGAGCTCATTTGTTTAAGTGTTGAAATGTTGAGTCGTAGTTCGTTTTATCTTAGAAAATCTAGGCTACAATGCTCCTAGCACCAAAGGAAGGTATCGTAGAAAATAAGATTTTAAGAAAAGTATGTTTCACACGACTCAAACTAACCTCTTTTCCTTTTGTTTTTGTGTTTTTTATTTTTCGGAAATAATATTTTTTGTAGTATTACCTACCAAACCCAAAGTGAGTCCTTCTTGCAATGAATATTCTACATCACTTCGGCTAAGTAAGCAAGATTCCACATGCACCTTAGAGCATGCATCCATATCAATGGAGTTTTTTCGCGGTTATTGAGGAGTTTTTGTAAGTGTGATTAGGAAAGAGAAAATGGGAGAAAGGGAAAAAAACAAATATGATTTATAAAAAAATAAATAAAATTGAAAAGACTTTGTCAGGCGCGCCTGACGCGCCAGAGTGGACGCATGCTGTGCCCTCAACGCGCACAGCAGTCTTCTTTTCTTTTTTCTGCACTGTTCCATGCTCCCCTAATTTGCAGAAGCTCCCCATCTCCTCTCTCTCGACTCTTCTTTCCTATGACATGACACAAATCTCTGACATAAACCCCAAATAAACCACAGATAATGATGCTCTTAAAGTTATGTAAACCTAGTCCCTCTTTCTATTTGGGAAATTGGAAGGCAAATGGTACGCAAGCAATGACGGCTTGTTTGCCACCCCAAAGGAAATTACGACACAAAGAAACTATGTGGTCAATAACTAACTGTGCTAGAAGAGGAAAATTTTGGAGCCAAAATCCTACAACACCTTTAATGATATAATTTTTTTGTTTTGAAAGATAATGACATAATTAAAAACCTCAAGTCTCCCCACATATATTGGACATCACCTCTAATGGATGAGGGGTGATGTCCTTAGTGTGAACATGAAGTGGAATCTATTGAATATTTGGTGAGGGGTTGTGCTTTTGCTATGGCTTTTGTGTTGGATCCTAAAAGAGTTTAGTTATTTTGACCATGTCCCATTCAATTGGGGCAAATTACAGCGTGGACCACGGTCCAAAACAACGTCGTTGAATATTATGAGTTAGAATAATGTACTTTATGAGTTAAAATAATGAAACTTCCGGGGTATATAATGTATTTTATGAGTCAGAATTAATCTACCTTTTGAATTATAATTACATTATACTTTAGAATAACGTACATCATGAGTTATAATTTGTTTATACGCATGTTATGATGATTTTAGAAAGGTGAGAAGTGAAATTTTTTATTAATTGAGATTTTTTTTTATAGGGGCCAAATTAGTCATTAAATTACACACAAAAATATATACAAGTAAATCATTACATTTAAAAATTACAATTAACTCTCTAAGCAAGTCAATTCATATAATTAGACCATAAGTGACTAGTATGCCGTTAACAATTTTTGATAGGGGAAGGAGAAGTTGTGGTTCTCAAAGATGATATGGTTCAATTGAAGTCTCCAAATTTGATATTGGAGCCTGAAGATGGCACAACTCAAGTCTTTATTTGAATTTTGTATATTGATTTGATTATACAAAGGCCAAGGCCATACATGGAGAAAATCAATAGTGATTGTGTGGACCACCCAAAAAAAAAAAAAAATTGACGTCGTTTCACGTAAAAGAAAAAAAACAATTCACACGACCCACTACAACATACAATTTTATAACTCATAATATACATTATTCTAACTCATAAAGTATATTATCTTATTCCAGAAATTTCATTATTCAAACACATAATGTACATTATTCTAACTCATAAAATTCAATGACGTCATTTTAGAACGTTGATAAGGATTAATTCCTCCTTGTATTCATATGTCTAGCAATGCATGTAAAGCATAGAAATCCATCGGATAATTTAGGCCAAACCTTCTCTTTTATTCATGGTTCTTGATTCAATGTAGAGAGTATGGCTACTGAGTATTTTAGAGAGAAGAAGGCAGGACCAAAAGTCCCTAACAATAAGGACTCAAGTTTCTTTTATAGTACAATACACCCGCCATACGTATAGTACTCGTAGGGCCGTATACCCGTACAGCACACGCAACACACGTATAGTACACGTTGCATATGTATAGTATTCGTAGGCGGTATACGGGGAGTATATTCCCTATCAAGTAGCCCCAGTACGTGCCCTGACGTCGAGTCAACAAGGAAGGGGTTGGGCTGGAAGTCTGTCCTTACGGTCCGCTACTCACGCTAGTTGCCTCGTTAAAAACCTCGGGCTAAGAAAAAACCCAATGGGAAAAAAATTCTAGCCAAGGAAAAAAAGAGCACAACTTTTAAGCGCTAATGAGGAAGAGTTCGGGCCAAAAGCTGACTATATAGTCTGTGACTTATGTCAGTTGCCTCGCTAAAAAACCTTGGACTAAGAAAAAAAAAAACCCAACGGGAAAAAATCCTAGATCGGCAAAATTCGACATCCTCTCAAATCGCAAATCCGATCCTTAGATCGATAGAGTTTGGACGACCCCTATAGTCCAAAAGATCTACTTAACAACGGGAATTTGCAAACCGTTCTCAACTTGCGCCTCTAGAATCCGCTCGGGAAATATCTTAGTCGGCTTGTTGCTCATTACAGCTCGGTAATGGTGATTGATGAACGTTCTTTATTCTGGATGCTCGTGAGAGACCAAGCAGTATGGAAGTGTATGATCGGAGTCTCAGGTTTGTGTTACCGGCGAAAGCTCTAGAGTTCTGCCCTCAGAAAGACACGTACAACGGAGCATAACCGATCCGGTCATCCCACAACCGCCACCAGCCTGAGAGAGACGGCTATGACAAACCAGCAGATTATCTCCCTGCTCTCTTAATCCAAATACATAGGCATAGAATCAGCAAATAATTAAGCCCAAGGAATCTGAGAAAAGATTTTTTACCAAAGGAAGGGATCAGAAGCTGACATCCCTTTTTTCCTTTTGCAGATTAAACTTTTCTCTATCGTTGACTGAAGATCCGATAATGCTAATGAAGCAGTGAGATCATGGGATTGCATGAAGCAGACTGGTGATGCAGCTCAAGAAGGAAGTATTTGGAGAGTGTTGAAATTGCTCATACCCATCTCCTTCTTCGTAGAATTTTGAATTTCGGACGGTTACAGGAACACGGCTTTCTGTCGCATTCCCCACGGACGGCGCCATTTGATAGCGTAAAATCAACCATGTGTATAATGGGTATGGAAGTGGTATGAACAATGAAGAAAAGATCCATCAAGTAGCTCCCAATTCATCATCTCTTATTCATTAATCTAGAACAATTTAGAGAGAGGAGAGAGGAGAGTTTCTTGAGTGTTTCTAGAGAGAGACGGGTCCAAAAGGAGTCATAAACAAGGTTGGGCCTGCTTTTTAAGTGGGATACAAAAAGATGCTGGTTTTGAAAAGGTAACAAAGATAGGCAAAGTACTTTCATGGAATGCATGTTTGCTTAAAAACAAATGCATTCTGCGAATGCATGTTAGCTTTTCTTTTAAAAAATAGTTTAAAGGTAGAAAATGAGTGTAGGATACGTGTATGTGTACAGTATTGTAGTTTAAATGAAAAAAGGAAAAAAAGATGGTATATATATGTATAAGGAGAAAAAAATAGTATTGTCCTCATTAAATGATTGTTAGTTAATTAGAATGTACCGCGGTGGGCGGCGACAAGTTCGGCGGCAGGGCATATTTATTATTTTGTATTTACATACGGTATTCTTTTCGTATTCTCTAAGTACAATGTACAGTATTTTAATTTGTAACAAATATTATAAAAGATAACAATGCATTCCGAAGATGCATGTTCAAAAAAGTAAACATGCATCCTACAGTGTAGTATTGCCCATATTTGTATCCCAATTATTTCCGTCATATTTTTGTATCCCACCTAAAGAGTAGGCCCAACTGGCGAAACCACCCGTCCAAAAGTCCATTCATTGAAGGGTTATGGCCCTATATATAGGCCGAATACCCGTACAGCACCCAGTATAGAGTATTAAGGGCAGTATACCCGGGGTATATTCCCTATCAAACGTGATCCACACAATAATTTACCGGAAAATATCATCTAATATGGAACAGGAACTCGTACGGTGGCTGGACCGGACTTCATGTCTTCCAATATGAGATTCAGCAAAGCCCTACTCACATGCCCTTCTTTGCCTACAAACACAAAAACAAAAACCTCATAATATGCCCTTCTCTAAAAACCAAAACTTCTTACTTGGTGGTTTTGTATCTTTTCTGACAAAATTTGAGACATAATGCCCAAAAATTAGATAGTAGACTACACCTACTTTACCCGATTGTTATACCATGGACTAGGATCCACCCTGCAATCTTGATCCAAAAATTATGTATCTGCAATATATTATGTGCCTTCAGTCACATAATTTGTTAACTACAGACACATAATATGTTAAGTGCAGACTTCAATTAACATATTATTTGCATGTAGTTGACGTATTATGTGGCTTCAATTTATTTACAGACACATAATCTATTAACTACAGACATATAATATGTTAACTAATCTGAATGTCATTTTGGACCAGGGTGAAGATGTAACCTAGTCCATAGTATAATTTGCTGTTTTAGCTTGACAGTTTATCATTTGTGGACACTGAATTCATAGAGTATACAGAAAATGCTTACCATCACCTATGACCTGATCATCCCACTGCAAAACTGGGCGGACCAGAACTCCACTGCCAATTAGCATCATCTCCTCTGCTCTCTTTCCCTCGTCAACACGAACATGCTCGACTCTTATGGACCGTAATTTACCCTGTTTTACCAAACCTTGAGCGAGTACTAAAACTCGTTTAGCTGTACATCCGCTCAGAATCTTGTCAAAACTAGGCATCAGGAGCTCCTTTTCCTTGGTAACAAAAGCCACATTCATGTTAGGTCCTTCAGCAACAAACCCGTCGCCATCCAACCATATTGCTGCATATGCGCCGTTCTCTTCTGCTTCCATCTTTGAAAGCGCATTGGGCAGATAGTTCACGCTCTTCATGACTGCAAACTGTGGGGGTTTTATCGGGATGGATGAAGTTATTACTTTAACACCACGGTGATCAGGCGGTGATTGATCTTGGATTACAATGGCATAAAGAGCGGATTGATGGCAATGTGATGGAGATAATTGAAAGTCACCTGGTCCAGTCGAAAGCCAGTATCTTAGTGAACCATTTTTGCACTTGGAAGCACTCACTGTCTGTATTAGTATCTTTCTAATGCTTTCTTTATCGAACGGGGGTTTTATTTTGGCCATGGCTGCAGATCTCAGGAAACGTTCGACATGTTGGTCCAACTCATAAAGGTACCTGAGAAAATTGATGGTCTTTTACAATTCCATTTTACAATTGATGAGATAATAATTTAGGTTAAACATAAAAGAAAGAAATAGAGAGACTACAAATAACTAAAATCAGACAATGCAAGTACTAACCCATCCACGATTGCAGCTGTATCAAAAACTCCATGCCCTCTATGCACAATGTGATCGTCCATTGGGATCACCATGGCAGCTGAATCAGTTACGATTCCTCCAAAAATGCTGGAGTACATTGCTAGATATTGCTGCTTGCTTGGGTAACTCTCTCTGCTTGCTCTTAGCCTCTCAATGGCCTGTAAAGAGAAAATCGTTTTTGTTTTGAGAATGACTCATTTTTTTCCCCGATATCTTCGGTGCTAGGATAGCAAAAGTAGGCAAACAAACATGATAATGCGTATCAAATATGATAATAGGGTACAAAAGATACTAACCAAAGGGCAAACGCCACCCTAGTTTATCAAAAAAGCAGGCACCTATTTCACATTAACAGCAGAAAACTAACAGCAAAATATTGTTCTTCGTCTTAAACAGATCAAACTTAATTGATGCCTATCCCCAATGGGGCTCTTAACATTTGTAGAAATCTGAAGTTAGCATCCACAGACATCTGCAAACCATATTACAACACTGGCTTCTCAATCTCTCAAAGAAGATATTAGATTATTTGAAAACTTAAGCACATGAAAACATGATGTGACACTGTTACATTCACTTAAACCATAAAGTGACTGCTGAGAAGTGATCAACACCCTCCTGTTATACCATGTACAGAGTATGGACAATTAAAAAGCACTGTTGCAAAAATCGACCTAGGAGCCAATTAGGCGCCCCTAAGCCGAGGAGATTTTGGGGTGTATGGTAAATAGCTGTTAGCTGATTGGGGTGTGGGTTTGACTAGTTGATAGCATTAGTTGATTGTAGAAAGATGTTTAGTAAATTGACTATTAACTAATAGTTAATTACATACAAAATGACTTTCTAAAAAAACTGATCGAAAAAGCTACTTTGAGCAACTTTTTTGAATTTTAGAGTTTTGAAGTAATAGGCGGTTACAAAAAGCAAAACACTTATATTGGCTTCTGTTTAACCAAGATTGGCTGATAAGCTAACTATGATACCAAACAGGGCATTTATCTTTAAGCAAGCATTAGTCTGCCGACTAGGTGGCCTAGGCGCCCGAGTCGGCCAACTCGAAGCCTCAGTCGGCCAAACTCGGCTCCCGAGTCAGCCAACTCGCTCCAGTTTTTCTTGGTGTACAATGTGTACACTGATGTGTTTTTCTTACAATTATTACTTAACCGCCTAGGCCTGGACAAGCACCTAGCGCCTTCTAGAACATTGTTAAAAAGAATTAATTTGTGTCATTTGTATCATATCCATGGAAAACTCTCAGTACATTAACCCAAAAAAAAAGGTGGCAGGGAAAGTAGGAATACCTCAGAGCAAGACAGGAGAGTTACTTCAGATGTTTGAGTAGTTTGTGCCTCTGTGATGAAATAGACAGAATATTACATTTTGAAGAAAACATTAAAGAAACGGAAGAATTTCAGAAAAAAACAAGTCTGAGAATTCAGAAATCTTGAGGAAACAAACAGCATTCAACTTGCCAGGAGAAGTTTGGGTTTGATTCGAATGTAGGGCAACAGGAAATCGAGCCAACGGTTTACCAAACGATCCAAAGCTGAAAGGGCGATGCCCTATCCTTGAAACCGAAAGATTCTTGGGGAAAACAAGGGAATTTGGGGGTTGATTGTTCACATTTTTAAGGAAGATTGAGGTTTCTGACATGGGTTTTGTGAGGGATGAAAGGGAAGCCATTGTAGATGGGAGCTAAAGGGAGGTCAGAATGTTAAATTGCCGGGTAGGAAGATCAACCTCATCCTAGTATTGTCAACAAATTCATGCGATTCCATTCCAGAAGTAATCAGCCAAAAGAAAAAACAAATTAATATCATTTAAAAAATACAATGAGGGCTGCTCGAAAACAATAGTTATATCATGAAACGCTTTTTCCTCAATTTTTTAAAACTTAAAATATTTCACACTTTTCGCCCCTACCCTAAGTTATTGAGTAATTGTAAAAATTTATCATAAATGTTAGTCATACTCACTTTTCGTCCTAAATTTATCATTAACGTTGCACTTTTCGTCCTAAATTTATCATTAATGTTACACTTTTCGTCATTTTACTAATAAAACATTAAGGACGAAAAGTAAGTACAAAATTATGAAAAGTGTAACGCCAATGATAACTTAGGGATGAAAAATGAGGATGACCAACACTTATGAACGAATTTTATAATTACCCTATAACTTAGGGACGAAAGTGCTATTTTCCTTAAATTTATTTTTCTCTTCTCTTTTGTACAAATAAAATTAATGTATAAAAAATATATATCATTAAAAATTCTAATTAAGACCTTTTAAATGACACTCATATTAATATTTTTTAAAAGAAAATATCTATACGTATATAAAATTATTACATAGTGTAACGTTTATGTACAATTGTACATTAAGCTTTGTTTATATGAACATATAAAAATAATATTATAAACTTACTACAAAATAAATGGAAACATATATAACATAAATATAGTTTAGTGTTTATGTACATTAAGGTCTAAATTTATGAATATATAAAACAAATATTATGAAAATAGTACATGATAAATGCTATTAAACATGATACACTAACACTATTAAGAACTTAATATAAAACGACATTATTTTAGACTAAAGTTCACCATGCAAGGTGAACCCTGGTCCACAATAAAATTCGTGACTCAGAAAATAAAAATTTGATATTTGGACCCAAAAAATTACTCAATCTGGTCAAAAGAAAAATGTCTTATTTTGGTGAAAAGGTGTTTCTAAATTTATGCTCGAAATATATTTTTCAAATTTCTTTCTCACACTTAGTTCTCTTTCTCTATCTCTCTGAGTGGTATCAAATTGTCGGGTTGGCCCGTCATTTGTTTGGTTATTATTTAAACTAGGTTGGGTTAACTCACTATATATATATATGAGTTAGGTTGGGGTGACTGCTGAGATAAACAATAAAATTCTTAGTCAAACCTAATTCATATCCCAAAAGATTAAAACATATATTTTTTTATTCATTTGTTGTAGTTTAGAGGGATTACGTTTATCAATTTATTCAATACCCGATTAGAATATGAGTTACCTCGGGCTAGACTAACAATAGGCGTTTGGTTTGATGTAAATATTTTCAAACAAACTAGAATTCCTAAGAGGTCGTTTGGTACTTTCCTATTAATTAAATTTCTGAGAAAAACATTTTTTAAAAATGTATTTTATGAGAATAACTTTCGATGGAAAATTAATTTAAGATGTATGGTTCGTCATAGCTTTCCTAGATTTTTTTTTTAATATCTAATATGTCCTTGTTATATACAAACGTAAAAAAAAAATGAATAAATGAGAGTTTAATAAATCACTTATAATTTAATAAAGCATTTGCCAAAATTTCATTATCCAATAAGGATATTCAAAATATAAAATAATGTGTATATAAAGAAGTGTTGAGAGATGCAAATTTCTTCGACAAATATTATTGTTATCCTTTGTAATTTTGGGAGAGAAAATTTTCTTTTATTTATGAGATATTTTTAACCTGACACTAAAAATTGATAAATACATAATTGAATAAATTTAGTAGATTTCTTGAGAAAGGAATTAAACCACCTAGGTGGGATTTACTTTCCTTGATATCATAAATTAGAGTCTCCTTTAAAGAACTTTCTTAAGTCAAATGTTGCATCTAAAGTGGAATAAATCTTCCATCTTTTAAATTCTCAAAAAATTTTAAACTTTTTCGGATGCCAAATGTCAAGTAGATAAAAAAAAAGTATGCTTTGTTTGGTTAATGAATTTTATTTTTCCAAAGGAACTTCAAATCCTCAAATATAAGGAAAATATTTTATTTGGTCATCTTAGGTAATCTTTTTGAGAGGTAAATTGTAAAGTGTAATTAGTCATCTTTGTTATAGTGCAAATACTTGGTTGTGTAAGAGGCCGTTTGTCCCAACACCATATGTAGCTATAGTTTATAGTGGCAACCTTGATAACAAACGGGTGAATCTGTTATACCCTATGCTACGAAGGGGTGGACGTCGAAGAAGTGTCATCCGGGATGATGGTTCACAAGGGACCCATGAGACAAGGGGTCGGTGTCTTGTTTCACCCTAAGATACAAATGTTGGTGTTCATAGAAGTGCTATCACCGTGGTGATGAGTGCGAACCCACCAGTGAAGGGTGTTCATCAAGGATAGTAGTGGTGCCCACCAAAGAGCAAACGGCTTAAAAATTGGAGTTGAAAATCCAACGAGATGTGTCGTTAGGTTGTAGAGTATGTGTTCTTCTTTACCTATCTCCTTTAAATTTATGCATAGTAGTCATTTAGTTACATAAAATGGTCTAAAGAATTTAATCACTTATGATAATCAACACAATCAAGACTTTCATGAACATTTGGCAACATTAAAGTGGTTGGAAATGGGAATTATTTTAGAGCGAAGACGGAGAAATAACATAGTACAAATAGAGAGATGGAGAAGAAGAAAACAAATTATATTGTAAACTAGGGTCTACCTTACAATGTGAACCAGTCCAAAATGATATCGTTTTTGTCAAAATTCCCCTTGTTTTTCCTTTTCACTATTAACGGCATTAACCATTTATATTTTCAAAAACTCAAAGCTTAATTTTTAGAAGCTAGACACTATATGTTTAGAAACTCAAAACTTAGTTGAATGTTCAAAAACTAGACTCTATATGTTCATAAACTCAAAAATTCATGTTCATAAACTAGAGCTTAATCTTCATAAACTAGACACTGCAACATTCACTCTGTTAGATGTTCCTAACATGTCTTATATATATGTTCAAAAACTCAAAACTTAATGTTTAGAAACACCTTCTGCGTAGTTTTTGAAAAATGAAACGACACTCTGTTATTATTTTTTTTTTTGGAAGTTAACGACACTCTGTTAATCATGTCAGCTGAAACACTATTGTTTTGGACCAAGATTCACCTTACATCCATCTTGTAAGGTGAATCTTGGTCCACAGTATAACTATTAGAAGAATAGAAAAACAAGTTGGATTTTACAATGTAGTAGAAAAGTATTCCAAAAAGTTATAGGCCCAAGTAGTAATGTGAGAGAGGTTATAATCTTTATACAATCTTAATTAGCAGAGTCACAGAATACAACTGTATAAATACAATACACGAATTACAACAAGACTAGGATATAAAATCTAATTTGACTAGAATACTTAGAGTCCTAATACTTCTCCTCTAGCACAGGGCAGACTAGTGACTTGTAGCTTGTCTCTAAGAAATGAAAATCTAGGACCAGGGAGAGCTTTAATAAATATGTCTGCAAGCTGATCTTTGGTGGAAATAAAGTTGACTTGTATATCACTTGCAGTAACTCTGTCTCAAACAAAAGGGCAATCAATTTCCGCATGTTTGGTGCAAGCATGAAAGATGGGATTTGCACACATATAAGTAGCACCAAGATTATCACACCACAGTTTAGGCATATGAATATTAGCAACACAAATTTCACGCAACAACGAAATAATCCAGATTACCTCAGCAAGGACATCTGCTAGAGTTTTGTATTCAACCTTTGTAGAAGATCTTCGCCACAATCCGTTGTTTCTTACAAACCGAAGAAACTAGATTGGACCCAAGGAAAACAACATAATCACTAGTTAACTTACGATCCTCAAGATAGCCAGCCCAATCAAAATCAGAGAAAGCATGTAGATCATTTGTCACAGATTTACGTACACACAAGCCATAAGTAATAGTACCCTTGACATACCTCATAACACGCTTCAGTTGAGCCCAATGTGATACTGTTGGTGCATGTATGTGCTGACAGAGCTGATTCACAACGAATGGCAGATCCAGTCATGTGACAGTCAGATACTGTAGTGCTCCATCCAAGGTCTTATATTGAGTGGGGTCACCATACAAGTCTGTACAGGCAGGTGTAAACTTCGAAACATTAATAAAAGTGGCAAAGGGTTTGCAGTCTAACATACCAGCACGTTTAAAGATATCAGTGATATACCTTTGTTGGGGCAATAACATACCACCATCCTACTTAACAATCTCAATTCCAAGGAAAAAGCTAGATTTACCAAGATCCATAATCTTAAAGGTTTGCAGGCACTTTAGATAGTAACATATGCACCAGATTCTGATCACTACCCATCACAAGTATATCATTAGCATAAACCAAGAGATAATCATAAGTAGAATCCTGTGAGTAATAAAACAATGAGACATCAGTCTTTGATGCCTTAAAACCGACTAAGAGTATAAAAGCATGTAAACGATGAAACCGACCTTGTGGAGCTTGTTTCAGACCATACAAAGAACGCTTAAATAAGCTGATAAGTCATTAAATGGCCTCGTATTTGTGCTTGTTTATGCTTGCTTTTTATTCAAATGCTATATAAAGAAATGTGGAATAATGCTTAATTTGTTGTATTTTGTTTGCAAGAAGAAAACATCGAGTAATGGGCAAGCAAGCATGAAAAGAGGCTAATCTTTGAAGAAAACGAAGCTTTAATGCACAAAGAAAACACCTGATGGCACACCAAGGAACGAAGGAGCAAAATAATGTCGTGGAGGTCAACTTGAAGAACTCACGCTGAGACTCACACCGTGAGTCCTCAGCAAGGTTTCTGATCAGGGACTCACGCTGAGACTCACGGTGTGAGTCTCAGCGTGAGTGTGGTGATCAGAATATGATCAGTGAGACTCACGGTGGGACTCACACCGTGAGTCACGGTCACACCGTGAGTCCCACCGTGACTCCTT
Source organism: Ipomoea trifida (assembly GCA_003576665.1). Classification (NCBI taxonomy): domain Eukaryota; kingdom Viridiplantae; phylum Streptophyta; class Magnoliopsida; order Solanales; family Convolvulaceae; genus Ipomoea; species Ipomoea trifida. Next base: position 18,760,179 of record CP025644.1, on the reverse strand, counting down.
ATCCTGCAGGCTACGAAAATGCGCGAATTTTAGACTATAAATACATCTTGGTGGTTATTTTCTATATACTTTTGAATTTATAAGTTCCCATTTAGTTTTTCTCTCTAGGAAAATTTAGAAAACACCTCCCACACTTGTAATCTACCATATTTTAGAGATTTAGAGGAAGAATTCCAACATTCAACTTCAATTTCCAGATTATTTCTTGCAATTAATTCATAAAGTTAAGTTCTCTATTTCTTATTTTTGCATTTATATTTCTTAAAGTTGCTTTTGAATTCCATGTTTATTATTTCAATTGCTTATTGCTTTACATTCCAAATATGAATAGTTAAACATATTTAGGATTTGAATTGAACTTCCTTGATGTATGAATCTCAATATGAATTAAATTGCATAAATTAGGTTTTGTATTGTCTTAATGTTGAACTTGGTTATGAATTGCGTAGAATTGAATTGACTCTTCATAATTATGGCCAAATTATGCAAGAGATATTTGGAATTGGTGTTCCACCTATGAGAATAGGGCTACACCATAGCCATACCTCCCATATTTCTTACTCACCTTTGAGAAAAGGGAGTTGGAAGGAAATAGGCACACAAAGTGTTTGTTAAATTGCCTCTTCTAGCCAAGTTGCCATGAGAATGGGACTTAGGATTAGTTGATAGTCCAAGTGATCACAAGAGTGACATTGGCACTTAAACCATTTCCTCAAGTTCATCATCTAGACTTGCATAACCTAAACTTAGACATGTACGAGATTTTATTCAAGGATGTTTGATTCAAATCTCTATTTCATTTATTATCTTTTAATTCCCTTACTTATTCTCATTATTGATTTGTTAAACATGCACTACTCAAATATCTTTTGGTTAGCTTTCAAACACTCGATGAACTCGTGTTTAATCCCTTGCTACTCAAATCCTTCCTAGCCATTCTTAGAGGCAACAATCACTAAATTCAACCACTAAAATTACAACTTTCAAATGGCGCCGTTACCGGGGAATGGCATCGGTTTTTGAGTAATGAGTCTATTTGGGTTAACATGGGAAATCATTCAAGTTAGAGAGTCTAACCCACATCGTTTACATGCTGCTTTTGCAATTTACTTTGTTTGTTTTTAAATTTGTTTGGATACTTTAATTGTTACTACTCTCACAAGCAACAACTTCTAGTTGCAAAACACTATCTTGTATTTGTGATTGTAGGTTGATCCTCTGATGTATTCTCAAGCAAGATATCCACAAGAGGATTACTATGAGGACCAAGGAGGCTATAAATCACAAAGGGGATGCTATGATGCTCAACCTTTTAATGTTTATAACTACGGAGGCTGTGGAGAATATAGCTCATCTTTCCCAAGAAGATATAGACCTTCACAAGAGAAAAATCAACCAAGAAATCAACCACTATTTTGTGCTCAATATGATGATCAGGAGATGACTTATGATAATTATGGTCATCCAAGGGGAAACAAAAGCCATTATGAAGAGCCTCAAGACCACTATCAAGACCAATATGAAGGATATGAGGACTACATACCCCAAGAAGGATACAATGATGCTCAATCTTATGGCCTTTATCCAACTCAAGCTCCACCTATAGAAGATGAATATCATAATACTCCATCACAAAATCTCTATTCACAAAAAGCCTAGACTCATAACTCTTACTCCAAAAACATCCAATACTCACGACCCCCTCAAAATGAAAAATATTTCTCATTCACTCAAAATCCCCAATACCCTCCATACTCTCAAGATCATCAAGATTACCTATACTACGACCACTATGAAGATAGGGAGTACATGATGCAACCATATGAGGAGGAAAGCAAGGAAGACATGAGGAACAAGATCTTGGCAATGTTGGAAGAATTAAAACAAGACATAACTCACATGAGACAAGAATGTAAACAAGAAATAATGCAAGAATTTGCCACCCAAAGGCAAGAAATCTCCTCCCTATGGCAAGAAACTCAAGCATCAATCAGGAACTTGGAAGATCAAATAACTCAAGTGGTTATGTGGGAGAATGAACGGGAGAACACTTGTGTGGAAGAGAGGAATGTAGGAAATGGTGTGGTAGAGAAAGAGATAAAAGAGGAAAGTGGAGATGATGATGAAGATGGCCAAATTATGCAAGAGATATTTAGAATTGGTGTTCCACCTATGAGAATAGGGCTACACCATAGCCATACTTCCCATATTTCTTACTCACCTTTGAGAAAAGGGAGTTGGAAGGAAATAGGCACACAAAGTGTTTGTTAAATTGTCTCTTCTAGCCAAGTTGCCATGAGAATGGGACTTAGGATTAGTTGATAGTCCAAGTGATCACGAGAGTGACATTGGCACTTAAACCATTTCCCCAAGTTCATCATCTAGACTTGCATAACCTAAACTTAGACATAAACGGGATTTTATTCAAGGATGTTTGATTCAAATCTCTATTTCATTTATTATCTTTTAATTCCCTTATTTGCTCTCGTTATTGATTTCTTGAACATGCAACAATCCAATCTCTTTAGGTTAGCTTTCAAACACTCTATGAACCCGTGTTTAACCCCTCATTACTCAAACTCCCATTAAGTCATTCCTTGAGGACGATACTCTTAATTTCCATCACCACTAAAATACAACTTTCATAAGCAGGCATGATTAGGAAACTATTTATCAGTGTATCCTGATGGTTGGCGCATAAACACAGTTTTAGCCAAGTTACCATTTAGGAAAAAAAAAAAAAAAAGAATTGTACACATCTAGTTGTCTAATTATCCAGCCAAAAGATAAAGCTAAGGAAAGAAGTAACTTGACAATTCTGGGTTTAACCACTCGACTGAATGTGTCAAAGAAGTCTTGATTAGGAACCTGATTAAACCCATTAGCCACTAGGCGAGCCTTGTGGCGCTCAATCAAACCATCTCCCTTCCTTTTGATGCGAAAAAAACCCACTTACAACCAATGACATTCATATCAAGTGACCATGGCTTGGCTCAGAAGAACAAACCTGAGTAGTCAGATCAGCAAGAGCAGCATGAGACATGCTTCTAGTGACCATGGCTTGTGTCCTCGTCATCGACTTTGGAACACGAGCTCGTGATGATGGAACTAAGGGAGCTGGTAGGGCAAGTTGCTTAGGAGAATACAAGACAAGCAACACTGTAGAAGATGGAACAGAAGAAGACTATAAAGTAAACATAACCCAAGGACAAGGTAGGAGAACAGATGGTGTTTGCAAAACAGTCTTAGTAGAAAAAGGGAAAAATGCCTCATCAAAACATAACCTATACCCCCCTGAAAGACTCTAGATAACCTAAAAAAACACAAGGCGAAGACCTATAACTCATTTTATGACGATTGTACGGCCTTACATGAGGATAACACAAACATCCGAAGATAGGCAGAAAGGAATTATAATAAGGATGATACTTTTGCAACATATAATGAGAACTGTTGTTATTCAAGACACTAGATCGCAAATTATTGATGAGGACAGCAGACTCAAAGGCAAAATCCCAAAAAGGGGATGGAACAGAAGTATGAGTCATAAGGGTAAGCCCAATCTCAACAATATGTCTATGTCGATGTTCAAGATGGTCATTTTGTTCATGATTTGTAGCCCTAGTGTCTGGAAACCACGCATGAGAACCAAGTGACACATCTGAAGTACCATCATGAAACGCTAAATGTGCCTGAGGAGTAGGAGCCCCCGAATAACGAATATAGCAATTAATAGTTGTGTGACCAACCCTATCACATGTTTGGCAGCAAGGGGCTGATCCACGTCCACTACTGAGATTTCCCTATCCCATATGTTGTTATCTGATACCACCTCCACGATTCCAGCCACTGCCACCACCTCAACTGTTACGGTCATTACCCCTATTCCAACCATCGTCTCAACTGCCACCAGGACATCGTTGTCCTCCTCCACGCCAAGCAACCAAAGCTGTTGGCGCATGCATATCACCAGAATAACCGACACCAATAAAATCATCTTGAGCAATATATTCCTGAGCACCAAGGAAAACTGATAATTCTTGCAACGTAACCGGCTGACTGCGAACAGACAAGGACACCATTAGAGATCGGAATTACGATTGAAGTTCTTTGAATACGTAAAGATTTTGTTCATCAAGCGACACCGACCGCCGGCAAGTGTTATATCTTTGATGAGAACTTGAGCCCTGCTGACGTAGTCTGCCACCGAAGAATCAACGCTTGAAGTTGCCTAAGAAAATGCAACACTGGGTACGAAAAGAGGAAGCCAGAGCACATTCCACTGAGTCCCAGACTTCCTTCGACGTGCGGCTGTCGATGGCATAGTGCATGACTTCTTCATATAGAAACAAGATTATCATGTCTCAACGCCTGGCCCTGTTGCATCCATACGCCATAAGCTGGGTTGGAAGGACAATTGGAGAAGATGAGTCATCAACTATGGTGGAAGAGACAATGGCAGACGGTGAACAAGGGTGGGCTCCATGAATAAAACCCATGAGATACTGACCACGTAGAAAATGCATTAACTACATCCTCCAGAATTTAAAAATAAAAAATAAAAAATTGGGTGATTAATAAAGAATTCATAGGTACTGGCAAAGAAGCCGTAGTAGCAACATCTAAAATAGTCAGTTCAGAAGAACCAACAAATCCGTCAAGAGCATATGAATGATCAGTCATGACAAAAGAAACCCTAGCTAACTATAACCATATGAGAACTGAATATTCTAGATTAATTAACAGAGTCACATAATACAACAGTATAAATACAATACAGGAATTACAACAAGACTAGGATATACAACCATAATCTGACTAGAATACTTAGAGGTCCACTACACACATCCAAAAGCAGCATCGTTTCTTTTAATGAAAAGAAACAATAGCCGTTACATTCAACCAATCATTTCTTTAAAATATAAAAATGAAAAGCAAGCTTTTGGTTTCATTACATCTCCAATGTGCCATTGTAACGTCTCTGAGCTTCAGAGCAGCTTCATTAAAGGCGATATTGTAATGAAACGACATTGTCATAGTCAAATGAATATGTAGTTGAATTAGAATGATACTTAAGTTGTGCTATAATGAAACTACAATGTGTATAAAATAAAATTGAATAACAGGTCTCATATATTATTAAGTATATATTGTCAAACGAACATGAAACTAAATAGTAGGTCTCACATATTGAATGTGTATAAAATGAAATTAAATAACATGTCTCACATATTGAGTGTATATTGTCAAAAAATGAAACTGTAGTTGAATTAGAATGATACTTTAGTGGTGCTATAATGAAAATATTGTGTATAAAATGAAACTAAATGCCATGTTTTACATATTGAGTGTATATTGTATTGGATTAAAATGATATTTTAGTAGTGTTGCAATGAAACTAGTGTGTATTGAATGAAACATATGGAATAGAGGAACTATGATCAACAACAATTAATGAATCTGTATCAATCGTATAACATTAGTTGCTTCTATATGTCAATTGAATATACTCGATAAAATGAATTTGGGAGTGACTGAGAAGAAAAACAATAATGATATAAGTTGATGAGAAGATCCCAACGAAGATGAGAGACACCTTACTGGAATTTGTTGTCTGTCATTGTTAATGGTAACCATTTTTTATTCATAAAATTATTCAAACGTCACCGTATTGCTTCTTGGTCAACACTAAAATTTGCCGAGAAATTAGGAGTCAGCCTTTGAAATGGACTAGGCCAGGAGATGATACGCTGGTACTGAATTTTTGTGTCTTGTGTTTACAAGCTTCAATGTGATTGTCATTGTGAGCTAGAAGCTTGTAGGCAGATACAAGTGGCCGTTAAAAGAATCACTAGGCTCTCCAACTTTTGGTGGGAAAATCCATTGTTGGTTAGTCAGGAAGAGTGATGGTGTATAGCAAAAAAATGGGTTAATAAACTAATATAGGAAAAGAACACCAAAAACCAATGTTGGTTAGTCAGGAATAGTGATGGTGTATAGCAAAAACTGGTTAATAAACCCATATAGAAAAACAAACTCTTCAACCGTGACAAAATACCAATCTCAAAGAAAAAACAAAACAAAAAAATACCTAAAACTACATTTGCAATAAAACTCCTTCGCTTCCTTGGAGATTTACACTTCCCAACTCTAAAGCAATATCGCCAAGGATTACCACCACTAAAGTTGGTCTTTAACCTATCTGCCTTCTTTGTAAAGGATCCCTTCTACACTGTAATCATCTTTCATTCAACTCAATTAAACATCCCTCAATTATCATTTCCTTCCTACATTCTCTCATCATTTATTCAACTTTCATTCTGTCATTCAATTTTATATTCTTCATATTTTAATATTTTATGATAGTATTACCATTGTCTATACAAAAGTCATAAAACCACAAACCTAAGTATAATATTGATGCAATCAATGGCAAAATGCAGAAAATTAATAAGAGTAAACATCTTGTTCCCCAACGTCCACATGCCCCATGTGGAGAAGCACGGGATAGCGAGAGGAACACTCTCTAGCTTCACTTTAAGCAGTTCCACACCAAAAAAAAGAGTGGGAACCACAACATGATTTTAAGCAAAGCCATATTACTTTTCAAACCAAAATACAATTAAATAAAAAACAGTGGAATTTATAAACACTAACAACTCTTGTATAATTGCCAATTCTCTAATTCATTAACTCACCATAGAGATAAATGAATTCCAATCTCAAATTGATTTGTTCAATATGAAAAGGCATCAGATTGCTATATTTTCTAGGTAGACATAGATATAATCATACTGGATGACTCAACCTATATACATTCCTATTTTCATTCATTACCAAACACAAAAGTAAAATACTAAAAACCATTCTATTCAACAAATATTTAATTTCTAACTCTTAATTCTGATATTCCAATCAAGAACCCTAAATATAGTTAATTTAAATTTGGGAATTGAACACACTCCGTCCAACAGTTGATGGATAACAACCAAAATTAACTCACTCGAAAAGTGTGGATGGAAGCAACTCAGTCCCTTAGATGTTCAAATACAACTTTGCGATCATTTTCGCAACTCATTACAGGTCTGTAGAGCTCATCACCGTTGTTCCCATCAAAATTATCAATCACAGAGAGGAAAGCAAACATTCAAATACATATATACACGCACAAATGTAGCTGCCCCAGTGTTCTCCAAGCACAATAAGTGAAGGAGTGATATGAAAGAGCAACACAGATTAATTTCGCTTCAAGGGAACGGGTCAGTCAAAACGGAAACGAATCTGCCAACCAGATAGCGAAGCAAAATTTGACACACGCAATAAAGAAAAGGACAATTTTGCAGGTAAAAAATTGTATAAACTCTTACAATGCAATCCATATTCGGCTAAATGCTAATGGTTATCATCTCGATTTTGAGAGAAATATCGCAGATTGCAAGGGAAAAGAAACACTAGCCAGCCAGCCGCAAAACCATCGCAGGTAGGAAGGATGAAGATTGGAGAAGGAGGATATCAGATTTATAGACTGATAAATACTGAATGGGTAACTAGGGTTTTGGTTGGGAGTTTTCAAAAAAAAAAAAGGGTTTTGGTTGGGTCGAAATGCGGGATCAGTGTGTGACTTGAGGGGATTTGGGCTTTCTGACTGCGATAAGGCCTTCGTTTAATATCCATTATTACTTACTTAAATGTATTCGATTTTTTTTTTAAACAAAATGTATTGGATTTAATTGACCCATAATACAATTAAATTCACTTTTAATTTTCGGAGTATCATATCATAATTCATAATAAATTTAATCGTATTTATGTAAGCATTACGGTTGATAAACATATTCTATTCATTTATATCAGAATGCATTTTATTTTGTTTCAGTTTTGATACTCTGCAAATCTGATTATGTAAGCAGATTCTGTTCAAAATTTACAAATTTGAACAAGTCTAACAATCTAACAATACTCAACTGATTTAATTTTTATTTTTGTTTTTATTAGGTATCAACATCATCAACATATTTGGGCTCAATAGTGAAAAGAAAAGGGACAATAGCAAAATCACGAGCAAATGATACTAGTACAACTAGTGGAACAACTACAAGTAGTGGGGTTGGAAAGAGTAAACTGAAAGCTAAACGACCAAAGTCAGAGGTATGTGATCACTTCCATAAGTTCATTAATGATAATGGTGATCACAAAGCTAGGTGCAATTATTGTGAAATAGAGCTTTTGCAGACACTAAAATGAATGAGACTAGTTCATTGAAACCCCATTTAAAAAGTTGTTCTAAATTTCCACGTACTAGTTCAGATCCTGCACAAACTGAATTAATTTGCCAATTAAGTAAATGAAGGTGAGAGTTCAATAAGTTTTGGGAAATATAGTGCAAAAGCTCTTAGGAGGGTTATAGCTGAAATGATTATTGAAGATGAATTGCCCTTTAAGTTTGTGGAAGCAAAGGGATTTAGAAAATGTATGCTTATTGCTTGTCTTAGATTTATAATACCCTCTCGTTAGACTATTGCTAGGGATTGCTATGATATTTACTTGGATGAAAAGAAAAAATTGAATACTCTGTTGCATTCTCATTCTTTTAGAGTGTAACTCACCTCGAATACTTGGACATCATTGCAAAAGGTAAATTACATGTGTCTTACATGTCATTTCATTGATAATGGTTGGAAATTGCATAAAAGGATAATTAACTTTTGTCCAATTACAAGTCATAAGGGTGAGTATGTGGGTAACCCAATTTAAAAGTGTTTGCGTGATTGGGGCATTGATAATGTTTTCACCATTACGGTTGATAATGCTAGTTCTAATGATGTTGTCGTATGATACTTGAGAAGAATGTTGAATAATTTGGGTACTAGTATCCTACAAGGGAAATATCTTCATATGAGATGCATTGCACATATCATTAACATTATTGTCACCGATGTGATGAAGGATTTGAATGATTTAATTGTTAACGTTAGGGGAGCTATAAGGTATGTGAGGCAATCACCATCTAGATTGCTCAAATTTAATGAATGTGTTGAGATTGGATGTGAGCACTAGATAGAATTCCACTTACTTGATTTTAGTTTCAGCTTAAAAGTTTGAGAGGGCATTTGAGAGATTTGAAGAAGTTGACCCTAATTATAGGCATGACATCTTATTTGGTGATGGTGTTCTAAATCATGAAGATTGGGAAAGTGTAAGGAGATTAAACATGTTCTTGCAACATTTCTATGATCTTACTGTGAAGATTTCTGGTTCTTTGTATATCACTGTCAATGTTTATCTTGATGATGTTTGTGATGCTTATGCTACTTTACGTGATTGGTTGAAAAGTTCTGATTGTGAGTTTAGTGCAATGACTAAAAGAATGGTTGAAAAGTATAACAAATATTGGGGGAATGTGAGAAAATGAATATGTTGCTTTATATTGCATGTGTGCTTGATCTTAGATACAAATATACTTTTGTTGATTTTGTTTAAAAAGATGTATCGTATAGATCAAGCTTTTGTCTTGTCTACTATTAGAAATGCAATGGTTGAGTTATTTGAAGAATACAGAAAAATGCATCAACTTAAATAATCTCAATCTATACAAAGAGAGAGTATGGAGCATAGTCATTCTTCATCTTTAATTTAAGTGATATATATATATATATATATATATAGAATTATAATCATATGAGACAAGCTACTTAGGTGAGAAATGCGAACTAGTACGTGAGTGCACACAGTTTACTACGCGGATGCACACAGCCCGAAGTGTGTGCACTTAGCCTACATGAGTGCACACAGTTTAGGGTGTGTGCATTCGTGAAGTAGACTATGTGCACTCACGTTGTCGCACTGTCTCACCTAAATAGCTTGTCTCATATGAAGTCATATATATATATATATATATATATATATATATATATATATATATATATATATATATATATAATATATATATATATATATCAAAGGAAGGGGAAAGAAAAGAGAAATAAGAGTGATTTTAAGAAGTATAAAATTGAAATAGTTTGTGGAGAGCAAAAGTCTAAATTGGATAGGTACCTTAATGATGAAGAACTTGATAATGATGAAGATGAAGACAATTTTGATATTCTTACTTGGTGAAGAAGGATAGGCATCGATTTCCCATCTTGTCTGCCATGGCTCGTGATATATTAGTTATGCTGTTGCTTCTGAATCAGCTTTTAGCACAAGTGGACGTGTTTTTATGCTTATAGGAGTTCTTTAACTCTTAAAATAGTACAAGCACTCATTTGTACTCAAGATTGGATAAAACAAGGGACGCGTGAGGTTCGTGGCGATGTTATTATTATTATTATTATTATTATTATTATTATTATTATTATTATTATTATATGTAAAATCTAAATAAAAAAATATAAGAGTGAACTAATGTTATTACCAATGATTTATATATGTTTTTCTATGCTAATTGAGTTGTACATTGTGTTATAAATATTGTACTATCATCTTTATTAAAATTATTTTTTTATTAAAATTATCTTACATTGTTAAACTTTGGTTAGTATATATATTAAATGTTACCATAATTATATTTATTAATTTATCGTATCTAAAATTCTTAATTTATCAGTTGCTATAATGAATCTAGTGCGTGTGGAAAATAAAACTAAAAAACAGAGCAATATTGTAAAATAAAATTGAAGTGTAATTAAAATGATATGACGTCGTTTTGCTTTATGATCCATGCTGCTACATGGACCAGGGTCTACAATAAAATTTGCCCTATAATTAATTTATTATTAACTAGTATTTCCACCCGTGCGATGCACGAAATGAATTTGTTATAACTGCATTTAGGAAGGAATGAAAATTTATGACTGCATTTTATACAAAAGAAAATAGCCGCGTATAAGTTATCAGAAAAATAAATTTACTCACCATTAAATTTCGAATGAACTAGATTAAATTTATTATGAATTATGATATGATACTCCGAAAATTAAAAGTGAATTTAATTGTATTATGGGTCAATTAAATCCAATACATTTTGTTTAAAAAAAAAATCGAACACATTTAAGTAAGTAATAATGGATATTAAACGAAGGCCTTATCGCAGTCAGAAAGCCCAAATCCCTCAAGTCACACACTGATCCCGCATTTCGACCCAACCAAAACCCTAGTTACCCATTCAGTATTTATCAGTCTATAAATCTGATATCCTCCTTCTCCAATCTTCATCCTTCCTACCTGCGATGGTTTTGCGGCTGGCTGGCTGGCTAGTGTTTCTTTTCCCTTGCAATCTGCGATATTTCTCTCAAAATCGAGATGATAACCATTAGCATTTAGCCGAATATGGCTTGCATTGGTAGAGTTTATACAAATTTTTTCCTGCAAAATTGTCCTTTTTCTTTTATTGCGTTTGTCAATTTTTGCTTCGCTATCTGGTTGGCAGATTCGTTTCCGTTTTGACTGACCGTTCCCTTGAAGCGAAAATTAATCTGTGTTGCTCTTTCATATCACTCCTTCACTTATTGTGCTTGGAGAACACTGGGGCAGCTACATTTGTGCGTGTATATATGTATTTGAATGTTTGCTTTCCTCTCTGTGATTGATAATTTTGATGGGAACAACGGTGATGAGCTCTACAGACCTGTAATGAGTTGCGAAAATGATCGCAAAGTTGTATTTGAACATCTAAGGACTGAGTTGCTTCCATTCACACTTTTGAGTGAGTTAATTTTGGTTGTTATCCATCAACTGTTGGACGGAGTGTGTTCAATTCCCAAATTTAAATTAACTATATTTAGGGTTCTTGATTGGAATATCAGAATTAAGAGTTAGAAATTAAATATTTGTTGAATAGAATGGTTTTTTAGTATTTTACTTTTGTGTTTGGTAATGAATGAAAATAGGAATGTATATAGGTTGAGTCATCCAGTATGATTATATCTATGTCTACCTAGAAAATATAGCAATCTGATCCCTTTTCATATTGAACAAATCAATTTGAGCATTGGAATTCATTTGACTCCATGGTGAGTTAATGAATTAGAGAATTGGCAATTATACAAGAGTTGTTAGTGTTTATAAATTCCACTGTTTTTTATTTAATTGTATTTTGGTTTTGAAAAGTAATATGGCTTTGCTTAAAATCATGTTGTGGTTCCCACTCTTTTTTTTTGGTGTGGAACTGCTTAAAGTGAAGCTAGAGAGTGTTCCTCTCGCTATCCCGTGCTTCTCCACATGGGGCATGTGGACGTTGGGGAACAAGATGTTTACTCTTTAATTTTCTGCATTTTGCCATTGATTGCATCAATATTATACTTAGGTTTGTGGTTTTATGACTTTTGTATAGACAATGGTAATACTATCATAAAATATAAAATATGAAGAATATAAAATTGAATGACAGAATGAAAGTTGAATAAATGATGAGAGAATGTAGGAAGGAAATGATAATTGAGGGATGTTTAATTGAGTTGAATGAAAGATGATTACAGTGTAGAAGGGATCCTTTACAAAGAAGGCAGATAGGTTAAAGACCAACTTTAGTGGTGTAATCCTTGGCGATATTGCTTTAGAGTTGGGAAGTGTAAATCTCCAAGGAAGCGAAGGAGTTTTATTGCAAATGTAGTTTTAGGTATTTTTTTTGTTTTGTTTTTTCTTTGAGATTGGTATTTTGTCACGGTTGAAGAGTTTGTTTTCTATATGGGTTTATTAACCAGTTTTGCTATACACCATCACTATTCCTGACTAACCAACATTGGTTTTTGGTGTTCTTTTCCTATATTAGTTTTATTAACCATTTTTTTGCTATACACATCACTCTTCCTGACTAACCAACAATGGATTTTCCCACNCATCGGTCGTTTTCGGTTAATAATCAAAATAACCGAAAAATCTATGACCTTTGCATAACCGACGAATATCTCGTAATCGAACCGACCGAAAATTGAAAATTTCGATCGGTTATGATCAGTTATTTGTTACCGAATTTAATTACCTAACGGGCTGAAATTTCTTTAAAAATTTATTCTACACTCAAAAATTTAAACACAAAAAACACATTACTAGTTAAAATAGTGAATCACATAAACATTTCAAAATTAAATGTCCAATGTTACAATGTCCACACTCCAAAGTCCAAACACAATCTTAAAACTTAAAAAGTACAAAATAGAAGATACTACTCAATAAGCAATAAAAATTACAACTCCAAATCTCCAACTTAAAAGTAATGCTCCAAAGTCCAAATAGCTCACTGCCATAAAACTACATAAGTAAATAAGTAATGCTCCAACCTCCAGTAGTCCTCACTGGCTTCACTGCCATTCTGCAAATATGTAAACAAAGAAAAATGAGTTTATTACCGAAATGGTCCCTCGACTATTGCAAAATTACCAATTTGATCATCGATAATTTTTTTGCCCAATTAAGTTCTCAACTTTGAAAAATTTAACCATTTTGGTCCTCCATTTATTTTATCGTTTGATATCCGTTAAATCGTGACCAAATTTGTAATTTCACTATATTTAATGGACCATTTCAATCAAAAATTAATTACCAAAATGGTCCCTTGACTATAGTAAAATTACCAATTTCGTCCAGATTTAACGGATGTTTAACACCGAAATAAATGAAGGACCAAATTGGTCAAATGCTTCAAAGTCGAGGACTTAATTGGCAAGAAAAATTTTCGAGGACCAAATTGGTAATTTCGCAATAGTCGATAGACCATTTCGATAATAAGCTCAAGAAAAATTTAAAACACTAATAAGCAAGTTCGAGTAGTGCTGACAAAGATCTTGTGATCTAGTGACACCCGATTTACACTCTCACATGGAAGGGAATAGATTTGAGCCTTAGTGGAGGTGAGTGTTGACTCTTTGTGCAAAATGAAAAAAATTATATTTTACCTATTTCTTAAATTGATTTTGACTTCTTAATTCTTATGCGTCAACCAGCATCCAAACTAAGCTTTGTTAAACCTAAAAACGCATCACAATAAGTTTTTTTTGAATACTACTGACTCTTTGTTAAACCTAAAAACACATCACAATAAAGTTTTTTATCTGTTCATAACTACTTTCTCAACCTATTGAAGCACAAGAGTCAATATTGACTGCACTGAGGCTCGAACCCACCACCTCCCGTATAAAGGGAAAGGTTTGATGCCACTGGACATCACAATAAAGTTAAATCATAAAATATAGCATATTATGATTTATGAACTATAAAATAAATACAAATATAAAGTAAAACATACATAGGTCAAACTTATCCATTTCAACAAGTTCATTCTCCATATCATCGCCACGAACCTCACGTGTCCCTTGTTTTATCCAATCTGTACAAATGAGTGCTTGTACTATTTTAGGAGTTAAAGAACTCCTATAAGCATGAAAAACACGTCCACTTGTGCTAAAAGCTGATTCAGAAGCAACAGTTGATATGGGCATAACTAATATATCACGAGCCATGGGAGACAAGATGGGAAATCGATGTCTATCCTTCTTCCACCAAGTAAGAATATCAAAATCGTCTTCATCTTCATCATTATCAAGTTCTTCAACATTAAGGTACCTATCCAATTTAGACTTTTGCTCTCCACAAACTATTTCAATCTTATACTTCTTAAAATCACTCTTATTCTTCTTTTCTTTCCCATTCCTTTGATATATATATATATATATATATATATATATATATATATATATATATATATATATATATATATAATTACTTAAAGATGAAGAATGACTATGCTCCATACTCTCTCTTTGTATAGATTGAGATGATTTAAGTTGATGCATTTTTCTGTATTCTTCAAATAACTCAACCATTGCATTTCTAATAGTAGACAAGACAGAAGCTTGATCTACATGATACATCTTTTTAAAACAAAAATCAACAAAAGTGTATTTGTATCTAAGATCAAGCACACATGCAATATAAAGCAACATATTCATTTTCTCAACATTCCCCCAATATTTGTCATACTTTTCAACCATTCTTTTAGCCATTGCACTAAACTCACAATCAGAACTTTTCAACCAATCACGTAAAGTAGCATAAGCATCACAAACTTCATCAAGATAAACATTGACAGTGATATACAAAGAACCAGAAATCTTCACAGTAAGATCATAGAAATGTTGTAAGAACATGCTTAATCTCCTTACATTTTCCCAATCTTCATGATTTAGAACACCATCACCAAATAAGATGCCATGTCTATAATTAGGGTCAACTTCTTCAAATCTCTCAAATGCCCTCTCAAACTTTTAAGCTGAAAATAAAATCAAGTAAGTGAAATTCTATCTAGTGCTCACATCCAATCTCAACACATTCATTAAATTTGAGCAATCTAGATGGTGATTGCCTCACATACCTTATAGCTCCCCTAACTTTAACAATTAAATCATTCAGATCCTTCATCACATCGGTGACAATAATGTTAATAATATGTGCAATGCATCTCATATGAAGATATTTCCCTTGTAGGATACTAGTACCTAAATTATTCAACATTCTTCTCAAGTATCATACGACAACATCATTAGAACTAGCATTATCAACCGTAATGGTGAAAACATTATCAAAGCCCCAATCACGCAAACACTTTTAAATTGGGTTACCCACATACTCACCCTTATGACTTGTAATTGGACAAAAGTTAATTATCCTTTTATGCAATTTCCAATCATTATCAATGAAATGACATGTAAGACACATGTAATTTACCTTTTGCAATGATATCCGTGGTGAGTGACACTCTAAAAGAATGAGAATGCAACAGAGTATTCAAATTTTTCTTTTCATCCAAGTAAATATCATAGCAATCCCTAGCAATAGTCCAACGAGAGGGTATTTTAAATCTAAGACAAGCAATAAGCATACATTTTCTAAATCCCTTTGCTTCCACAAACTTAAAGGGCAATTCATCTTCAATAATCATTTCAGCTATAACTCTCCTAAGAGCTTTTGCACTATATTTCCCAAAACTTATTGAATTCTTCCCTTCATTTACTTAATTGGCAAATTAATTCAGTTTGTGTAGGATCTGAACTAGTACGTGGAAATTTAGAACAACTTTTTAAATGGGGTTTCAATGAACTAGTCTCATTCATTTTAGTGTTTGCAAAAAGCTCTATTTCACATTGCACCTAGCTTTGTGATCACCATTATCATTAATGAACTTATGGAAGTGATCACATACCTCTGACCTTGGTCATTTAGCTTTCAGTTTACTCTTTCCAACCCCACTACTTGTAGTTGTTCCACTAGTTGTACTAGTATCATTTGCTCGTGATTTTGCCATATATTGTCCCTTTTCCTTTCACTATTGAGCCCAAATATGTTGATGATGTTGATACCTAATAAAAACAAAAATAAAAAGTAAATCAGTTGAGTATTGTTAGATTGTTAGACTTGTTCAAATTTGTAAATTTTGAACAGAATCTGCTTACATAATTAGATTTGCAGAGTATCAAAACTGAAACAAAATAAAATGCATTCTGATATAAATGAATAGAATATGTTTATCAACCGTAATGCTTACATAAATACATTCTAATAGTTACATACTGCATACATATATGTTTTATAATTAATAAACTTCTTTGATTAGACTACTAATTTCAATGAAAAAATAAAATAGTTTATTACCAAAATGGTCCCTCAACTATTGTGAAATTATCAATTTGGTCCTCAATAATTTTTCGTGCCCAAATAAGTCCCTCGACTTTGAAAAATTTAACCAATTTGGCCCTCCATTTATTTTGCCGTTAAACATCCGTTAAATCAGGACCAAATTAGTAATTTTGCTATAGTCAAGGGACCAAATTGGTAATTAATTATATTACGTAGTTCCAGAAAATGACTTCCCATTTTTTTGGGGGAAGTCATTTTCCTGAAAAAAAAAAAAAAGGGTTATTTTCCATTGACCATAGCTTATTTTCCTTTGACTGCATTTTCCTTCTCCTTCCCAAACACTAAAAACCTGAAAAATGATTTCCATAAATCATTTTCCGCGTTTCCAAACACACCCTTAGTAATGTGGAAGTAAAACCCATTTTTTAAAGTGAGAGAGTATTGTTGGGATAAGGATAGCTTAAGATACTAAAAAGGTACATACTTTTAAGAATTTAATGGTGCACTTATAACATACATTTGTATACTTTTAAAACAATAACTATACAGATCCATTCTCAAAAAAAAAAAAAACTATGCAGATTCAATGATTATTATTATTTTTTAAAAGGATTGAAATGTACTTTAATTAATCAAAAGTGCACTTCTAATGCATTCTTCAACATATAAAATGCACATAAATGTGGTTTAAGTTTTACGATGATATCGATCAAATTTCAAAATTAAACATCTAAAAGTGCATAAAAATACTTAAAATTGAAAATTATATTAAATAATAAAGATAACACCTTTACCAACAATAGAGCAGACCCTAAAGACGTACACCTTTAAATCCGTATCATACTCAGACTAATCTCCATTCACACCAAGCCAGTCTAATTAAGGGGTAAAGTGCTGGTCAAATTGATTTTTTCATACAAGAGGGGGTTCAAACTTCCAATTCCTCTTAAAGGACAAGAATGCTCGGTCACTCACGCCAACCAAGTTGGTTGCAATTGTTGTGACAATTCATTCACTTCTTCCCTTGACTCATTAATTGGATCATTCATAGTAATTCATTCACCTCTCTCTAATGTGAATTACAACAATCACAAAAAATATGACTGAAAGTTGTACGCGGCCAAAGAAATAAAAGCAATAAATGCCTGCAGTAGGGAAAATTATAATGTGTATAAAATTAAACTGAATAGCATGTTTCACATATTGAGGGTATATTATCAAATAAAATTGTAGTTGAATTAGAATAATGATACGTACTTTAATGGTGTTATAATGAAATTGCAATGCGTATAAAATGAAACTAAATAGAATGTCTCTTATATTGAGTGCATATTGTCAAATTAAATTGTAGTTGAATTAGAATGATGCTTTAGGGTGCTATAATGAAACTATTGTGTGCATTAAATAAAATGATCCACACAATTATTGAACTCTGGTTGCTTGTATCAATCAATTGATCCCTAGTCGATAAAACTTTGAGAATACACTCAATAAAACAAATATGGGAGAGGCTAAGAATGAAGTAAAGCAAAGATTAGATAAGTTGATGAGAAGATCACAACGAAGATGAGAGAGGCTACTGCATAAACCTTATTGGAATTTTTGTTGTCTACCATTCTGATGGTAAAAATGTTACCGGTGTATATTTGATAAATGAGTACAATAGTTTAGTATAATAGTGTTTGTGTGTCAGAAAATCAGAGAGCGGGCCCCCCTCTCCATTACAAGGTTCATTCTTTATACTGAAGGTGCAACGACTCTTCTTCTCGTGAGTGTAACGGACTCGGGTAATAATGGTGGGAGGAGTAATGATGGGGAGCCGCTGAGTAATTTCCCTCTTCAATGTGTCGGAGTAATGCACTGTTATATGGTTGTTTGACTTCCTTATGATAGCTTGCTTTGCCTCTAGTGGTTCCGGGTCGAGTGCTTGCCCAATTATCCTGTCACATTGTTAACAATAATGATTTTTTTCTTAAAATTATTCAAACTACGCCGTATTGCTTCATGGTCCACAGTAAAATTTGTCATGTTCGGCGTACGTAGTCCTTCTATAATCATTTCGTGGGGTGATGGTATCGGGCTCAATTCTTATACTATGAACCAGGGTTCACCTTACATTGTGAATGCTGGTCTAAATTTTATTTGTTTGTAATTAACATATTATATGCCTTGAGTTAATAAATTGTGTATGCATGCAAATCAATTAAAGACATATAACTTGTTAATTACATGCACATAATATGTTAATTGCAAATACATATATATATATTAATTGTATATTATGTGTTTATAATTAATATATTATATCCATTCAATTTATTTATATGCACATAATTTGTTAACGATAAATACATAATAAATTAATTGTAACATATAAGCTGAATGTCCATAGTGAAAAGTGGACCTCGTCCTTGGTATAATTTGCCTATTAGATCTATCTTGCCTCCTTTCTTTTTACATCCACTCCGGTAAAGATGAGCCTAGAGTTTGTGAGATTTTTGGACTGCCGGGGACCATAACCCCACAATAACATATGATCGATGTTTTAATATATAATTAAAGAAATTATTTTATGACATTCTTCTTCATATATTACTATTTGAAGTTAAAATTTATGTGAGACTCTCTCACGGATTTTAGTCCGTGAGACGGGTCGGATCTTTGATTAATATTGTCAAAGATCCGATTCATTAATCAAAGATTTGATCGATCTCATATATTGAGATCCGTGAGACGGTATCACACAAGTGTTATTGTTTGGTAATATTACAAGTTAAAAATTAGTGAATGTATTGGATTTAAAGTTGATCAAAAATAGATTGATCAAAAATACATTATTATTCTATTATATATAGTTTTATTCTATCCTAATATCTTATGACTGACATGTTTTATATATTTTATATTAGTAAATTATTAATGTGATGTGGCAGCTAGCAATGTTATAGTATCATGTATTTATGCCATCTACCCGCAACCAGTTCATTTGATTCATAGGTGGTGGATGGGAACATAATTAATGACATTTATAACTGAAAAATGATACGGAGTACCTTTTTTTTCCCGAATTATATACGTAGAGTCTCCATGAATTATTCATGTATTCATATTAGTTTCCTCAATTATTCTAAAAGTGGTGATTGTTTTCCCTTTCTATTAAATGGAATATTTTAATTTACTCTTAAAATAAGCATTTCATTTATTTTTATTTTTCAACAAATTATTTTGCTTATATATGGGATTCAGAATAAATGTAAAAAATAACATACATACACGGATACACCATTTGTAAATATTATAATTATAATTTTAAGCTAATTCTAGCATTGACTTAAAATTATAATTATAATATTTACATATCGTGTGATTCGTGTCTGCTCTTTTATGCATTTATTCTAATTCCCATATATAAGTAGATATGACCGCAGTTTGGTTCCGAAAAATGATAAATTAAACTAGAATGAACTAGCAGTTCTAGTTTGAACCGCTAATTCGAAACTTTTTTTTTTTTTTTGTAAATTCTATTTTCTATTTTAAAAATAGTTTAAATTCAACAATTATTTTATTTTATTTTATTTTTCAATTTAGAACCATAATTGGCGGTTACAGTTATGAACTGTAATCGGAACCATCCTTACGGTTTATGTTCGGTTGCTACATTGTCTGATCGGTTCAATCTGAACCATGGTCATCCATACATATAAACAATAATTTGTTAGACAAGAAAAAAATAAATGAAATACCTTTAAGTGTAAAAATATCTATTTAACATTAAAAAAAAAAAAGAAAAAATCATCACTTTTAAAATAATTGAAGGACTAATATGAATATATAAACAAATTCATGAATAAAAAGTGTTATATGAATATAATTTAGGAGGAAAATGTAATTTTTCCTTTATAATTTTATTTAATTGTTCAGATAATTTTTTACTAGCTACTAGCAGTAGCAGATTTGGATTCAAAGTGAGAAGGAGTTTTGGCGTTTAGGGGAAAAAGAAGCATGAAATTAAAGAGAAACTGAAACAAATGACGCCACTTTGACATCACTGCACCTACTCACATTTCAAGCGTCGATAAATTAGGAAATATTTCTTTTAGTATTTTTAACTTTATTACAAGTAGGGGTGGGAATAGGCCAGGCCCCTTGTAGGGGCCTACGGCTCGGCCTAATTAAAGCCTAGTTAGGCCTAGCTCGTTTAGTAAAAAGGCCAGGTTTGAGCCAATTTCAAAAGCCTATTAAACTAAACAAGCCAGGCCTATATATACTAGGCTCGGCCTTCAGGCCTACAGGCCTGGCCTATATATATATGTGTGTATTCTATTTTATACCTAATATATATTTTTATATTTACAATACAATTGCAAGTATATATAATTACCAAACTCTAACCCTCCACCTCCAAAATCTTATTCTAAATTATGATTCAACTATAAACATTGCTGCTAATCATGCTGTATGTATTCTTGTTGTTTAATTTTTTTATTAATTGTTTTTACTGTTATAATATTTAATGAAATATCGCAACTTAATTATGTGAGTTGATTGTTTATTATTTATGATATTATATAGGATAACAAATAATAATACAATTGAACTTAAGTATTTTTTGTAAATTTTTTACATGTATACTTTAAAGGGCCTAAAAATAGAGGCCTTAAATAGGCTCAAAGCCTATTTATGATATATTTTGAAGCCTTTTTAAAAGCCTATATGTTAAATAGGCTTTTAAAAAGGCTTCAGGCCAGGCCAGGCCAATTGTAGGCTCAGGCTTGAGCCTAAAAAAAAGCCTACATGCAGGCCCAGGCCTAGGCTCAGGCTCTAGATTTCCATAGCAGGCCCAGGCCTAAATTTCTAAAGCTCGGCTCGGCCTAGCCTATTTCCACCCCTAATTACAAGTAGTATATATCCTATACTTTCTCTATCTATTGCAGTTCAAAGAGTAGCAAATTATATTGTGTACCATGGTTCACAATGCATTGTCAATCATGGTCATGGCTGATACGGTAGTTGTGTTGAACTTATACTGCAGTTGTGTTGAAAGGGGAACTGCAGTTGCGCGGAACAGAGGGCGTTCATCCGTTCAACACAACTGCAGTTTCAGACGGATGAAACGGCCTCTGTTCCACACAACTGCAGTTCCCTTTCAACACAACTGCAGTATCAGCCATGATGGTCCACGGTATAACGACTGTCAAAGAGTCAATAACTTATAATCGGGGTCGATCCTGTAAACCTTACCTCAAGAAGAGTCGCACAGGTGTCATTTGAGCACAAAATGTTTAACTAAATTAGGAAAATTAATCCGGATTTGTGATTCAAATTTTATGCAAACGGGAGAATAACACCATTTAGCAAAGGACACCCTACCCGGCCGGCCTGTATGTAATCTATTCATCAAAACTCAAAAACCTGAGACTAAAAATGTTTTAATACTGTTTGGGAGAAAAATGAGCTGACATGCATGCAAAAGTCAGTTATATGATTCTATGTTAGGTCAAATTACTTTGTCTTGTAGTTTTTGTTTGGGTTTAATTGAAGTTTGAAAATGCAAACTCAAAAATGTTGTGTGTTGTTGGAAGTTTTTCCTTGTTTTGAGATGCCCTGTACGTGTTTGCAAGGAACAGAGACATTAGCATATTGACATTTCGTCAAACAAAAAAGTGGAGCATTCTCCCCCGCAACTTATGTTCTCTGCCGTGTGTGTGGTGTATCTAGGCTAGATTTGTAGTGTTCCAAGACTATGTGCACGCGGTCCAAAATCCATATATATATATATATATATATATATATATATATATGTCATTCCACTGTGGAGACTTATATTGTGGAGGCGCTACGACATAAGCACAGATTGCAATTGAATAAGACAAGAGATTTTATTTGTGAATTATGAATTTTTTTCAAAAAAAAATTAAAAATATATATATAGTGGGTCAACACATTTTATATAAAAAGACCGAAATGTCATCGTATTTAGCGTCATTTAAATAAGTTTGTTGGAGGTGGATCAAAAAGAGTCATACCACAATAATACTCGGACCAATAGAAATGTTCTAAAAACAAAAACATACTAAAAATTGAATAATGAAACTTATAAATCTAAGACGGATATAGAATAAACTATAGTTAAAATGTATATTTTATTATAAAATGATCTACTATGTATGAGACACAAGTTCTCTCTATCTAGCTCTTTTAAGAATTTAAATGCAAAATTCCATTCTCTAATCAATTTTATAGGAAAAATAATAATATTTCAAAATATAGAGTTTACAAGATGATAATAGTTCCGGTATGACAACAATTTTGGTTTTATTCATATGCACACAAAAAAAAATACTTATAAATTCATATGCCACATGTCTTACAGGTAAAAATCCATGGGACACTGCCACAAAAACTCCATTACGGTCCTGTTTGGTAAATGACTGTTAGCTTATTGGGTTGGCTGTTTGGGTTAGAAAGTATGATTTTTTTATAACATTAGCTGATTGTAGAAAGTTGTTTGATAAATTAGCGATTAGCTGATAGCTGTTTGGTATAATTTCTTTTCTCAAAAAGCTAATTGAAAAGGCTGCTTTGAGTAGCCTTTTGAATTTTAGCATTTTGGAGTTACAAAAAGCTTATTAGCCAAACAACTAATAGTGATCAAATAAGACAAAAGTGACTTGATAAGCTGATTATTTAGGAAAGAGAGCCTACTTATTCTAATGAGCTTAGCCGGCCAGTATATAAATAGTAGTACTGGCGAGGGGCTAGCCTGCATGTAATCTTCAAAAACTTGGTTATATGGAAAGGCTGTTCATACACAAACTCTCTCGTTTCCTCCTCCCTTCCTCCTGTTCATGTCACGCCAAAAACATCTCAGACGTAGTAGAAAACTCCATCACTACTGCCTCCCATGAAACTGCACCTCCCAAAAATCCCAATAACCATAAGAAACCTGCTTTCTTATTAGGGCTTTCTCCTGCGTGCTGCTATTAATCAAGGAAGAAGATGTCCGCCTGTCACACCTATCTCAGTCGTTGATAGCTCTAACTCGTCCAATGGCGGATGGTTTAGCAGCGACGAGGTGGAACAAGAAGAAGAAGAAGAAGAAGAAGAAACGTTTTTTAGCTTATCTCCCACTTCTTCCCGGTGTTTTACCCTGCACCCTAAAACACCCAGACGAAGATTGTACGACTTGTCATCGTCGGCGAGCGACAAAGAGCCCGAAACCGCCAAGAGTGACCTGCAAGTGGAGTTTGATTATTATTACAGGAGGAGGAGAACCTCCAGGGATGGGCGGAAAAAGAGGACGAGCCGGCAAAGGAAAGGGAAGATGAGGTCGGAAATGGGATATTATGATGCGATAGATCAGAGAAGAGTACAAATGATCCTTACAATGACTTCAGGACATCAATGGTGGAGATGATTGTGGCCAAGCAAATCTTTGGAGCAGAGGATCTGCAAAGGCTGTTGCACTGCTTTCTTTCTTTCAACTCATCCTACTTCCACAGTATCATTGTTGAGGTTTTCTCTGAGATAATTCAAACCTTGTTTAGTCAATGATTTAATATGATGGTGAGACTTGTGTGTGAGAGGTCGGGTCAATATGCAATGTGATGCTTATGCTAAAAAAATGTAATAACTAGGAAAAAATGTAATACTGTACTCATGAATAAAGTGTTTGTTATTTATAAATTATAAGGGAAAGCTTAATACTTGTGAGAACATACATAATACTTTTATATTTTGATATAAGAGGACATTTAGTTAGGAGAACTTTCCTAGGAATTTAAAAGGTGGAAAGATTATTCCCGCTTTTAGTGCAATCTTTGACTTAGTAAAGTTTAGGTCAATGGGAATCACATTTCATGATATCAATGAAAGTAAATCTTAGAGGTGTCAAGGTGGGCAAAAATCCGCGAGTCAGTCCTAAACCGCCTCGCAGTGGGGTGGTTACTACGTATAATTTTTTGTCCGCACGGGTTGACGGGCTACGCGGGCTTTTCATAAATTGATGGTCCACGTGCAAAGGAACTCCCACGTAAAAAATATGGTGATATCTGAGTTGTTGATCTAATCTTAGATCAATTGCTCAAAGGTAAATTTTTTATATAAAAAAAAAATGCTTTCTGGCAAATTGTACCTACGAATGATCTCCTTCCGCCACTGGTGTTTTCTTCTTTATCTTCCTCTCCTACTGCGAGTTCAAACTTGTATTAGCATTATATTTTGGAAAGGGAAATGCTAGATATATTTCCAACGAGTATAAATTCTGGCGTACAGATTTTATTATATAAAGACATAAAGTCATGCACTTAAAGTTTCGAAGTTATGTACTTTAAATTTCAAAGTTATGCACTTTAAGTTTCGAACTAATACACCTTAAATTCCATTGAATCTTAGTAGGCCGCACCAGGTATCAAATCATTATGTTGGGTGGGTGGCCGAAGTCCAAGCATTAGGTGACTAAGGGATTGTTGGGTAGAGGCATGAAATGGCAAGTCCAACACCCTATCTCTAGAAAATGTAAAGATATAAGAAAATAAAGTTAAATATTCGCTACTAGCTATAATTTTTGGTGTAATAATAAAAGTCCGATTCTAATAAATTGTATCATAGTCAAGTCATGGATTCAAATAGAGCCTAGTCCAGTCCAGCATCAGGTTGAAGATAACGTGCCTGATTACATTTAAGCTCTAGTCCAATAAGAATACTGACGGTAATAGTCTAATAGAGGTGCCTTTTTTTGCTGCACATCAATGAGTGATGTTATCATTTGACCTAAATAAAAATGTGTAATTATTAGTTACTTATTTGATATAAATTATTTTTTGTGTAACATATAACTTATTAAATGATATTTTATAATTTATCAAAAATCATTCTAGAGAAATATTTTTTTTGAAGACTTATGGTTGAATCACACTATAATTA
This sequence comes from Ipomoea trifida, assembly GCA_003576665.1. Classification (NCBI taxonomy): domain Eukaryota; kingdom Viridiplantae; phylum Streptophyta; class Magnoliopsida; order Solanales; family Convolvulaceae; genus Ipomoea; species Ipomoea trifida. The sequence goes on along the minus strand of CP025644.1, from coordinate 18,734,625 downwards.
TTTACAGTGAATTGTCATAAATGTTTACTTCTAAAAAAAAGTTCAAACTTTAGTTACGATTATATTAGTAAAATTAATTTTGAAATTTTAATTTTTTAAAATTTCTCTGTGAAATCAATTACGGAGTATTAGGTATAGGGAATTTATATTGTGGACATTGTGCACCCTGTACCAACATGTTAGGAGGATGAGATTATGTGTATTTTGTGTCAATATTCTGTGTATTCTAGGCAACCTTTCCGTGTATTCATGTTAGTAACACAGGTTGTGATGTGTTTGTGCATTCGAATGTTAGGAGGATGAGTTTTGTGTATTTCATGTCAATATTCTGTGTATTCTAGGCAACCGTTATGTGTATTCTAGGCAAACGTTTTGTGTATTCATGTTATTAACACAGGTTGTGATGTGTTTGTGCATTCAAATGTTAGGATACACAGAATATAAACCCAAGTATTATCTCTTATGTTCCATGTTTTTCAAATTTCACAATGTTGTTTTCACCTTTTGTCGTGTGTTTTTGTGATCTGATGAACTTGTGGTGTGTTTTTTGTTCTTGCTTCTTCGCCACTATTTTTGTTGTTGTTCAAATTACAGTTATTTTTTAGTTAAAAAAATGTAATGAGATCCGTATTATTACGACACCGTACTGCAGTTTCAGACGGATGAAACGACCTCTGTTCTGCGCAACTGCAGTTCCCTTTCAACACCACTGCAATATCAGTTCAACACAATTACAGTGTCAGTTCAACACAACTACAGTATCAGTTCAACACAACTACAGTATCAGTCATGACCATGATCCACAATGCATTGTGGACCATCGCCAACGGTATAATTTGCGCATACTTATGGGGCTGGAATTTTTCTAGCATTAGGCTTGGATTGAATTAGTTTGGCAGGGGGCATGATTTGGGCTTTTAGAATAATATTGCATGGCCCAAGATGCTTGGGAATAATTGACTGACCATAGCTTACTAGGGATAAAGACAATCATTATTGCATGGACCATGGTCCATACAGCTGTGTGGACCAAAAATAAAACGTACATTATTTTTGTACTGAAGGTACATTATTTTTGTACTGTAGGTACATTATTTTAGGGTACATTATTTTTGTACTGAAGGTACATTATTTGATATATACTATCAAATAATGTACCTACAGTACAAAAATAATGTACCTTCAATACAAAAATAATGTACTTTTTATTTTTGGTCCACACAGCTGTGTGGACCTTGGTCCATTCAATAATTTGCCGGATAAAGAGGCAAATTACTATGTGGACCATGATCCATATAGGTTATAGTCAATCGTTATACCCTGCACCACGGTGCACATAGCAATGTGCACCACGTACGTAAAACGACGTCGTTTTGGTGTTAGTAGACGTGGACGCGAATGACTCATAGAATTCATTATCTATAATACACATAATCATTATCTATAATACACAGAACGTTTGTCTACAATACACAGAATGTTTGCCCAGAATACACAGAATATTGACACAAAATACACAGATGTTAGTGGACGCGGACGCGAATGACTCCAGGGAATTCATTATCTATAATACACATAATCATTATATAGAATACACAGAATGTTTGCCTAGAATACACAAAATGTTTGCCCATAATACACAGAATATTGATGCCCATAATACACAGAACTCATCCTCCTAACATTCGAATGCACAAACACATCACAACTTGTGTTAATAACATGAATACACATAATATTTACACAAAATACACAGAACCCATCCTCCTAAACATTCGAAAGCACAAACACATCACAACATGTGTTACTAACATGAAATCACAACATTGTGTTACTAACATGAATACACATAACGGTTGCCTATAATACACAGAACGGTTGCCTAAAATACACAGAATGATTGCCTGAAATACACAGAATATTAACATAAATATAAAGACCGACCGAAACGGGAAACATGATTTCCAAAAAAAAACGGACGATTAGTTTACAATGCTCAAAACGACGTCGTTTAGGTACGTGGTGCACATTGCTATGTGCACCGTGGTGCACAGTATAATTTGTGGGTTATAGTTGTCTGGACCATAAATGTATATACATTTTTAATATATTAAAAATACATTATTTGATAATGTATACAAAATTATGTACTTTATGCATATAAATAATGTACTTTTAACATATTAAAATTGTACTTTTTATTTATGATTCATACAAATGCGTGAATCATGGTTAATGGAATAATAATTGGGATAAAGATAGGGATGTCAATCTTCCACTTCTATAAGATATTCGTAAGAAGTTAGAAAAGGTTCAAGCCCTCATAGATATGGTACCTTGTTCAGATCTTCCACCTGAAGTTCAAGCAGCAATTGACACTAAAAGTTTCATAAGCTTTAGAAGCTCCAAGAACAAGTAAAGTGGAAGCAATAGATGTAGAGAGTCTCCAAGGAAAAGGATTACTAGAAGATCTAGGTTGGCAGAGCTTTCTTGCATATATGCCTAAATCTTTTTAAGCAACTATTAAGAAAAAAGAAAGAATTATTGAGCACACTTCTCAAGGACTCATGACTTTAAGATATATTTAGAAAGATTACAGAATCACTTTTAGAGACAACATGGTGTTTTCATCTAAAAAGCATTAGGTGAAGTATAAAGGTCAATGGCGTGCACCAGAAAAGGAGAAAATGCCAGCTTTTGGACACCTACCATCTTAGAGGATGCTAACGAGCAAATTAAAAATAGTTTCAATTTTTGGCTCCTCAAACTCTATATATTTTGCACCTCCTAAAGCTTGGAAAGAACTTGGAAAATAAGTTAAATTGTTGAGTTGAAATTATTGTTGAATATTGAGGAGCTAAAGCTATTCATTCTAAGCAATCTAAACTTCAAAGAATCATCTACATTATGTCTAATAGTCTATCACAAACACGTACAACCATCCTATTATAATCAAAGGTTAGATATCTTATCTCAATGTGACTTTGTAGATGACCCTTTAGAGTCAAAAGGGCGAGACGAACTTTTAACTTTATTGCTCGTTAAATTGACAGACTTTTTAGCCCCTGACCCACAGACCAGTTTCGACTGCTCTATATGATATGAGAATATGTGCAAATTTAAAATAGAAAATTAAGACATGCTATTAAAAGAAATTTTATAATTTCATGTACTCAGTAAAATCTTATATTTTGTCGAAAATACATAAGAAGAGAACAAATTTGTAAATTGTAGAATACATTTCAATTTTATTTTGAAGTGTAGTACACTTACACATACTACGTAGTAATCTGCTACACGTTATAAATAAAGGACTTCATGCACTAGTACAAGAGGACTTTGAGCTGTAAAATGGCCTATACTACTATTACGAAATGAATAAAGTGCCTGCTGATTGAAGGGACAAATGAATTAAAGTGTGCCCCATATATGTGATTGATTTCAAATGGCACATCATAATATTTGTGACGGCTCTTTGCCTATATATATGGCCCCATTTCCGGTTGGCCTAAGGTCCCATTGCTTTAAAAATGTGGTGGAGCAAGGTGGGGGCCGGGTGCCTCGTATTAATGGGTATGTACAATAGTTTAAAGAATTTCTATGCTTTTATATATATGCCATTTGAATTATATTTGGTATTGGGAATTGTTAATATTTATGTTCATAATATTTTATATAATTAAATATATATTTCATTATTTCATGTGTAATTATACTTATTATAAAAGGAATTGGTTAATCGACACATTAAATTTTTTTAAAACGACACTCAAATTTAACGTAGCTAGGATTGAAATTTAATAGAGTCAATAATTTAACTTGGGAAAATCAAATAATTAACTACTATTTGGTACATCCTAATTATTTTAAAATGCATTAGTTAACACCTTTCAAGTATCTGGAAATTCCTTAGTGGTGTTTGGTTGGATGGAATTTCTTAAAAGTTGAGTAAAATAGTGTTTTATGTTGTTTGGTTGGTTGAAAAATATTTTCTATTGGAAAAAGTTTTCATTAAGAATGAGAAAAAAAATTTCCTAGCTCATTGGAAAGAGTTAATTCCGGATTTAGTCATATAACTATCACTCATTTTTAACTTTAATCATTAATTTTTAAAACTATCAAATTTAGTCCTTAAGTATTGAATCATTTTCAATACTAATCCATTGGAAGCTTTTCACTAGTATTGTGTGAAATGTTTAAATTGATGGTGAAATTATTAAGACTGCTAGCTAGAATAAGAAATTTAGGTGTTGCTTTTTGCGCATGAGAAACAATTGATGTAATGGTTATGACTTTCTAATTTTATCCTGAAGGTTAACAATTCACATCTAGAAAAGCTAACAACGAATAACAATTGAAAATTATTCAATACTTAAGGAATAAATTTGATAACTTTAAAAAATCATTAATGACTAAAATTAGAAATGAGTGATAGTTAAAGGAGTAAATCTAAAATTAATCGTGATTAATCTTAATATGCTTTTGTCAAAGTAAACTTTAATTCTGATTTTTATTTTACAAATGCACAATGTTCATAACATATAGATTTTTCTTTCTTACCAAATTGCTCATGGTTTTAACATCAGTTAGTGAGAAATCTGACCAGAGGACTACATTAACTAAGGTTTAAGGTTATTAGAGACCCAATTACATAAAATTGACAGTGATGGACCACATTGCAGATCAGACAACAATTGAGGAACCAAAAGTGCGATTTTCCCTTGTTGAAATGTGAAAGCATGACTACTTTCGAAAGTGGGTTGAAATTGTAAGAATGCAAATAAAATAGGAAGATAATTAAAAATTTGATATTGTAGAAGTAGAATCCAATTTAAAAGTGGGAAATCATTTCAAAGATAATAAGAAGGTGGATAGCCTAAGAAAGAGAGGAAGTGGATTAGAGCAATCTCAATGCTAGTTTTTTGTTTTGTAGAGTTTTTTGCAGTGACAAGTAGGAAAGAGAAGAGGAAAAGAGAGGAAAAAATGACTAAAAAAGAGAATAATTTTGCATTGCACGCGTCTGTTGGGCGTAGTTGTGTGCCATATGCGCAACATTTGCATAACTTTTATATTCAACTACAGTTCTCGCAAAAAAAAAATTGCACAATTTTTTTTGAATACTACTGATTCTATTACATTGTAGTATACGTTCATGTATACTTTCAGACTCGATCTCATGACCTCTCATATGGAGTTGCTCTTTACATATATGTAAGTGCAGGTTGTGTCCAGATTGATGCTTGTAAATATAATGATGAAGTAAACAGGGTATAGTAGAGTAGAGAGCATAGATAGATACAAGATTATTTTCAAAAAAAAAAAGATAGATACAAGATTAATTTAGAGTACGTTGTTTTGGAATTACCTAATCCTTTATGATTTACTAACCCGCATCTCCTTTTGCTCCTCCGGCAATGTTTGGTCAAACTTTGTAGGACTTTTCTTTCACAATTTAAATTTTAAATTTTAAAAATTAGTTTGGTAAATGGGATAAATTGAAGGCAGAATTTTTTATATATTTAGGTATGCACAAGTTTAAGTTTTTGAAACTCATTTTAAGATTTTATTTGCAATCACTTATGCGCATGAAAGAAAAAGTCTCTATGTTACACAATTCAAATTCTTTAAAAAGGTTTATTATATATATATATATATTCATCATCAGGTGTGGCCTGGTCATTAGGTGTGTCCGTGTGGCCTATTTTCAGCCATTAGATCATATCAATTCATCAAATCAACGCGCAATATATATATGTTACAAAACACACAATTCTACGTACTAAAACGCATCAAAGGACCGATAAAACACACAATTCCACACAATATACCAAATGCACCTATTCACTTAAAATTCATCAATATACTTAATAAAACGCATCATTTTACGTATTAAAATGTATCACAACGTGCCTCATGTCAGATTATAAGCATACACTATATATTTACACATATTAAAAAATATGTGCTAAAATATGCATCATTCTACGTATTAAAATGCACCACAACGTGTGTTAAAATGCAAAATTCCACTTATTGAAAATCCTCATCCCCGGATTATAAACATGCACTATTACACTTATTAGAAAATATGTATTAAAATACACACCATTCAACGTATTAAAATGCACCACTCAAATGGTTCTATTTTGATAATCGATTTCTCATTCACACATTATATGTTTTGAGCGTACAATATATCGATTTCTTCGTCTCACTATGAAGAACTTGAATCCACCTTGATCCGACACAATTCAGAAGTGAATCCCACATATATTTGTACCTCAAAATAACTACTTCAACGTCATTTTTTACTAAATTTTCAATCACAAACCTATGTACTTTTCCATTATAGGACAAATGTTACTTAAAAAATTTTCAAAGCTTCATTTTTTTTTAAAACTTAATGAGTATACTTTGATAATCAATTTTTAATTCAGAAATCATCCATTTTGAATGTATAAATATATCAAATTGAATCTCAATTATGAGAACTTGAATCCATTTTAACCTGATGATTCAAATCAAAAGTGTACCACACTCAAAACATTGCCTCAAAATAATCTCTTAAATGACATATTTAGCTAATTTTTTTCAACAAATTTGACCTTCCCATGAATAGACATCATTTTTGGGATACATTTATAATACTTAATAGATTTTTTTTTTTTTAAAAAAAAAAAAAGAAAAATTGGGAGGGTGAGGTGGGGGGCTAACATTACAATCATATAGTAAAAGGATTTTGACAACTTATCTAAGTAACAAATTAACTTGCAATCAGTTAAACATACGTGTTACAATTCTTACACATTTTTAGGGAATCGAATTCAACAACTACAATATTGCTTTTTTAAATGTCCAACCAATCAAATCCAAAGTAATGTGAACTTTATAGGATGAAATCTAATAATCATGAAATTGGTTTTTAAAGGGTCAACTAGCAAACCCAATGCTGATTAGAATGGATTTTCTCAAAGTGAAAAATCTCCAGTAACTGTGAAATAACGAATAAGTACAAGATCCAATTACCAAATTGATTAAAACACAATACAATGCTTTTTTTTTTTTTTTTGGAAAAATCACCCAATAGGTTACAATGAATCCTATGAATTGAATAAAGTAGAACATTAAGTATCTTAACACTCTTTCACTAGGAAAAAAAAGAAGTGAATACGGCGAGTTTTAAGACTTTTGCACACTTAGCTTGTAGGTAGAATATGAGTGATCAAAATATAGAACTATGAAGAGTATAGTGTAAGGGCAATTTATATCGTGGATCAGGATCCACAGTGCATTGTGGACTTTGGTTTAATATACAGAATTTGATTTCATAAAGTACAGAATTCATGTTTATAATACACAGAATTATATAGGTGAGGACACATAAACACTTAACATAATACGCATACACATAATTAAAATAAGTACATACAGAGCATGTGTATTATGTTATGAATTTATGTGTCTTCATCTATATAATTTTGTACATTATGAATTTCAATTCTATAATGTGTATGTGTATTATGTTAAATGTTATGTATCCTCACCTATATAATTTTGTGCATTATGAACATGAATTCTGTACTTTATGAAGTCAAATTCTGTATATTGAACCAGGGTTCACAGTGCTCTATGAATCCTGGTCCACGATATAACGATTGATAATATAAAGTCTTAGTTATTCGTAGGCCGGGCAGACTCACCTCCCTTAAGCCTACACTTTGACGGGCTTTTTAGTCCGATACCACTATATGCGACCTTTGACGGGACCCATTCCACCTGCCCATTTCAACACACACACCGGGGCGTTTGGTTCACGGAAGCTTGGATTACCCTTGGTAATAGGATTACCTCCAAGAAGATAATGTGACATTTTGGGAATGTAAGATTATTGCCTTATGTGTTTGATGTGGATTGTGGAATATAATATAACCTTGTTTGGTTAAGGGTTATATTTTAGGTTGTGTGTGTGTGTCTATTTATTTATTTATATGTATAGACATATATCAATGCTTAAATATTAAAAAATAAATATATAATATACGTACATGTATATTTGATTATATAAACATATATTTATTTCATAACAATAATAATAATAATAATTTATTATTATCTACTATATATATATATATATATATATATATATATATATATATATATATATATATATATATATATATATATACACTATATACTATATATCTATATACTATATAAGAGCCCAAGAGAGTTAGGCCTAAAATGGGTAGAAAAAATAGCGGTAATCAAATGGATGGTTCAGATGAATTATTTAATCAAATAGATGGCTAAGATAATTCAGATTAATATTATTAATAGAGATTACCTAATTTAACCTTACTTTTATGATTATCAGTTAAGTTTTCCGTTAAATATTCTCTTCTCCGTTAATATTCCGTTAACTTTTAGCTTACCCATTAATTTCTATAAGAAAGATCTTAGGTTCGAACCTCATCTCAATCAAATTTGAGATAATTAAGTTTCTCACTCTATTTACTCTTATTAAATTAAATAAATTAGTAGCTACAACAAAAAATGATACATATGTATTTCTTTAATTTAGAATTATGTGTCTACAATACCTTTATTTGAAAAAATTATTCATTATCAAAAAATTAAATTAAATAAGAAAAATAATTTCATTAGTTATATTGTCTTTATTTTCTCTCATGCAAAGATTCTTTACATTCAAATTTATCAATTGATATTCATTACATTGTCCATTATCTTATTTTTACAATATCTTGTAATTAAATATCAAAGTTATAGTACAAAATAATGTTATATATTTATTTACCAAGTATTTTATTAATACTATGAAAAAAAAATTGAAGCTAATTATATTAACTACTTGGGGATTGGTTGACAAAGATAGTACTCAAATAACCCAACAAATTGAAGCGGAATCGCTCTATTTTACTCTTATTGAATTAAATAAATTAGTAGTTACACCAAAAAATAATACATATGTATTTCTTTAATACCATGAAAAAAATAAAAAAGAATAGTTTGAAACCAATCATATTAACTACTTGGGGGATTTGTTGACAATGAAAGTACTCAAGTAACCCATTACCCCGCAAATTGAAGCGAGAAACTACCTTTTAATATCTTTGAAATATATAATATTTTAAATTTTAAATTTTTTATTAATTTATTTAATCTTTTTTCTTAAACTAGGGATTTCTTTATCCACAATAACTCATTCAACAATAATAGTTGAACCAAATGAACCACAAGCAGAACACCTAAAGTAAAGTGCATAACTCATATATCATAATCTCATTGCATGACGTTGTCATCTATGCTACCAACAATAACCGAATTGCAAATAACACACTATCAACAAAAAGGAATAGAACAAATAGTAAAGATAAAGACAATGACAATGTTACTCAAAAGAGAATTAAGAACACTTAGAAAAATTCGAATGAAAAGTAGTATTTATTTAGACTATCATTTTTAGACCAAATATTTAGACTATCGATTTTACAAGGTTGCAAACATTTATTTTAGTAATAATTATAATGAATTTTCTATATTATCTTGGATTCATATACTTTGAGTTAGATATTTAAATAAAAAAATTCGACTTTCAATTACCCATGTATAAACTTCTCCTATATAATCTTGCATTGATATACTTTTAAATATTTATTTAAATATAAACATTGGGCATTAATCCATACGCGCAATGCGCGTATAAAAGTAGTTATTATATAAAGATTAGTTAACAGGGGCAAAGTTGGAATAATTCAGGAGGCGTTTGGTCCACAGAATGTTAGATTACCTTAGGGATTGTTAGGGGGTGAGAATGTTAGATTCTTGTGTTTGGTTTAAAATTGAAGTATGTAAATAAGACAACGAAAATAAGATAAATTGATTAAAATAATGCCAAAAGTCCAATATTAGTTATAAGATAAGGGAACGTGAGATTATCTAAGAAATTGGAGTGTATCTCACATTCCCTTCCAATAGCTAAAAACTTCATGTGGAGGTTATGTTATATTCCCAGGAAAATTACATAACTTGAACCATATAAGAATATTATATTCCAAAGCAAATATAGCATAAGGTAATCTAAGATTATTTAAGAAAATGAGAGTAATTAATCACATTACCTTGAAGCATTACTGTCACATCAACTTTGAGGTAATATAACATTATCAAGTAATCTCTTAACTTCAGGGGCGGAGGCACCTTATGGGGTAGGGGGGCCCTGCCCCCCCCCCCCTTCAAACCCCACCCACCCCTTACCCCACCTTAAAATATTTTAATAAATATGTATGTATATATTAATATAGTAGGGATCGGATAAATACACTTTTTGGCCCCCCCTCTAATTTTTTTTTTTAAATAATCTATTATGTTTATATTAAGTGAACTCAAAATATATATTAAAGTTTAAATTCATTAAATAGAAAGAAATTAACCAAATAATTAAAGTCACCATTTTCTTTTTATCTTATTTCTTTTATCAAGATTTTAATAATGGAGGGCATCAAATATCTATTTTATTTTTTTAAAAAAAAATCTCCAAATTTGAGATATATGATTTAATTTTATTAGTTATGTTGATTAATTAATTAATGATTTATTGTGTGTTTTAATTATTTATTTACACTTTGAAGATGTACATTTGTTTGTTTAAAATAATTAGTGTTGAAATTGTCAAAAATTAATATTGATTGTTTAATTTGTGATATTGATTTTTGTCTTTATCTCTCAAATTTTGAAATATTTTTAATCAGTAAAATGAATATCAATTTATTATGAAAAAATTTGGTGACAAAATAATTGACAAATTTTTTTATTTGATAAAAATTGACAATTTATATTTAAATAAATGTTGTTGTTCTTTTTTTTTTTGAAAATAAATGTTGTTGTTCTTATTGTTGTTGTTGTTGTTGTTATTATTATTATTATGATATTTTGTGTTATATGAAAAAAATTTAAAGTAATGATTGACACCCGTGTCAATCGTACTCATATAATTATATATTGCATACTTTATTATACATAGTATAATTAGAAATCATTGTCAATAATAATTACAATAATGTATAGTATATATAATAATATTGTACGGTTAATTATAATGTCGACTAACACGTTAAATTTTTCTAAACATATTGACCCCAACTCGAGTTTTCTGGCTTCGAACCAAACAAGATAATATAATATTTACCTAGGTAATCTTCCAAACGGCCCTAATAGAATTCTTACCGTTTAAAGTAACGCCGTAAAATTCACCATGAGAAAAATGCAACCGTTATATTTTGGTGGGTTCAAAATCTTACCCCGTTCGGCGCGTGCGTCTCAAACTCCAGCCCACACTCCCTTTGTCAGTACAGTGCTCTGTTCCCTCTGTTCTCAGTGCTCCTTCCAGTCCCCACTCAGTCTCTCATTCTCTCTCTCTCTCTCTCTCTCTAAATATATAAATACATTTTAGTCTGTATGTATGTAGATTGCAGTACACCATTTTAAAAAACTCTCAAGTGTTTATGTATAATTTGCAGAATATATGTAATTGAGGGAAGAATTGAAGGAGCAATGGGGTGTGGGCAATCAAGATTAGACAACGAAGAATCGGTTTCGAGATGCAAGGAGAGGAGGAATCTAATGAAAGAAGCCGTTTCCGTACGCAACGCTTTTGCTTCCGTCCACTCCGCCTACGCCATGGCTCTCAAGAACACTGGCGCGGCTCTCAACGACTACGCTCTAGGGGAAGCGCCATCCGCCCACAACCCGTTGGTTGTGAATCACCCGACTTCCGAGCTCCCTCCGCCGCCGCCGTTACCCGATTTCTCCCCAATGCCGCCGCTGCAGCGGGCTATGACGATGCCTGAGCTCTCGAAGCCGCCGGGGAAGATGGATAAAAGCATCGCCACAGATGAGGAGGAAGGGGATAAGGAAACAACAGAGGCGGCGCTGCCTCCTCCGCCGCCGCCTCCGCCGGAGAGTAAAGGCGAGGCGTGGGATTATTTCTTTATGGGGGAGAACATGGCGGGAGGATCACTTGAGGAGGAGGAAGAAGATGATGGGTCAGTGGAGGAGACGGAAGAGGAGAATGGGGGGATTGAAGAGTTGAAAGGGGTGGAGCAAACTCCGGCGAAAGAGAAACACTTTATTATGCATTCCAACACGGTGGCGCCGGCGCCGGAGATTAGAAAATCTGGTGCGGCGGTTGGCAATATTGAGGATTTCTTCAAAGTGTTGGGTGAGATTGATGATCATTTCCTCAAGGCTTCGGAATGTGCTCAAGAGGTTTCAACTATGCTTGAGGCAACTCGCTTGCATTACCACTCCAATCTCGCTCAAAATCCAGGTCATTTCTTGTTCATTTAATGTTTTCAATGAGATTTGCTTCTATTCTCCTAAACTTGGAATTTTGCATTTTACATTTCAACTCTAACTTAAGGGTCTCACCATTCTTGTTTCATCATTGTTCTGTATTTTAGGGTCTTATCTGGTGTTTTGGCCCCCTTGGATTTATTTTTTCTGTTCCTTATGTTTATGAGTTTTGTTGCAACGAGCTTGATTGAGTAGGAGCAATGTTGCAGAAGACACTAGTCTGGCCCTCGGGGGGCCTAGCATCTAGGCGGCGGAGTAATCCGATTATATTGTTTCCATTTTTTCCATTACTATGGGTTGTTAGACTATTAGATGGTTAGTTGAGTATATGGTCAGAGAAATATAGAAGAGAAGTATCCAAGCAAGAAAAAAAAAAAAAAAAAGAAACAATCGTCCGAGTAGAGTGCCAACTCGAGTTAGGCCCCCAACTCGGCGCCTAGGATGCCTAGCTGGCCGGTTAGTTGGTCGGGTCACTAAAAGCGGCCTAAGGTTGAAATCGCCTCGCCCCAAGGACTCTTAGCGTCTAGGCGCCGAACTTTACAACATTGAGTGTAGGAGTGGTAGGGGGTGTGGGCATTTTGGTGAGACTTGTTTGATTAAAATAGTAAACAAATTTCCTGAACTAGCTAGGACTGACTAAGGATATTTCACAGGACATATTGACCATGCTGCAAGGGTTATGCGTGTTATTACATGGAACAAGTCAATTAAAGGTTTACCCAATGGTAATGCTGATGATACAAAGGATGAGTTGGGCAGTGATGAATATGAGGAGACACATGCTAGTGTTTTGGATAAGTTGCTGGCATGGGAGAAGAAACTATATGAGGAAGTGAAGGTTGATCTCATTAATTATACATACTTTATCTAGCTTTACTAATGTTGTTACTGAGTTAGTTAGTAACCATAAATGTTGCTTTATTATTCTATGCTTGGTGGCTGATAGGCTGGTGAACTCATAAAACATGAATATCAAAAGAAAGTGAGGCTGCTAAACAAGCTGAAAAAGGGGAATAATGCTACTACTTCTGAGGCGTTGGAGAAGACAAAGGCTGGTCTTAGTCATTTGCATACACGCTATGTAGTTGACATGCAATCTTTGGATTCAACCCTCACTGAAGTCAACACTATTCGAGACAAGCAATTGTACCCAATACTTGTTCACCTTGTTCATGGGTAAGTTCAATCTCTTTTTTTGAAACACTTATGAACCTTTACAATATAGTATATGTCTTGTGACCACCCATTTAGAATGACAACAGAAGTGTTATCACAGTACATAGATGTTGGGTGGAGGCCAGTAAGGGCCAAATCTAGCGCCTGGTGGCCGGAGATTGTTGGGCTGAGGTCAGTAAAGACCAAGTCTAGCACCTTGTGACTAGAGGATTGTTAAGCCAGTAAGGGCCAAATCTAGCACCTGGTGGTTGGGGATTGTTGGGCTGAGATCAATAAAGACCAAGTCTATCACCTTGTGACTGGAGGATGGTTGGGCGGTGGCCAGTAAAGGCCAAGTCTAGCACCTAGTGGCTGGAGGATTGTTGGGCGGAGGACCGGTAAAGGCCAAATGTAGCAACTGGTGGCTAGGGATTGTTTGGCGGAGGCTAGTAAAGGGCCAAGTCAGTGTCTCGAAAATGTGATGATGGTCTATAAGAAGATAAAGTTGCATCTTCGCTGTTAGCTATAGTTTTTGGCGTAAGTTGTGAGTGCTTGATCCTGAGCCAAGTAAAGTTGCGCCTTCACTACTAGTAATAGTTTTTGGCCTTAGTAGAATAGTAGTTGGTGGGTAAGTTCAAATTTATAACAAATATTTGTCACCATTTCTTCTACTTCTACGGTTCTACCTGAATATTTGATTTGCAGGATGGGCAGGATGTGGGAATCCATGTGCACACATCATGAAAACCAGCTAAACATTGCTACTCAGCTCAAATCAATTGATATCTCCATTACTACCCCCATTGAAACAAGCAAGCATCACCTTGAGCATACCATCCAGCTTGCCAAGGTTGTTGCAGATTGGGGACAACAGTTTGATCATCTTGTGAATAACCAAAAGAGTTACATCCAAGCCCTAAACGCCTGGCTGAAGCTAAACCTAATTCCCATGGAGAGCAGCAGCCTCAAGGACAAAACAATCTCTTCTCCTCCCACTCCTCCCCCGCCAATTCAGCCGCTCCTTCAAGCCTGGCACGAGCTTCTCGAGAAGCTCCCTGATGAGCTGGCTAAAAGCGCGATTGCTTCCTTTGAAGCCGTGATCAGGACCATCATTGCTCACCAGGAGGAAGAAGTGAGGCTCAAGGAGAAGTGTGAGGAAACTAGAAAGGAATACGTTCGAAAGAGGCAGGCATTCGAAGAATGGTACCAAAAGTATACGCAACGCAGAACAACGGAGGCAATAACAGAGACAACAAATCCCAAAGATCCAATTGCAGAGAAGCAGTTTGCAGTGGTGAGCTTGAAGAAGAGATTAGAAGACGAAATCGAGGCTCACCAGAAGCAGTGCATTCAAGTGAGGGAGAAATCATTGGGAAATCTCAAGGTTAGACTGCCTGAGCTTTTCCATTCCATCACAGATTACTCCCATGCCTGCTTAGATGCTTACCAAAGATTGGGGCTGCTAGTAGTACAGCAATCCCAAAACCGCCCTGCTTGAAGTATTATCATGTTTATGTGTAGTTTTGGGCAATCTGATCTATTGTCCAAACTTAGAAGTAAAGTGTGTATCCACTTATCCATTTTTGTTAATTGATTTGAATTTAGGGGATTTGTAAAAAGTGACAGTGTAATTAAGCATGAAGTTGAAAAATATTATATATTGTTTTACTTCCACGACTTTATTATTGGTTTTGTCCAGTGGGCTTTGGGGGCAATGGTTTGCATTTTAGAAAATATAATGCATTTTAGCAAAAGTATGCAAACAATTATCGTAATGAGTATCAATTTTGATAGTAAGATAAAAAAAAAATCTCAAATCAAATGCCACCTTAGATGAGTTTGAAGAGAGAGATGAGAGTAGAGAGAAGAATATAATTTGTGGGAGTATGACTTTTTGCGGGACATAAGAGAAAAAAATGCATAGTTGGTCTCTTTTTTTCTTTCTTTCTTTCTTTTCTTATCCCTCCTCTCCGTTGGTAAAATGAAAAATGAAAAATGAAAAAAAAAAAAAAAAAAAAACCACATTGCTAAGGTTGCTTTAAAATAAATTTCTTAAACAAATTTAGCCATTTCTTTTACGCATAAGAAATGTTCTAATTTCAAAATAAAATACACAAAATGAAGTAGAACAGATTTTCAATATAACTATATGCATGTAACTAAATATAAAATAAAATGTCAATTACTATGTAGTGTGATGTTATATCTGTTATCCTTTTAAATGGGTGATCATAATCAGACACCTATAAGTATAGAATATATACTACTCTAATATATATAAATTAAAAAAAATTAAAAAAAAAAACTGTTTTGGTCCATCTGCATAGCAAAATCTAGATATTTGGGTGAAGCAATTTTGGTTCGGCAAATTATATCATGGACCATGATTCACTTTATATGGTGAATCTTAGTCTAAAATAACATCATTTAATATTAAATATCAACTAATATAATGCCCTTAATGACATTATAATGTATAATATTTATGATATTTGTTTACACACACACACACACACACACACACACACTAATGTTTCAGTGAGACAACATTTTCCCGTGAGATTGTGAGACAACATGAATGCAACCAATTTACTACAGGAATGCACACAAACTAGGGTGCTCAATTTGCACAACATGAGTACACAATCTAGTGTGTGCACATTCATATAATATACTATGCATATTCATGTAGTGTCTCACAGTCTCACGGAAAAATGTTGTCTCATTGAAACATTAGTCTATATATATATATATATATATATATATATATATATATATATATATATATATAAACTTCGGAAACATAAATGCCAGCATTTGCAGATGTTCATGGTTTCTGCATAAAAGGTATGCACCTCATCTGCTTTCTACTTCATACCATTCTCATGATTTGGCTATGAGCCCATATGTTCAAGGTAATAAACCTTTCTTACATCAGAAACAAGCTCAAGAAAACAATCTTGACTTGGATGCTTTCAGAAATACCTAAATCATTCATGAAGTCGTTGCCCTTCTTTGGAAATGGGGAAGAATTCTAGCATTTCAAGCATACTTGAGAACAAAACTACAACCTTAATCTACAATCATCATTCAATTAACCATCACAATTTCAGCACCATCTATTCGTCGTCCTCTGAATCAGGAACAACCTCGCACTCAGCAGTAGTAAGGATAGGCCGCTGTATCAACCTATCCTTAGTTCTTCTGAGAAGAGTAGAACCTCTCTTGTTGCAGTGAGGATCCCCATGCCTGTGCTCCAACCAACTTTCCTTTGTCTGGTAATCATGTTCGGTAATCGTGTCTTCTTCTCTAGCATCAGCAACCTTTTCCCCGTCGTTCTCATCACTGGTGTCATCAGCAACCTTTTCCCCGTCATTCTCATCACTGGTGTCATCAGCAACATCGCTCCCGGGATGCTGCTCACTCTCTGTGTCACTTCCCGTGGATTCATCGCCAGTTGAGCTAGTTGCTAAAGAATCCTCATGGTCATCGACAGTTCCATT
Source organism: Ipomoea trifida (assembly GCA_003576665.1). Classification (NCBI taxonomy): domain Eukaryota; kingdom Viridiplantae; phylum Streptophyta; class Magnoliopsida; order Solanales; family Convolvulaceae; genus Ipomoea; species Ipomoea trifida. The sequence continues at coordinate 18,717,595 of CP025644.1, read as the reverse complement.
AACGGTGCCATTATATTGTTTTGTGTCTCTTTGCTCTTTGGTAGTCCTCCTATTGCTAAACCATATATATATAAAACAAGAAGTCCATCAAGAACCGGCCAGATAGGCTATATGTGGTGATAATAGAACTGCATTCTAGCTAGGAACAGAAATGGGAACCATTTATTTTAAAAGAGAGAAAGGTTGTGTGCATAAATCCTCATTATTTGATATTTGATATCCATCTATATTCTGCAAAGCAAGATGTATAATCAAATACTTACTTTGTTACTTTTATGGCCTCACTAATGGCTCTATCATAATCATCTGCATGAATTTGCAAAGAAGAAAAGACCATTGTCGGTTATGGAACATATAAATTAAAATCAATCAGAATGTATTAGATGCATTTAAGTAAAATCCGAGTTCACTAAAGTTCTTCCTCAATCTACACAATCCCTAAATTTTCCCATGCTTGCAGATATAGTTTCATTTTCTATCTTTTGGGGTGACCAGGGAAACCCTCAGCCACTACTCGAGGATGTGCACTGGGTAAACCCCGCCTTGTGATCCTAGCCGGCAAAGGACCACAAGGAGATAAACCAGCCTAGGTTGTCCATAGCTGACCGACTCAAACCAAGAGGGCTAGGATTAAAACTCGTAACCTTGTGGTTACAAGTTTGTATCCTTAGCCATCTTGGCTGGGATTACCCAGTTCCATTTTCTATCTTCTATAATGATTTGCGTGCCTCCCTAAAACCTAGTAAAATGACAAAACGATATTATAAAACGGTTTGACTAACATATGCTCTTAGAAATGCAAGCAGAGTGTGTTGGTCCCAGAAAGAATTAATATGCCTACTGTACCTCTCTTATAAAAAATAAAAACTATAAACGGAGTACTGAAATTTAATATATAAAATCAGTACTATACCAAATGTATAATTGATATGCCCACGATTTCGGCAGGAACGAGTAACAGCAGACTGTCTAAAACTGTCAAGAATCATATCTTGACTCCTTTTTCGTTTCAGAGCCCTGTCTTTCTTCTGTTGAAAAGAATTTTAGATGTATTAAGTACAGTACAAAGACCTTATACTAAATTCCATGCATTTTATGAAACAAAACAGTCATATATGTGCATCTGCAATTGAATCACTGGTATTGACCTTTTGTATTTTCTCAAGCACAGGAATGACATCAGCTTGAACAGCCTTACCCACAGCATTTTCCCATTTAACTTCACTGTTTGAAACATTATCCTGACAGTGATGACAAAAAAACATGAGGCAATGAACAGTTAAGTGATTGAAAGAGAACAGAAAATGTATTCTTACCACAAAGGTACGGAATTCTTCAAGATTAGTTGCGAGCGTCTCCCATCGAGAACTAATTGCTAGTCCATTTTCCACCCCCCTAACTTTTGGTTTAGATTCAATTTTTAGAATCTCCTTGTACAATCTATGACCAATAGTCTCATTTCCATCATACCTGATACAGAAAAGAACAGCCATCAAAATTGAATTTATGCATCTTCAAAATACAATAAAAGAGAAACTTACCAATAGGAAATTCCAATTCCATCTCCCCCAAGCTTATCTTTCCGAAAAGTTGATAGAGCAGTTCCATTTTTTATTGAATCATTAATGTAGGACGAAATATCACCTTGCTGTAAAGAAAACAATTTGTTATGGGCAGCAAAACACAAATGAACAGATAAAGATAAGGTTCACAAAGTCCTCAATGGTGAATTTCTGAGTTCAATATTTTTAAAACTCTGCAAAATCAGTTGTTTTTCCAATGCATAACAAGACAGGCAACAAATAAAGAAGTAAAGACAGAGAATAGGAAAGGGGGTAGTGTAATACATCAGCTCGAATTTCACAAAGTGCTTTAAGAAGAAGTAGGCGAATTATTGGATTGACTGCCTTGTATGTGCATATTTCCTCCCTGAAAGAGACAATGATGTCAAAAGACAAATATAACATCCACTGATATAAATGGTGGATAGACAGTAAGATTGTTACAGAGATATAGTACCCTTTGGCTGGACTAAGAGGAAAATCCCCTTCTGCTACCTGCAATAGAATACCATGGGATTACAATAGTATATTTAGATATGTAGGAAACATGTAACAACCAGACCTGGAATGGCTTACCCATGGCCACCAAACTGTGAGTTTCTTACATAGTACTGTCACCCAACCATCAGAATGTTTCAGTAGTTTGCTCATAGGGGGTATTCCCTGTACACACATAACTCACATTACATAAGAGTAAAAGGCAATATTCAAGCATACAAGTTTGCAATTCATAGTGTACATATTGCAACAAATAATTTCTCTTCAGATTAAAAGCATTTAACAAACTCAATTTTCATAACTTCTGCACCTATAACCTAGAAATGTATGCCTATGCATTTGCAGTTACTACATCCCTTGACCTGCACCTAATAACATAGTCAGCTTGCAGCATGAAAGATCTTACCCAGCTACAAAATCACTACAAAGTTGTGACAATATATTTTTAAAAGATGTACTTCAATTGTATATGATAGCATAAAAGACAAGCATAAATGCTCCAAAAGTAAATCAACTGCACTGTGAAGTGGGCAAAAAGAATAACCTATTAAAAAGTATAGCATATCTGTAACGTGAACAGGCAGAATGGTCCTTTTATAACTTTGAAGTTTCTATAATACCATGAAGATGTTTTTTGGTAATAAATGTCGAAAGTTAAAAGGAAACCCCAATCCCCCATCGGTCCAAACAAAATAACAACACTAGATGAGGCTTCCAACCTACAATATTAAGGTTATATTCTTACACTAACATTCAGAGTCCATCCAATATTCCATATTTCAAATTAACAACTTTTGTAATGGTACCTAGAAAAGATAAAATAGAACATCAGTATAAGAACTTTGCTCCTTTGGTTCATTTGAAGCACATTGTTTACAGATATCTCTTCCTTTGAAGAGAAAATGAATAGTCATAATTTGATGATCAAGCTTAACTTTTTATCCACATCTAAGATGGCAATCATGTAAGTAAGGAGTTTCATTAATTAAGCAACACTGCAGTCAACCATCTATAAACTTTGACATGTTCCCAAAGATTAGAGAGAAACATCTAACAAAGCAACTCAACTAAATCTTAACCCAACCTATTTACAGCAGGATATATGCATTTAATTTTCCATTCAATGCTATTAAGCACTACACGTCTACACCCATTTTGAACCTGTGAACTAGCATCCGAACATTAGCATTTTCAATCCAATTATGTTTTGGTTTGTCTTTTCATACCAATCTGCTATTAGGATCATGTCATCACTCTTTAACTAATCCATGCATAGGTCAAGATTGAAATGTTCTTAGTTACTCTTCTCATCAACATTTCTGCATCTTCAAGAAGTGTTGTGTAATGGTCTGAGTCACGGGCTGCCACACTTCAAGGCTGGGTTTGCTTGAGATCCCAAATCTCCCCTAGTCCCCTTTTGGGATTTAAAATTCTCCCATTAATCCAATGAATTCTCCCTTTTTATAATAGGGAAAATACAATACTCCAATAACTAATAATCACTTTTAAGACTAGATAACTAATTAAGACAAAGACTTCTAATTGTATCAAATAACTGGAACACCTAAAAGACTAAGATCACCAACTATTAAGCAATTCTAATCTAACTAAACCATCTATTAAATAATTGATAAAAGTATTGTTGCCTTCCTACATCATATCCATGTCCCCAGACCACATCATATTGCACCATCTAGTTTCTATATCTTATTTTTAAGAAATGAAACTTAAACTAAAAACAGAGGTAAGGTCATATACATCTTCCTTCCCACAAAACAATGAATAAAATGGGAGCCTTGTTCACTAAATGCAGTCTTGTCTTTTGGTAGTAAAACAAAAATTTCATAAAGATGAAGAGTGAACTAATAATTATACATGTATATCCATGCACTTAAAAGTGTTAGTAAATGTTAAATAATAGAATAGCAAAACTAAAAGTATATTCGTATATCTGTTCAGTGTGTAAATGTACAGGAGAGTAGAGATATATATACTAGTTTAGAACTCACCCTAGCCACAGGTTACTAACACTAAAACCTAGGGCTTAGAGTAAATATCTCAACTAAACCCTTATATCTCTAACAGTAAATAAACAGAGGAAGAAGAATTTTATTGGGAAAAAAGAAAAGTTTTTATTTTGTTCTCCTCGAAATTAGAAGTCTCTACTTCATTGGGACAGTTCTATCTCTACTGTTGCCCCCTTCTAATAAAGGCAATTTGACATTATTTAACAGCCCTTGCAAGGAAAAGTGGCAAGACCTTGAGAGCAATGCAGAAAATGGGTGGTTCAAAAGTTTACATTCTCCATCTGATATAACAAAAGTGAATAACTAATTAGACAGACCTCTTCAGCAGGCTTTGCTAACTCTGATCCAAACAAGATATGATTTTTTGTGCGACAACAAGCTACATAAACTCCAGCTTGACAATCAGCACATGCATTATGGCAACAACGGTGGCAGTGAAGGAGCTAGTTAATAATCCACCACCACAGAACATAACTTCCTAATTGAAGGACCATAGAGTTTGTTCTCCTTAAAACTTTAGGTACAGTTTATCTCAATCTTCTTTCTAGCATTGTGCTTTTAGTTATAGTAAAGCTTCAATAGCATATTAATATATTATTAACAGTACAAAACAATCACAAGATACTAAAAAGAACTTGAAAATAAAGCAAAGAATAGTAAAGTAAATACTACTTTTAAATGAACTCTGTATCAAAGTTAATACATTAGTGATTGAATGATTCCTCAAGCGGTTCTTTTTTTAATGCAAAGATAAATCCAATATTATATATAATTACTCAGCCTAAACCAGAAGGAACCACCAGCATACTATTATAGAACTATCCTATCTGTCTTTTAACATGTGGCTCCTTAGGCTATAAAACCACAACTTATAAAATACTGCCTTACAGGCTATTCATGTATACTACATAATAGAGTAAACGCTGAAAATAACAAGAAAATGATGCATATAAACAAAAGCAACCATGATGTACAGGCACCGTACCTTCAGAAGTGCAACATGAAGCTGAGCAAGTGAGCTATTTGGCTCAATAAGTGCTGTCTCTATTTCTTCTGCTGAAATTTTAAAATCTACCCCAAGAACTGGCTCAAAAACCTATCAATAGCCCACAAACCTTCAATTTTCATTTCAATTTACTATGCAAGATACTTAATCAATGCATCAGCAAGATCACAAAAACGCTAGTCTATTCATACCCACAAATACAAAGTGTATACCCAGTTATGTACCCATTGAATGTAAGGGTATATTAGATCAAAAGTTTTAAAGGAAAATTTGATTTTTGGATGAAAAAAAGACTCAATCTTTAGAAAAGATTAGAACTTACGTTGAGAAAGTTGAGAATGGAAGCTAACTCCCAGCGTTGGCGGAGTTGAAGACGAGCGAGTTCAGAATCCGTTGCCGGTGATTCCGAAACAACCTCTGGGTGGTCTTCATTCCCATTTCCGGAAGCAACAGTCGGTCGCCGGCCCCGGTCCACCATTGTTCCAAAGAGAAAAATGGCGATTCTAGAGAGAGAGAGAGAGAGAGAGGGGAGAGAAATCGATTTAAGAATTGAGAGTGCAGAGAAAGAATGAGGATTGGTGGGAGTTTGAGTTGGGTGTTACATTGGTTTGTACCCTTCCCGCCAAAACCATTTTCACTGTATTGCTGGCTCAGTTGTGGTTAATTTTCCTAGGGTAACCCTACTGCTGGACTTTCAATGAACGTATATACGCAGCGATCTTTAAAAAATTGTTTAACCCGAGTTATTGATTTTTTTTTTGAATACAACTGACCCTATTACATTGTAGTATTTGTTCATCTATACTTTTCTCAACCTGTTGAAGCACAAAGAGTCAATTTCGAGATCTCCTCCACTGAGACTCGAACTCATGACCTCCCATCTGAGGGTGGCCACTACATGCCAATTGAGCACAAGGTGCTTGGCACCCGAATTATTGATTTAGTGAATGAGAAATCTCACTTAAAAATAATTTTAAAAGATAATTCAATGTATAATTTAGTGTTAAATTTTGAAATTAAATTAACTATATATTCAAAGGAGTATATTTAATCATGATTTTTATACGAGAAAATGATTTTTTCCCCTGAATTATATGCATATAACAAATTTTCTTCTTGAGTTATTCATGTATCCATATTTACCCCCTCAGTTATGTTAAAAGTGGCAATTTTCCTCACTATGATGTCATATTTACCATTAAAATAACAATTTCATTTATTTTTCTTTTCCAACAAATTATTGCTTATATGTATGCATGACCACGATTCAATTCGATCCTAACAGGATACTGTAGCAATCATACTGAAATAGTATGAACAGTTCTGGTGGGCATTAATTTCTTATTAAATAAATATAATAAATAATTATTTTATTTATTTTAGGGTAAATCAACGTTTTAGTCCCTCAAGTCCGCGGTTTTTGTTTTCCGTCAACTGAACAGTCTATTTTCAACTATGCGAAAACTCTATCGTACTATAATGATAATTTCAGTCCAATTTGGTTTTCCGTTTAAACCTTGGTTTCTATCAATTCCTTATCTGCAGTGCATTTACGTTGTCGCTTTCATTTCTTGAACGGTGAGGAAAAGCTGTCTGTCGGCGGCGAAACCGGGATGGACCGGATCGCGGCCTCGTCGAGCCCGCGGTTCTCGACTGGCGGGGAGAAAACGGCGAAGGGCTCGTCCACGCGGCGCCGTCTGGAAAACGAAAACCGTGGGAGGAGGTCAATTCGGTGCCAGTTTAAGCAGCACTTGATGACGAAGACGTAGTAGCTGACCAGCAACAAGCCGGTGGTGAGAATTCCGATAATGACGACAGCTATTATCGGGAAACCGGCGTGATGGGAGTGCAGAGGGCCGGTGAAAATCGAACTTGTAACACCTCACTTTTTCCACTTAAGAAAATACAGGTAATTTTTCTTTTTTAATTACAAATAACTTCTACAATAGCGGAAGCTTTCTACAACAAGAAAGGAAAAATGGTGTCATGCCACGTTCGGGTATCTCATACTCAAACGCACAGGTTAAAACCACTATAATTATAACCACATCTCTAAACACATTATAATAAATCAAGTACTAAAAATTATAGAACAAGTTCTAAAATTCTTTAATAATTAAAAGAAAATCCAATACATTTAATCTAATAAAACGAGTCGCTCTTATGCTCAATGCTCCAAATTTTCATGCAATCATCACCTGCAAAATTAACTAAAGGGGAAACAAAGTCAGCACGACGGTTGGTAAGACTTACTCCACCCCGTAAAACATTTTTGCACATAACATATTGGAGCACATTGGAGCATATAATACCACATTAACCCCATACAATATTTTATACTCTTCCACATAATCATTTTTAATCCGTTAGAATATACTCATTCTCAATTCAATCAATTTATCATGGATTCTAATTTCATATGACATTTCATAATCCATAATAATCAAATAATCATTTAATTCCTCATAAAATATTATACTTTCACAACTTATCATTTTCATAAATAATAGAAATCCAATACCAATTCACTCACATAAATAATTATTTAACTCCACATAATATTCCATAATATCCACATTTTTTCCACTTTCATAAATAATAGGATTTAATCATTTATTTACCATAATATACTTCCATGGTGTGGAGTGGTTAGGGTAAACCTACCACTAGGGTTCATACCCTGTTTGAGGAGTATCCGGTAGGAACAATCCCCGGATACTATGGCATTTATTGTCCTGTTGATTTGAGGAGTGGTTAGGTTATGCCTACCACTAGGGTATTTGTACCATGTTTTGAGGAGTATTTGGTAGGAAAAATCCCCGAACACTAGGGCTAGTAACTTCCCGGTGAGGCTTGGAATCCTCACTCGGGGGTGTGCACACTTAAGGTTAGAGTCCTGTTTCCATTAGAAATGGGAAATATGTGGAGTGTTAGGATGTGTGGAAAGCACCGTTCACTAGGGCCTAAGGATAAAGGACATGTCCCATTTATTTGTGATTGATGTGCTTCCATATTTATTTTGTGCTGTGCAAGTATGGCACAAAGTAAAGTTTTTAAAAAAATATTATAAGTGATGATATTATGAAAAGTCCCCTATGCTTTTTGATATGAATATCTATAAATTGTTTTTCTGAATCAAAAGTGCAGAGCATCCAAGTTTTGAAAGAAGGGGTAAAGTAAAGTAAATAGTTATTTGCTAAAAAAATAATTGTTTTCTTTGGGGCAGGCAGTCACTTACTTAGCATGTTATACTAACCCCTTTCTCTTTGTTATGTTGTTGTTGTTGCTTATTTGAGTAACAGGAAATAATTGATGAAAGATGCAGTGGCAAGTGCACTAGGATGAGTTGCAGTTGGCTTTGGGAACTTAGTGATTAAATTGTTGTATTCAGGACTTGTTTTAATATCATATTGTTTAAGACTTATATCTGAGAACATATGAGCTATTGTTTTGTGGATTAGCCTTAGCACTTAGGTTGTTTAGTTGCCTAAGTGTGGCGGTAGTACCCTCAATAAAGTTTGTAAGCTTCCGCATTTCGAGTTATGTTTTAAGAATTACTTAATTAATTGGTGAAAATAAAGAAAACAAATAGGCCGTTTTTTGGGGTGTTACAGAACTGGTGTTATACGAAGTGGGGAAATGATATTGAAGAGAGGAAATGACATATTTAACCCTGTTAAATCGGAGCCTTCGCCGGAAATTGGCCGGATGGAGTTATGTGACCAAAAACAGTTATTTTCAGGGACTAAATCGATGAATACCGAGTTAAAGGGCAACATTGACAGTTTGGCAACATTTGAGGGACTAAAACGTTGATTTACCATTTATTTTAAGGCTTAATTAATATTTGATATTATTCCATACAATCTTATTAATTCTTCATTCTTAAGTGTTAAGAATATGAGTGAAGAAGAATTAATAATTAAAGTATTGTAAAAATGTTCATAGTCATAGGAATTATAATTGGGCATTAGAATTCCGATAAGACTAGCACATTGTCCTTCTTATGGTGAGTCTCATGCCATACTTTATGTCTATATGAGATACAGAGAGTGGACATGTGAATGATTGTTAGAGAACAAGTCATTGAACATTGACTGACTACAACGTACCGCGTGGTGTTTACCTACGTGTCATCGGTATGTTGTATGTTACAAGTATGCAATAATCCTTTGACTTGAGACGACATGGTTGTCTCGTACATATGGTGGACTAGGTTTTGCCAGTATGCGTCTTTTGTTCCTTATGGGACTATAAGTGTACTTGGTGGCTTAGTTCAGTATTGTACGAAGACATGTGTGCGTTCAATAGAAGATCCACCGTCTTGAGGTAACAAGGATGTTCCAGTCTATTCAATAATCATACAATGAGAATCTCTGGCCAGAGTATAATGAAGTTGGACTTCGGGTTAAGAATATTGAATAGACATATTGACCGGGTTTATGGGTTTGACCAAGTTTGATCATGACCTTTACTTGGTTCGGAACAAGTGTTGTGTGGAATGAATATTGCATGATATTTGTAACGGAAATGTTTATTATAATATATTATAAAATATATTCATTATTAACTAGGTAGTCATGGCATACTGCTAGGTGTCACTCATGACTTACAAGTTATTTAATAATGAGTTATTAAATATTACTCGTTGCTAGTTTGACTATGAACCTATAAAGTCACACCTTAACGGTTCGTGGTAATGCTGGGAACTTTAAAAGAAATCGATAAAGAGTTATCGATATTGAATTAATACATTAATAATTGATTAATGGATTAATTCAATATTGGATAGTTTTGGATTTTTAAAGGCTAGCACCTTTGGGCCCAAACCAGGCTATGTATATATAGCCTTACCTCATTTCTTAAGAGAGAGAGAAGCAATACAGAGATTAGTCTGGAAAAGAGTTTCACGTAAAATCTCTGGAGTTCTCGCTTGCCCAACTGGCGGACGGACTAGAGGCCGGACAATTCGACGGTTCAAGATGTTGACTCTGCCAAAGCACGCTTCAAGGGTAAAAACCTTCTAACTCCCTCGTTTACATAGAATCATAGAAAATGCGATTTGATGCTTCCGCTGCGCATGTATGTCTTTTCTAACAACAACTTGAAACTTCATACTAAAACTATAAATATGGAAGTGGAATAAAACGCAGCTGGGAAATACGTTCAATTAATGGCGGAGTTCGGGTGGTGCAACGCATATGGGGGATGCGTTCCTCGGGTACCGTCGTGTCGTCGGCACCGACGAGTAAAACGCATATGGGAGATGCATTCCTCGTATAATACGTGGAACGCATCGATGCGGTGCCCATTATCGTATGCCTAGAACACATATGGTGGACGCGTCTACAGTATTTTATACCCATAACGCAAGTGGCACATGCGTGTTGATACCGTATTTTGAAATTAAAAAAAAAATCACAAGTGGGAAATGCTTCTCTGCACTAAAACGAAAGTCCCAACTTAGTTTTTCACATTTTTGTCAATTACTCCGTATTAGATTCGTTCACAGTTTTGTCAATAGATCCCCATGCACTTAGATTTCTGTCATTTCCCCAGTTTTTTGTCCCCTTGAGTGGGCCCCACAGGAAAAAACAAGCTTCTGACATTCTGTTTTCTATTTTTTTTTCCTTTTGCTTTCCTTATCTCCTATGTGGAGCTTAAATATTTGTGCAAAAAACTAATCTAATGAGGAAGACTTATAATAATAATAATAATAATAATAATAATTATTATTATTATTATTATTATTATTATAAGTATGACATTTTGAACTTTATACTACTTATTCCCTTCCAATATTTATGCATATCAAACATTGAAATTGGAATTTCCAATAATTTTATTCTTGCAAACCAAATATTAAATTTAAATTACAACTTTATTCTTATATTATTTCTTTTGAAAACTATTCTTATATTATTCATCTCTCATAAAATTGTAATTTATTTCTCACTTAATTCATCATTTCAACCAAACTCGCTGTTATTTCAAAAAAAAAAAAAAAACAAAACCCTACTATTGTCATTCCTAAATTGCTTGAATTACACGTAGTAGTTTCCATTATAGGTCCAAAAGAAAAAATAGAAGGAAATCGGGAGTACTATAAAGGCCCACACACCCACAAATCTTCTCACTTTCTCAGTTTTCAACTGTTCCAACCGATCTTGTCTTCCTCATCCCTGCAAGAACTGGCAACCTAAAACCTCAATTCTCTCCCTCCCTTCTCTCACTAGATATGTACATCAATCTATTTATATAGCCGTAGATATTAACCCTTAATCACCGTGAATCAACATGGAGGACAAAGACACAGAGCTCCTCTGTAAAGTCACAGCAAACCACCTGTTCTTGGCACAATTCGAACCTTTCCGAGCCACTCTGCGTAGTCTCCGAGCTCGGAATCCGGACATTGCTCGAGCCATTCTTCAGACGATCGTTGCCCAGGGCGGCCGATTCAACTCAATCCTGTGGTCCCACTCTTGCCCATCCCCGGCTTTACTTACCTTCCTCTGCACGCTTGAACTCCTCGAATTCAACGAGCCTACGTCCAACCTCTGGTCGTTTGATGCGGACACGCTGAAATTGAGGGCTGAGTTTTTGCTGTATTTGTATGCTGTCATTTTTAGGGTTTCCGAGAGCCTTAAGAAGGGCACGGACTTAGAGGACCCTGGAGGAAATGGAATGAATCCCGATCCTCCTGGGGAGCTTTCTGGGAAAGACGAGAGTTTAAAGGACTGTTTGAGTGTTTTAGAAAGGATTTCTGAAGTGGGGTTGACCCGCTTGAAACCGGATTTGATTGAAATAGATCATAGAAGGGAGAACGAAGGGACTTCTGGGAGTGAAATTGTGGTACAGGAAGAGGAAATTATGGGACTACGGAGGGTGTTTCTTGAAAATGCTGATGTTTTTGATGCTTTGTGTGTGAATATTCAAAAGCAGGTGAGTTGGATTGAGGGTGAAAATTCAGCAATGGCTCTTGCATTGAGGACAACAGTGAAGCATAATGATGCCGGGGAGAAGGTGCTAAAATTGATCCAAAGAAGTGTTCAGATTTCACATTTGGATGCCATGAAGGATTGCCTGGAGAAGGATGATGTGGATGGAGCAGTTTCCCATATTCGGTTTCTCAATTTTGATTATGGAGTTGAGGAGAAGGAGCATCGGTATGTACATTCTATTTGGACAACTTCTCTTCCAATGAGCAAAACAGTTCTATAATAAGTTGTCACTTCAGCCATTTGCAATTTGTTGTGTTGCTTTTTCAATGTAATGCTGCCCATAAGGATCATTAACAAATAGAATCCATGCCTGTATAGGTATTCTGTTAAAAGATTCTTCCTTTGAAATGCTTAATGTGCCTTTTACCTTTACAATTTAACAGCCTTATCTTATACTATACAATGTAATATTCCCTGTGGATGTTTTGATCTAAGATTTGGGAATTACATATAGGATTTGAATCTTCACTGTACATCAGTAACACATAGCCTTGGTGGATAGGGGTTCATGTGTAAACTAAGTTTGACTGTGTTGAAAAAGTAATTCCTTTCATTGAAGTTTTAAATTGAGGAATTATTAATGAGATTTGAGTCATTTGACTCTTGTATGTACAACATTGACATATTATTAGCATCTGCTTACTTCATATCCTAATAGTCTTCAACAAGAAACCTGGTGGAGTATTGGCTTGTGTGCCATTCTGAATTGTGATGAAAATATACAATTTTTTCACTAAATATTAATGTTATTTTGTTTCAAACTACAATGGTTCTTGCAATTACATAGCTTTCTAAAGGATTGATGTAATGAAATTGCTGGAAGTGGTTATTATACAGTAGTTTGTTTTATTATAAATTCAGTTATTAAACAAATACTAGAAGTGAATTCGGTGGTTTGTTGGTATCTGTAGTTTGCATCTAGTATGAAGTAAACAAAGAGATTGTTTTTTCTTTCCTGAACCATGTACGATGGAGCAGAAGGGTTGAGAATTTTTTTTGATAAACTCTTTATACTTGTTAAAAGAAGTTGCATAACTCCTTAAGAGCACACAAATGAATGTGTCTCATAGACAGTCATGCAATATTGCCTCCAGCTTTACTTGGTCCTTTGTTCTCAATTGCAACCTTCATAAAGAGTAAGTGCAATACTATTTCCATTGTGTCGTTTGGCCAGGGTAAATAAGCACAGGGGAGGGAATAACTTTAGATCTTGAAGCCAATGAATCAATCCCACTGTTAATGGAACACCACTTACTCTTCATTAGCAGTTATAAATACATAGTCTGCTTCTTAGTAAATAGCCCACCTCTGTCCAATATACTTTTGACTGTGATTCATTCATAATAAGATTGACTCTTCTCATCAGTAGTTAAAATTATAAATTCTGAGGTTTTTGCCTAACTAATTGTTGCATAGCTGTTGCCTGACTGTTTTACAAACCTATTGTCCCCACAGATTATCAATCTAAAGTGAATCTGGTTATACATGAAGTTTTATGAACCTAATATCCCAAAGGATAGTTAATCTAAGGTGAATATGGAAATATGCATGTGAAATTAAATTTATTTGATCTATAATATTCTTATATTCCTTTAGTCTATTAATTGATAGTTTTTTTTTTTTTTTTTTTTTTTTTTTTTTTTTTAAACTATTCATTTTTGATAGTTTTTTAAACTATTAATTGATAGGTTCACTTCTTTGTTTAAAACATTTTGGAGAAGTCTGTCTATGGATTTTCTTGTATGAACTACTGTTAATGAATGATGCATAGTGCTCTATGTCCAAAATATTAGTTTCCAGAGCTAGCTAGTGTGATGAACTGGCAGTAAAAGGAACTCAATGGTGAAATAGAATCCATATGATCTACCCAACCAGTTTAGATTAAGGCTTTTAGTTGAGTTGAGTTGTATCGAGATTATACAATATTTGGGTCATAGGCTTTTAGATCATGTATTTTAAAAATTGAAGCAATGTTATGTATCTTTCTGGTGTGTTGCACTGTGACAATCCAATATTTTGGGCCTGCGACATGATAAGAAGAAACTGTATTTTAAAAATGAAGCATGCTATGCATATTTCCATTTTGTTTCTTCTCATTGTTGCATCTCTATTTATGTTCCCCCTTTTCATGTCTTAAATAGCCTGGTTTTGCATGATATTCTCAAGAGGGTTTTGCCAGTGAAGGATGATTATGGAGATGCCTGGCTTGCATCCAGACATAAGCTGTTGTCAGTTTTTAGAGAAGCACTTTCATCATGTTGTGCACGCCTAGTTCAAATGATTCAGGTGCTGATAATGCTAAGTGTTTTTTGTTGCAAGTTTTCTTGGTGATATAGTAATTCAATGCTTTTAAATGATCTGTTTACCTTGGTTGAGTCATTTGAAGTTTCAGTTTCCTTTTACAATGAAAATATGTAAATCACTGAATTTTCCACAATTAATACTACTGTTCCTAATTAACATCTCAAATTGCTTGGTTAGGAAAGTATAATGAAATTCCAATTTCCTTCCTCATATATGGGATCTCCTAATTCAGAGTGGCAATGCTACTAATACTTCCATATCCATTTTAACCAGCTCAACTTATCATTTTAAGTTGCCTAAAAGTTTTCTAGAGTTTGGTGTTCTGTGGAGAAGTTAATCTTTGCTAAGCTAGAAAATGCAGCAGATGGCTTGTACAATTGATTAGCACATAACTGTGAGTACTAGTATTAACTTTTCATAAAATACTGATGTCAGTAGTTGATATATGGTGTTAAACAGGCCATTCAAGATGAGTTGCTCTTCGCAGAGATGGAGATTTTGAGAACTTGTGATAGTGAACACATTACTCTTCCCCTTTTGCGCCTTCAAAATTTTATAAGAGAACTGAAACCTGATACAGATTCAAATGAAAGGGCAAGATTATTGGACACTGCCGTGAGTTCATGCATGAGAGAAATGTATCATTATGCTCGTGTTAGTGGCTTGCATGTGCTGGAGTGTGTCATGCATACTGCATTATCTGCTCTGCGGAAGGAAGAGCTTCAAGAAGCTAGCAGTGTACGTATTGCAAATTTAAATTTACCTATTCAAAAAGTGTATCATAATTTGAACATATCTATTTGGGTTTTTTTAAAAGAGATCATCAGACTAACAAAGTAAAAATATATTTATTTGGATTAAAAAGTACTATGATGCAACATATTGGCACATCAGTTTGCTTTCAACTTCCTGGTAATAACTCATCAGTTTCGTTCATCTGTCTTATGGCAGGTTCTCTTGCTGTTTCCCCGACTTCAGCCTCTTGTGGCTGTGCTTGGTTGGGACTTGTTGTCTGGTAGAACAACATTGAGGAGAAAATTGATGCAACTTTTGTGGACTAGCAAATCACAAGAATTTCGTTTACAAGACTCTCCTCGTTATTGTTCCAAATTAAATGAAGTACATGCTCTGGAAATCTTGATTCCCTCAGTATCTTGTACATAAACACGTCCTTAGCATTTCTTGATTAACAGTCAACCCTCATTTTGGCAGGTGTCTTGCGTTGAACATCTTTGCGATTTATTATGTTACCGGCTTGATCTTGCTTCTTTTGTTTCATCTGTGAATTCTGGTCAATCATGGAGTTCTAAATCCTCGTTACTTCTGTATGGAAGTGAGCGTACAGAACAAGGAAATGAAGACATCAAATGGGATCCTTTTGTTGAAAATTTTGTGCTGGAAAGGCTATCTGTGCAGAGTCCACTTCGGGTATGATGCTGGGCTTTAGTTTGTCTTGAAAAATGTGCACAGTTTTCATCAA
>CP025644.1:18607913-18693315 GCA_003576665.1 Ipomoea trifida | reverse complement strand
AGGGGTAGATTAGGAAGAGGTCTTGCTTTACCCACTCCGTTAGCAGTACATATGGATCCATTACCAAACACAATGGACGGGAGAGACTTAGAGTTTGTGAGGTGAGTCAATAAAGAAGAATTACCACAGATATGTTCAGAGGCACCTGAATCAAGGACCCATGGTCCAAGGGGCCCAGATTGAGAAACGAGAGCAGTACGAGTCTCTTCAGTATGGGCCAAGGTGTTATTGACCATTTGGAAAAAGGGGTAGAAGAGGTTACAGAAAATGAGAAGGCAATTTGGAGAAGGGTGGATGCACAACTTTGTAGTCTCCTATGGCAATCCCTTTCACCTGAGTTAGTTCAACTGTTTAGAGTTTTTAAAACATGTGTTGATGTTTGGAATCAAGCCAAAGCCTTATACACCAATGATATTTCACAATGTTACACAGTTGTTGATAATTTGATTAATTTAAAGAAAGATGGTGTGAGTATGGAAGCCTTTCTTGGAAAAACTCAGAGTTTATTAACTGAATTTAATAAACTTTTGCCTAGTGGAGGGACACCTGCTGAACAAACTGCCCAACGGGAAATTTTTTTTGTTGTCCTCGTTTTATCTAAATTAGGCCCTGAGTTTGAAAATACTCGAAACCAGATTCTTGGGAGTAATGTTGTGCCAGGAATCCAAGAATTGTTCAAACGCCTTCTTCAAGTGGCTTCTTTTCCTGGTGAGATTTCTGGACCCGCCACAGAACAATCTGCTCTTGTGGCGCAGCGGAAGCGTGGTGGGCCCATAACCCACAGGTCCCAGGATCGGAACCTGGCTTTGATACCATGTTAAAGAGGACAATATATTATTCCTGAAAGTTCCTTTACAAACAACAACCTTGACTACAATATATAGGCATAGAAGGAATACTAACAGCACCAACTAATAAAAGCCTAGGGATACCAACAGTCATTCAGAAATAATAACTAATGAAGGATACAATGAATCTCAACAATCATGATACTGAAAATACCTTTTTTGTATACACACACATGCGCATATATTGCTTATATATGTTATTATATATACATTATTTATTTATGTAATGAGTAATAATGAAATGAGACCACCTCTTCCCACGAGTCCCGTGAAACCCTTTGTATATACACACAGGATACTACACGAATGCACACAGACTAGATTGTGTGCAATTCGCCCAGTATGAATGCACACAATCTACCCTGTGTGCATTTCATGTAGTAGCTTGTGTGCATTTACGAAGGGTTTCACGGGACTCACGGGAACAAGTGGATGCACTTGAACATTAGCCTTTTTGTAATTATATATTTTTATATAGATAAAATAAATAAATACACGTGTAGAGGTATTTTTGTCTTCGAATGCTTATTCCATTCCTATTCCTTAAACCAACAAAACACTAGAATATAATTCTTGAGGTCTATTCCTTTGGCGAACCAAACAATGGAATAGAATTCTTAATATCCTCCATTCTTTATGAAATAGGATTTCTATTCATCCAAATTTCATTTCGTGAACCAAACATGCTTTTATTGTTTAGGTAATTCTTTAGGGACTAGGGAGTTCTCTAAATCATCCATGACTATTCTTTTCTTCCCTCCTTTTCTCACAGCCTCTTCTTTTATGTGTTGAAACAAGCATTTGTGTTGCTATGTCTAGTGACTTTCTTTGTAATGCTCCTGCTTTTCATTGAAGGAACTATCACACTCTCTTTCTGTATCCCAATCTTGTATGTGTTATTGAAGCTGTGAGAATATGTTGTTTTGCATGATTTGAATGCTTTGAATGACCCCGTGCCTTCTCAGTAGGGGGCTCAAGCCCTGGAAACTCTTTGAACATAGAGCTTTATGATTAGGTGCTCTGGATCTTGATACTAGTCCTGGAATTCCAAACTGAGTTTAGATTGTGAATATGATTTCATTCTCTTGCAGGCTCAGATTATCCTTTCAGAGATCTATCCTGGTAGCTCCCCTAAAATGGGGTCAAAGTACTGGGATCAGATTCATGATATGGCTATGATATCTGTGGTTAAGCGTGTCCTTAAACATCTACAGGAGTTACTCGAACAGGTAGCACTTTGAGATCCCATTTATGCTCATACTTGAACTGGGATTCTGGGAAAGCTGTTTATTATTTTGAATTCTTCACATGTTGCAGAATGTGTACAGTAGTGTGATCTCTATGGCTTCTATTTCGTGTATCTTAGCAGGATTTACTGTAACCGAGAATAGGTTGTCTTTTATTAGTACGCCAATTATTAAAAGAAATAGTTATTCTAAATATCATGAAATTCCATTCCTTTTTATCCCAGTACACCAAAGGAATGCCATTGGGGTGGAATGGGGCTAGATTTTATAATCCAAGTACACTGAAGTAACATTTTTGTTGAAAGAATCCTTAAAGAAACTGAACTATTTTTCTGTTATTAGTTATTACTCCATACTAAGAACAACATATTACAAGACATTATATAGGAAGATAGCAAGTATTGGGAAGGGACATAATAAATGAAAGGTCTGCCCAAGAAACTACTCCTCTCCCCACAGCCTTAAATGCAATAGTAAATAAGTCTGCAGTGTAGGCTGCTCAAGATAGATATTCCAACAATTTTGTTGCTGAATTGCTGATTTTTCTAGCGTTGAAATGTGGACACCATGGCTAGTAAACAGTAATTAGCACAACTATAATTTTTTTTTTTAAGAGAATAATATTTCACTTTAAGTTTCTTTTGCTGCTAGTTCAGGCCTATTCAGCAGTGAAATTATGTTATCAGAATGGTTAAACAGTTCTCTGTTGCCATGCACTCCCATTATTCTGAAGCTACCTTTTTTCGTTGGTTGCTTCTCAGACAATGTTTCTTATATCTCTTTGATAGTAGATTGCTTTACAAGGCAATACTTGGGTGATAGTTTTTTTTGTTTCAGGATAAATCTTCAGCTCTTCAGGTTATTTTATCTGGAGAGATGCCCATTTTATTCTCAAAGGAGTTTAACCGGCAAGGGCATAGGGAACGTGCTCTTGTTATGCTTCATCAAATGATTGAAGATGCTCATATTGGAAAAAGGCAGTTTCTTAGCGGTAAGTTTCTTCTTTCTTGTTTATGTGCTAATCAAGAGTAGACATGATTTAATACTCCGTATTTTGGATTTCAGGTAAGCTTCATAATCTTGCAAGAGCAGTGGCAGATGAAGAAACAGAAAAAGATAACTTTACAGGGGAAAGTTCATATTCTGACAGGAAAGGGTCTCTAATGTGTGACAGAAATGGTGTTCTTGGGCTTGGATTGAAATCCTTGAAACAACTATCAGTAGCTTCTGCAGCTGGTGAAAATAGTATAAATTCTGGCAACTATGATGGCAAAGAAGCAGGGAAGAGATTATTTGGTCCCTTAAGCTCCAGGGCAGTAACATATCTCTCACAATTTGTTCTCTATATTGCTGCAATTGGTGACATTGTTGATGGGACTGACACAACTCACGACTTCAATTACTTCTCACTCGTTTATGAATGGCCTAAAGATGTGAGTTTTTCTTCTTCTTCTTCTCATTGTTCATTCTTCCAGTTGCACTCTCACCACTTAGTCATTAATTGATTACACTGTAAGGTTTTCTGTTCCGTTACTCTTTTGACTTGCCAGTTTGTTACTTATAAATCTATTGTCCATTTGGTAAATGTATTCAATACATTCAAAATGCAATAGATGGGTAGAAGGGGGAAGCTCCCGCATAACCAGCTGTAGATGAGCTACTTTTTGTTTCTATTATCTGGGCAGTCCAATAGAATGATGTAATATAGTTCATGTAAACATCATTCATGTTGGCTAAAAATTGATTCACTTTCACAGCTGCTGAAATCAATCTTTTTTCAAATCCTAGTCCTTCAAGGAATTGTTAATGGTGGAGGTGATTAAAGCATTGATCTGTAAACAAAGTCTATTCTTACCCTTCTGCTGACTTTCATTACCTAAATGGCTTAACTTTATTCTGATTTGTTCTTGTGTGCTACACCAATCATCTTTCCCTTTTTCTTTCCAGTGTAGAATATTAACAAGCACTTTTGCTGGTTATATTTTATGGAGAAATATATACACTTCGATAATTTGTAATAGTTTTGACTTTTTCTGTCCAACTTGTTATGTATGCATGAGATGTGTGGCTTGTTACGTAACTGCTTGGGAAAATCGTTACTTTTTTGGTTTAGCAAGTCAACCATCATGCTAGGTAAAACAGAAGAAGAGGGAGGCACAAATGAATATCTTTTTTTTTTTTTTTGAAATTCGGCAGCACCATATTTCCCTTGCTTGGCTATTTTGTTTGAAATGTTTTGACAATGATTACCAAACTTAGAACTGGGTCAGGAGGATGCTTTCAGCAAAGTAAGCAGTCTTGGGAACGATATTTAAATGCATGTGCATAGGAGGATTGATTGAGGTTTTGTCTAGATTTTTTTTATAGCGAAGTAAGCAGTCTTGGAAATGATATTTAAATGCATGTTCATGGTAGGAGGATTGATTGAGGTTTTGCCTGGCTTCTTTATTTTTATTTATTTATTATACTTTTTGCACCATGGTCCATGGGAGGAGGGTTTGGCACTTCACCCTTTCTCCTCCCGACATGGTAAACAAGAAAAGAAAGTGCAATGTGATTTGCCATGATTGTCTATTCTGTTTTCCAGGTGGTTATTTCTTCATTTTTCTCATGATTATTTTCTGCAGCTTTTAACTCGTCTGGTTTTTGAGAGAGGCAGCACAGATGCAGCTGAAAAGGCCGCAGACATAATGTCTGCCGATTTTGTGCATGAAGTAATTTCTGCATCTGTACCTCCAGTGTACCCTCCAAGATATGGTCATGGCTGGGCTAGTATCGCATCGGTTCCTACATATCCTAAGAATTACTTTGAAAGCAGAGTAATTTCTCCTTCAAGAGAAGCTAAGCTTGATTCTTTCAGCCAGTCTTCATCCACTACTGGATTACCTTTGTACCCTCTACATCTAGATATAATAAAGCATCTTGTTAAGTTATCCCCAGTTAGGGCTGTCTTGGCATGTGTCTTTGGTAGCAGTATACTTCACCGCGGCAGCGAAAATGCCATTTCCAGATCTTTTCATGGTGGCTTGTTACAACCATCTGATGCAAATAGATTATTCTATGAGTTTGCACTTGATCAATCTGAGAGGTTAGTGCATAACTTATAGACATTTGTTCTAGTTTGCTGCTTTGTATGCTATGCATGTAATTCTCTGTAATTTTGATAAACAGGTTTCCAACTTTGAATCGCTGGATACAGATGCAAACCAACCTTCATAGAGTGTCAGAATTTGCTGTAATGGCTGAGCATGCATCAAAGAATGATAAAGATGAATCTGAAAGTAGAGCATCTATGAAGCGGCTTCGTGACTATGAAAGTGATACTGAATCAGAAGTTGATGAAAATGCAGTAGGCAATAACATCATAAAAAGATTACCAGAGGTTAAAAATGAGGAAACCATTTCTTCTGATCCTTGGGTTGAACCTCCAAAGTCTGCACTTGCTGAACGTGATTCAGTTATCCTTTCATTTGACTGGGAAAATGAAGGTCCCTATGAAAAAGCTGTGGAGCGGTATGTTCTTAACTTGTTTCAGCACTTTCACAACAGTAGAAGTTTATTTTTGTCCTTTTCTTGCTGAAGTTTTTTTAATCTTAGTGTATAAGAATGAGCTTACTGAAGTCCTTTTCATCCCAAGCATGAATGCATGATGATCTTTTCTTTTTATTATGAAGAGTATCTAATCACTTGTGGTTCTCCCTTCAAGTTTTGGTTTCATTTTGTTTTTCAGCCTTTCAGGGATGAAGGGTGTCAAGCGAAACTCTATTATTATTGCTGTTTCTTTTTCTTTTGAAAGAAACTGAACTGGTGTCAAAATTTCATAGATTACATAACTGGAAATTCTGGGGATTATAGATTCAATGTTCATATTTATTTTCTGCTACAGCTTTATTGATGAAGGAAAGTTAATGGATGCGCTTGCTATTTCTGATCGCTTCTTGCGCAATGGTGCCTCTGACCTGCTGCTTCAACTCCTAGTTGAACGGGGAGAAGAAAATAACTCAGGGCAGTCTTACAGTTACTCAGGCAACCGCATCTGGAGCAACAGTTGGCAGTACTGTCTAAGGTTGAAGGATAAACAACTGGCTGCTAGACTTTCCCTCAAGTATGTTTCACTAAATGTTGGTTCATCTAAATTATTCTGCTATGTTCCCAATGGGTATTTATTTATATCACACTTTGTTTCTTCCTTCTAATACTTGTTGCATACATATACTTCTTTGGAACAGATTCTTTTCTACAAAATAATTTTTTTTTTTTTTTAAATCTATTTCAGTGGGAATTTTAGGGGAATATTTACCACTCTAAATTTTCATTTTTGTCATTATTGTTGTTACTTGTTAACCCAATCTAGATAAGTGAGAACATATCAACAGGATGGTTGTATGGTTATATTCCTCAAGTTGGAGTGTGTATATCAACTCCAAGCTTGATACAAATGTATTCAATTTATGCCGCCTAAGGGATTAAGTGAATTCTTTTGCCAACTTGTTATTTGAGCTAATAGACTAGGTAGTGACTTCTCCTTAGGTTTCCTGTTGAACAAAGTGAGTCGACTTGAATATATTTTATTCTCTCATGAAAGACTGGGTCAGATGCAATATTAGTGCTGCCTGATTTTCACAAATGATCGAACTTAGTTCAGAAAATCTTAATGCTCTAAGAACTAAGAAGGCACTTTAACCATATTAGTTCACATGTTCCAAGTGACATTTATTGATGTTCAGCAGCTTCTTTCATTTCAATGAGGTCAAATTACCACAAAAAAATACACAGTACCACTATAAAAAACAATAGTACTAGTGTACACACTTACACATATATCCGCATATATAACAAGAAAAGACTCCAAAGCTACCAAATCCAGTTAAGTGAGAACATATCAACTGGATGATTGGACAGTAATGTCCAACCCTTAAACTACTCAACAAAATCAAATCTGAACCAGACTTCTGTTTTTAGAATATCTTATGGGATGGACTCAAAAGTATTGCCTGTTGTTAATGGTCTGTGTCTGGCATGTGAAGCTCATGATTTAAATGTGCTTGGTGGGAGTATTATAGTTCTTGCTGTTGTATTTTCTATTTCTCTCTCTCTCTTTCCTATTCTTACATTTGTGATCTATATAGATAATGAAATATATGGAGACTTTGGAAGAGTTGGGCATATGGTTCTCATTCTTATCTACTGTTAGGATCATTAGATGTGAATGTGTAGTTTGGCTATGAGTTTTTATGTAATGTACATTTTTTTTTTTTTTTTTTTTGAAAATTGTAATGTACATTTTAGTAGGATTGATACCGCTAAATTTTCTTTGGGTTCAGCTTCAGGAGTTAGGACTGCCAGAATTGGTTTCTGAACTAATGTATACTACATTCATTGGTTTTTACTTTTTTTTAGTCTTTTAGAACTTGTAGTAGCTTCTTTGTATACCTGGAAAGGATCTGGGTTCCTTTAACTCTTTTAATTTCAAACTGCTAGCCATATGTGCATGTTTTTATATTTTCCCTGATAAAGAGACATTAAATGTTAAGGACCTGTTTAGTATTTTATTGACTTTCACCTATCCAATTGATATTTTGCATTTTTGTTTACATTCTTTAATCGCCTTACTGCAAGTTGCCTTGTTGAACACTGGGATGGGGATTACAAAAATGCTTCTAATTGTTTTGATGTGCTACTTTTTTCCTCAATTTATGTCAATGTTGAGTGACTTTCTTAAGAATTTCATTTTTTTTTTGTTGTCTCAGATATTTGCACAAATGGGAGCTAGATGCTGCTTTGGATGTCCTTACTATGTGCAGCTGCCACTTGCATGATAAGGATTCTTTAAAAGATAAGGTCTGTGAAGTGTTGTGATGGTGCATATTTAGAACTAGACTTCAGATTTATCTTCTACTGCTCGAAGTTGTGATAGTGTATAGTTAGATGTAGACTTCTGATCTCACAACTCAAACTAATCCTTTATTTTATCTTGTTGGATAATCTTCATGGAATCATGCATTTTGTTTCTCATTCAAATATTCAATTTTATGAAGTGCTAAATCCTTTGAGTGCCCTTGAATTAGAATTTCTTATTAACATCAAACTATGTTTTGGCATACTTGTTTATCACATCTTCCTATTGCTTCCTTGTTTTCACTTTCTTGTTGTGCATGTACACATATCTTTTGAAGATCATAGAAAGCTATCCTACTGAAGCCTAGAAAACTAAATGATCTCATGAAAGACATAATTTGTCATATTAGAAAATCTTGTACAAAGTTAGCACAAACTACCAAAGAAAAAGCCTCTCTTCCTTTAGTGAAGTCAAATGCCTTCTAAAATCATTGTCTAAGTTAAGCCCCCTTTGTTTTGAAGGTACTTTTGAGTTCATATGAATTGCTAAAGCAGAAGGGAGTGTGGAATAACAGAAACATAGAAGAATATGGATATAAATTAGCTGAATATAGATTTTGCTTGTATTTACGATAAAATAGTTTAAGTGAAAGACTCTTGATTAACTTCCAAATGTCACATGATCTGGAATACACTAATATTTGTCTTCATACTGCTCATATGCCAAGGTGGTTCAAATGAGGCGAGCTCTTCTAAGGTACAACCATATATTATGTGCAGATGATCACTACACCAGTTGGCAGCAGGTAATAAGTTCTTGTTCAATAAATTTCATGATAAGTAAAATAGGTGGAGAGATATTAAGCTTTGGAGAGCCTCTTTTTTGTCTTCAGTTTTTATGGTTAACTCTATGGACCTTTTCAGGTTGAGACAGATTGCAAGGAAGATCCCGAGGGCCTTGCACTTAAATTGGCTGAGAAAGGAGCTGTTTCCGCTGCTTTAGAAGTTGCTGAAAGTGAAGGACTTTCCATTGAACTACGGAGAGAGTTGCAGGGCCGTCAACTTGTGAAGCTTTTGACTGCAGATCCTTTAAATGGTGGGGGTCCTGCAGAAGCATCACGGTTTCTTTCTTCTTTGCGTGACACAGCTGATGCTTTACCTGTTGCAATGAGTGCAATGCAGCTTTTGCCAAACCTTCGATCAAAACAGCTTCTTGTAATACATTATTCTACTGCTCATTCCCATATAATTAAATTGTTTTGAAACTTTTTACCAAGTATTTTTATTTCTTTTTTCTCTGAAGGTTCACTTTTTTCTGAAGAGAAAGGATAATAATTTATCAGAGGTGGAGGTTTCCAGGCTCAACTCATGGGCATTAGGTCTTCGGGTCTTGGCTGCCTTACCATTACCATGGCAGCAAAGGTGCTCTTCTCTGCATGAGCACCCTCATTTGATTCTGGAAGTTTTACTGATGAGGAAGCAACTCCAGTCTGCTTCTTTGGTAATAATGTTACTTATCGATTATTCATTTACTATTCATTCAGTAATAAATCGTTACTCTACAGTTTATCAAATAACATGTTAAATGGTTTATTTTTTAATCATCTGTAGATTCTTAAAGAGTTACCCTCTTTGAGAGATAACAGTCTGATTATTGCATATGCCGTTAAAGCTATTGCTATCAGCATTAATACACCTAGGGAGCCCCGAGTTTCAGTAACGGTTCAAAGGTCTAGGCAGAAGACAAAAACTGTAACACCTGCACGGTCATCCTTTACAAGTAGCCTAAGTAACTTGCAAAAAGAAGCTCGAAGGGCTTTTTCTTGGACTCCACGCAATAGTGGAGATAAATCTGCTCCAAAAGATACATACAGGAAGAGAAAGACCTCTGGATTAATGCAATCTGAGAGAGTGGCTTGGGAGGCAATGACTGGTATTCAAGAAGATCGTGCTTCATCATTTTCTGCAGATGGGCAAGAGCGACTTCCTACCGCTGCTATTGCAGAGGAGTGGATGCTCACAGGCGATTTAAAGAAGGATGAAGCTGTTCGTTCTTCTCATCGTTATGAAAGTGCTCCTGACATTACACTCTTTAAGGTATTAGAGTTTTTGTTGAGTTAGCACAATATACAAAAGTGTGAAAGATAAACTAGGCTTCTTGATTTTTCATTTAATTAAAGGGGTAAATGCTTATTGCATGTACTGTGCCAAGTCCTTCAGTGTTGAATCATGTAGCCTCAATGACAGTCCTAGTTTTCTGCCTTAGTCCATCCATCTTACCACATGATTACCTCCATTCAGTCCACCTGACCATGTGATGGTTGAGAGAATATTTCTCTTATCTTTTATTTTCAATCTAAAGCCCTTAAGAATATGAAGAGACAGAATATAAGGTTATTTATTAGGGTAAATGTCTCTTAGCATTCCAGAGGTTTTAGTCCCTCCGAATTCTCACTTATTCTCTCCATATTTCAGTTATTTGTAGCCATTTACTGAGATCTGAAAGTCATTTTGGTGAACATTCTGGGTAGACTCATCAGCAACTAGAACAATTGAAAATACTCAAAGAATAATTACTTAGAGATTATTCTTGAATTTTTCTTGAGTCATGAGTAAACAATATTTAATTGCAATCAATGATTTATTTTTGAACAAATAAATTGCCTAAAATATTTCAACTATTCACTCCCAAGGGATATACACATAATTGTGTCAAGTCTGAGTTTGCTATTATCATTATGCTGTGAGCTGTGCTTATATGACCGGTGTTCCCTAATTTACCTATAACATGTGATGCCACATGTCTTGGTGTTAAACACAACACTTGATCATTCTTAACAGCTTTAACGTGTTTTGCCTTTTGTGTTGCCAAAACAGGATTAGATAGTTGGGTTCTTTCATTGTAAGACATCAAGAGTTTTTTCTGATTATTCAACAGAATATTGTCTACATCGCTTCATCTTGTGTTCAGTGTCATGATATTTGATAGCACCCGATTGGCATATCAAATGAATCATGTCCTCATGTTACCATGTTGAATACGTACTGTTATTGAGGTTTTTTTATGTAGAAAGGCTTAAATTGTGTTAGTTTTTGCTTGTATCACAATTTATGTATTTTCATTATGTATATGCATTTTGTGGAGCTCCAAAAACACTCATGACTTGCATGCTAGTTGTACTGATTTAATTATAGGTTTGACTCTTATTTTTGCACTTTGTATTTAAGGCACTGCTTTCACTATGTTCGGAGGAGAGTGCATCTGCCAAAGGGGCTCTTGACTTGTGTGTTAATCAAATGAAAAATGTCTTAACCTCCAAACAAGTACCTGAAAATGCATCTATGGAAACTATTGGTCAAGCATATCATGCGACAGAAACTTTTGTGCAGGTATCTGCTCTGTACTCCTTTGAGACTTTTGTTAATTAAATTATTCATGGACTGCTGATGCAATGTCTTCAATTTTGCTCTTGCAGGGCCTGTTCTTTGCTAAATCCTTGTTAAGGAAGCTTGCAGGGGGTAGCGATATGTCAATTAACCCTGAAAGAAGTAGAGATACTGATGATGCATCTTCTGATGCTGGCAGCTCTAGTGTGGGTAGTCAATCAACAGATGAGCTGTCAGAGGCACTGTCACAAGTTGAGGCTTGGCTAGGACGTGCTGAATTGCTGCAGAGCCTTCTTGGTTCGGGAATAGCTGTGTCACTTGATGATATTGCTGATAAAGAGTCATCTGAACGTCTTCGAAACAGACTAATTTTAGATGAAAAGTACAGTATGGCTGTATATGCAGCCAAGAAGTGCAAGGTACATGAAATATTGCCTTTCATGTTTAGTTGAATCTGTGTTACAGCCATATTATATATTTTAATTTGCTTAGTGCTTATTGACATCAATCACCATCAGATTGATGTTTTTCCTGTGTGGAATTCCTGGGGCCATGCTCTAATCCGGATGGAGCACTATGCACAAGCTCGAGTAAAATTTAAGTATGTATTTTGGTCCCTCTTCTTGCTTCACAAAGATAATTGCAAAATGGTTTTTTAATAGAAGAATAATTTGTATTCTGGAAAGCATTGTATTCCTTACTGTTTAGCTCATAATGTATAGGCAAGCTTTTCAATTACACAAGGGTGATCCTGCAAATGTGATTCTGGAGATTATTAATACAATAGAAGGAGGCCCACCTGCTGATGTTTCATCTGCACGGTCAATGTAAGATGTCAAATCTTCTAGGACATCATGATTTTTTACTATTGAAAAATTCTTATATAGTAAAACTTTTGTTGCATACATTTCATCTTTCACCAAACTTTTCTGTTCTCCCTATCCATCCATTATATGGTGGTTATTTTACGGTCAAATAGAAGCAGATAAGTACATCTTTCTTAATGTATTGCATCCTTATTAGAATATTGGTTGGTGGCTTAATACAGAATGTAACATCAAAAGATTGTGTACTATCATTACAACAGTGCTGTGGCCATGAATATGAACAGTGTATAGGATGACTATGTCTGTGATGATTTCTTTACACAAAAAGCAGATAATTTTATTGCTTTTGAAAACTCTTATGTAGTTCTGTTTGCTGCTTTTGAAGCATTTGTTAACAGTTATATGGTCACTATATGTCATTAAGACTAACA
Organism: Ipomoea trifida; assembly: GCA_003576665.1. Lineage (NCBI taxonomy): Eukaryota > Viridiplantae > Streptophyta > Magnoliopsida > Solanales > Convolvulaceae > Ipomoea > Ipomoea trifida. The sequence continues at coordinate 18,680,737 of CP025644.1, read as the reverse complement.
CTGTAAAACGTTCTTTATGCATAAATCACATGAATTACCTTAAAGTATTACGACTGGCTTGTTAGTAAAGTTGCTTGACCTGGTTAAAAATTGACAATATATGTTCTCTCAAGGATTTCTGAATTTTTTTCAGTATTGTTTGCCTGACAATATATGTACACAGTTAAAAAATAATATAGTACTTCATATATCTTTGGCTGTTTTGAAAACCCAGTGAACTGCTTCATTGCACTGTTTTGAAAAATCAGTAAATGTATAGCATTGATCTTTTAATATTCTACAGGTATGAACATTTGGCGAGAAGTGCGCCTGCTATTCTAGATGATTCTCTTTCTGCTGATTCCTATCTTAATATATTGTATATGCCATCAACATTTCCACGTTCAGAAAGATCCAGGCGATCTCATGAACCTTCTTCAAATGATTCTGCTGCTAATGATGCTGACTTTGAAGATGGACCTCGTAGCAACTTGGATAGTGTGAGATACCTCGAGTGTGTAAATTATTTTCAAGAAGTAAGTTCAAAGTTACCTCATCATAAGTTGGAGTTGCCTTTTCATATTACTTTTTACTTTTTCCATTTCTCTTTTTATTCTCTAATTCTCTGTTGTCTTCCTTCCTTCTTGGCATGAATAATTTAAGTATCTAGATCAATTTGTAAATAATTAATTGTTATCCTCAATAATTACTTAAACTTTTACTTGTCATGGAACACATCATTGAATATAGTTGGATGTATGTTGTTGTCATTTCATATATCTTGATACATCCTTTTTTGCTATGCCATGTTTGATTAGATTATATTTTGCGAATAAAATATGTATTACTGTAAGCACAAAAAGGAGGTGCAACTCATGTACACAGAAATTTATTCACAGAGAAATTCAACAGCCATCCCTAACGAGAAACTATCCTGATCATGACAAGATAAAAGAAGAAAATTGTAATTGAAGCATGCTTGATTTGTTGATATCTGAACATATTTTCCTATTTTATGAAAGTGAACATTAGTACATTACTTCTTTGTACATCCAGCTATTGGTGTTCTTTTTCTAGCATGGTTATGTAACACTGACCATAATGCATGAGTTTTAGATCACTCTACTCATCCTTTTGTGGCTCTCTTCTTCTTTTATTCTACTTTCTTGTCAGCTCTGGTGTCTTTGAATATGTTCAAAATATTAATATATATTAATACATACACACGGAGAGGTTATAGCATGTGGGAGTGTTCAACTTTTATAGACAATTACAAATGTTTTGGTCTGAGAGAAGGGGATATTCAATTTCTATTACAGACTTACAGTACTGACAAATTATTTAAACTATGCAGTATGCTCGTCAGCTTTTGCTTGATTTCATGTTTAGGCATGGCCATTACAAGGATGCTTGCTTGTTATTTTTCCCTCCGACTTCTGTTCCTCCATCACCTCAGCCATCTTCAGGCACGGTTACTTCATCTACTTCCCCTCAAAGACAAGATTCTCTGGCAACAGATTATGGTACCCTTGATGTTTTGTGTGATTTGTGCATTGCTTATGGGGCCATGCCTGTATTGGAGGAGGTGTTGTCAGCAAGAACCTCAAAGACAACATCACTAGACCCGTTAGTAAATCAGCACACTGTTGCTGCTCTTGCCCGCATTTGTAACTATTGTGAGATTCATAAACATTTCAACTATCTATACAATTTTCAGGTATAATTCGTCTCTTTTTCTTTTGACTCTTTGCTGTTAATGAGATATGTATCATACTCTAATCAGGATCCTCCACTTGCATGCTTGAATCTGTTTAGAGATTACCACTTGCCTCTGCATTTAATTAATAAAGAGTTGTGAGTTCTTATGAAGCAAAGTTTATGCATCTGAATGAACACTGTTTGAATTAAGATCAGATATCAAATGGAATTTCTTAATGTGCTTGGATCCCAAAATTTACATTAATGCCGGCATTATTGTGTCAAATGTAATTTTCCATGTTTTGGTACAAACTACTAGAGATTAGCTTTTAGCATTTTCCCTAAAATAAACTTATCACAAAGGGGGAATTATATGCCACTATGGGTGAATTATTCTTGAATCTCTTACATAGTACCACTTCTATTTTATGCATTTTTATTTTTTTAAAAAAGACTTCAAGATGTTGCTGTAGGAACTAGGAAGCTTTTATGCTCCAAATTGACCCAATATATGAATTTGAGGTTGGAGGTCAAATAGGATAGTTTAATGTGTTGCTTAGATGGCTCCCATAGTTTGCCTATTTGCCATGGAAAATGTGTCTGCATTTTTAGCATTTTTCCTAATATAAAGTTATCATGAAGGGGAAGCTATAGATTACTATGTACTATCAGTTGATCGGGTTAGAAAAATTGCCAATGATGTTAATAATGTTTTTGGCTTTCTAATTGCTATCTATTCACAAATTGATTTTTTTTTAATCAATAGATTATTGTGTGCATCTTGTAATCACATTTTTTCTTTCTATTTTGAATATATTGTGCAAATTTACATCTTTAATAGATTCTATTATCCATCTTCTTAACAGAAGACATTTTCTTTTTCTCTTCTGATTTAAATTTGTTAAGCCTAGTTCCCCAAGTGTTTCAAAGACCTGTTAGCCTGCTACAACTGAAATCTGAATTTAGTAGTTTCTATCTTACATTCTTTGTCTCATTTTTCTCTGGATTTTTTACATACAAATTTTATATTGCTTCATATCCCATTATGTAATTATTTAAAATTACTCAGGTAATCAAGAAAGACCATGTAGCTGCTGGGCTTTGCTGTATTCAGTTATTTATGAATTCATCTTCTCAAGAGGAAGCTATAAGACATTTAGAACATGCCAAGGTTGGTTATCGTTTTAGATACCACAATTTATGCACCTTTTAACTGCTGCACATAAGATCTCCTAGATTTCAATGTTTTCTACAGTACTTTCAATGGCCGTATATATTTATAAAGGCTAGCTTAACAAGCAGTATTTTATGAAAGACTACAAGGTCATTTTTAAAATACTGGGGTGAACGGTTGTTCACAACATTAAGATACATATACATATCTACCAGAAAAGGAACAATATAGCCAATTATTTTTCATATGGATTACTAGAAGGAAACGTGTATAGTTCTCACTTTTTTTTTTCTCTTTAATACCTGTGGATTCTAATCCTTTTGTGTAACGTAGATGCATTTTGACGATGGTCTGTCAGCTCGATCTAAAGCAGGAGAATCTACTAAACTTGTTACCAAGGGTGGAAGAGGGAAAAGTGCCTCTGAGAAGCTTACTGAAGAAGGACTTGTCAAATATGCTGCTAGAGTTTCCATCCAGGTAATTATATTGTGCTACTACGAAACCTGAATCTTGGCTAAATATTTCTTTGTGCTTCAATCTGCACTTATGCATGCTATGTATGTATGTATGTATGTTGCATCTGCATAGAGCCATAGAGAGAATAAAACTTCACCTCTTAAGTGTGCCTTGCTCTTGCTGTTCAAGTCTATTATCTCATAAATCCTATGTGCTATGCTCTATATATGGTGGGCAATGGGAAATGGGTGTTATACATGAGGCTTGCATAGAGAAGCAACAGAACTTGGACTCTGGGGAATATAGCACAAGACTTACAACAGCCAAATTTTGCCCATGAGAACTCCAATAAATCTATTTATTATAGAATATAAGAATGGGCCAAGGTGACTCGATGTCTGTAGTTTGACTGCTAGACTCTGCCACATGCACCACATGTTGCCCTCTTTGAACAAGTAATTTCATTTCCTGTATTGTTGCCTTTATTTTCCAGTCATTTGATTTTGATATGCTGTGTTTATTTCCCCAATGGTATTCAATTTTGGCATTGTTGTGTTTGATTTCATGTTTACTATCAATATGTCAGATTATTTCCCAAGGGTGTGCAGTTCCGACACTGCCATAATAACACAATGATTGAGATAATTAAACAATTGGTTTTTCTTTCATTTTTATTTCTTGTTGCTTGTTTATTTTGCTTGTAATTATTGATGAAGTTTATTCAGTGTTTGGTCCATCAAATATATTGGTGTTTTCACTTTGGGTCTCCAACTTTGATTTTTTCTACATTTAGTCAACTTTAAAAACATTCCACTTTCACTCAAAAATGCCCTTGAGTGCAGTAGGGTGGTCAATTTTTTGAGATTTTCACATGGGGAATTTTGGATATTTTGGACTAAAAGTAGAATGATTTTAAAGTTGAGTATTAAAAGTGGAAATGACACTATAGCAGGACCAAAAGTGGAATAAACTCTTATCAATGGAAGTTATTTGGTATCTCTTAGAGATAAATAAATTATACTCTTTGAATGAGTTGTAAATTGTTGCATGCTGTGTGATTTGCAGATAGATGTTGTGAAATGCTTTAATGATGCAGAGGGACCACAGTGGAAGCATTCTCTCTTTGGGAATCCAAATGACCTTGAAACTTTCAGGTTTGAGTCTTTTTTACTTTCATCTCTTTATTCTTCACTTCTATGTATAACTTTCAACTTGGCCTCTTTAGAACATTGAAAATCCTGATGTGTTTCCCAAACCATGAAGGTGGGTAATGATAAATTGTATACACTTCTTTCCCAACTTGTATACTTGGACTAATTTAAATGTGAATGTGAATGTGAAAGAAATTTGTCACGTGCCTATTCTCCATCGGGCACAAGATGGATGAAATCATGTATAGAGCATATGGTATTTGGTCATTTCTCAATCACACCCATGCTTTCCATTTTATTAATTTCACTCTAATTATTACTCCCTCTCCCATTTTGTGTGTAGTTCAGTTTCCTCAAGTTATTTACAATTTAATTTTTCATAATATTTAGTTTAGTATTATTATATTAAATCTATATATTTAGAAACTATATTAGAAGTATTATTAAACACAAATCTGAATTTAAACATTATTTTAAAAAATTAAGAAAATAATCGGAAAAGAAAGTGTTTGTTTTACTAATGAATAGTAAACATGACAGATAAAAGGTAAAATGGGATAGATAAGTACTTTTTAATCATGGATGTTAGAGCCTTTCAACAATTCATTCCGAAGACTTGGTCTCTATAGTTACATTACAAATGGATAGGAATTTTGTTCTATTACCTCAAGATTTCATTCACCCACTGAGAATTGTTGAAATTGAGGGATTGAAAGACCTGGCGGGTGGAGAATAACAACCACCCGCCAGTTAGGCAGAAGCAAAGTATGTGAGAAAACCAGAGAATAATAGAATATATGAATATATTATAATGAAAGAGTACAATATGTTATTCTCTATGTTCCTAAGTACCTCTATATATACTAAACTACATACAAAATCTATCCTAATAGGAATAGGAAACTAAGTCCACCCTACAAGAGTTTCCTAATATTCAATAAAGGTTTCCTAATATTCAACAAGAACCAAGGTTTAAAAAGGTGTAAACGGGCTTCAGAGTGTTTTGTATTGGCGAGGCAAGGGGTAAGCCACAAGGTGCTTTTAGGCCTAAGCCACAACATAGACCCAAAATAGTTAAACTTAAAATATGTGATTTATTAAATTATGTGTACGTGTGTGTGTGTGTATTTTATTATCAATTATTAATTATATTATTAATATTTTAGATAGTTATAGAGTTCTAGAACTCTAACTCTTAGTTTTGAGAGATTCTAGAATGTGTAATTAACGTCTCTTGTCTCTTAGACTTCCGTAGTAGTTCAAACTATTAATATCCCTTTCTCCGAAGTCTCCATTCAGGGTTGAGTTGCTTGGCCCACGCATTGACACCTCAAAAACCTCCTTGTGTGCACCTCACCTGCATGAGGCGTACGCCCTTTGTTTTGAGACAAGGGCATATGTCTTGGGGTGTAATGCCTAATGCCATCGCCTCAGACTGAGGCGTGCCTCAAAACCACCTTTTTAAACATTGCTGAGAACAAGTTTGTTATTGTGAAGAAGGAGAATATGATAAATATATAGAGAGCCTTTATATCTTTAGGAGACTTATAGTTCATGTAGGGGTCATTTGACTCATTTTGATTAGCCTGTAAAATTTAGGTTCCATTGTAATCTTTATATCACAGATTATATCAATAGTTCTTTCTCTTGCCTACTGCTCATTGCTTTCACCTTACCGATGGCTGGAACTGGAAGTTTCCAAATCATTCAATCTAATACTTTGTATTAGTCAACATGGTATTAGAGCTTTACAAGGTCATTATACCTCCTTGGGGTCGGAACCCTAAGTGGTGCCACTGGGCATTGTACTCTGGCAGTGTACCTGCACATGAAGAAGTCTGCTTTGTATATTTGTGGTCTATGAGTTTGTTGAAGAGGAAGGTGTTTATGGGGTTGTGCGAAGAACAGCGCAGAGAGAAGTGCATTTGATTTCATGGGTGGGCTGGAATTTTGGTTTGATTTTAGGCTCAATATTGGATATTTGTCTACAAAGTATGTAGTTATTATTAAAAAAAAAAAGAAGGGCTCAGGTTGAGACTTTAGATATGGGAACCAGAGGGAATTACCGAATTAGATATTTAGATTATGCCATTACAAAGTCTATGCATGCTATGTGAATTCTTAGTGATCAGAGTTTGGCTCTTGATAGAGCCTCTCTTGATGGATGGTGTGAATACCACATAGAGACTATGTTGTGATGCGTGAGTGTTTGGTGAGAGTGGTCCATGAGAGTAATGTTGGTATATTGGGATGGAGATACGCAAGTTGGTTGCAGAATAGGGTTGTTGAGTGGTTCTATATAATAGTGAAACTTCTTATGTTTGGAGGGGGAGTATGAGATGTTCTTTATGGAATTTCAACTGCCTATTTGTGCAAGTTGGATACCTTCCAACTTGAGAGGGAGTGAGTTAAAAGAGAATGTGATTAATATTTAAATACGGTTTATATATCTCTAGGAAACTTTTAGCATATCTAGGAGTCTTTTGATTTATATAAATAAGCTTTATAAATACTATACTCCATTGTAATTTGACTAATTTCTACTACTTGTTGGTTCTGCCTTAGAGTAGCATCACTAGCTGGACTGTTCAACATATTACTCTGTATTAATTAACAGTTATTAACTAAGAGATTAGATCTGTGTTATTAACACCCTCCATCTCTTTTTGTATGGTCTTACTTTAGAAGCCTTTAAAAGTAAAATAAATCTTTTAATGGTAACTTTTGAGCAGTTTGAAGTTGTAGTAAGTATAACAATGTGATAAAGGTAATGGATAATTGTGTGCCCTAGAAAGAGGTTTGGGGGTAGGAAGTGAAGAATTTCTTCTGTCCAAGTGCCTCCGAGTAAAATTTGTAGTAACTTATAAGAATGTGTTTCATGCAGGAGGAGGTGCGTGATTGCAGAGACTCTTGCTGAGAGGAGTTTTGATTTAGCATTTCAAGTGATCTACGAATTCAATCTTCCAGGTACTTTCTTAATCTTTTATAGAATTGGAATGGACTATCAAATATTTTGTCCTACAACTCCTTGTTTATGGAATATGATTCTAGCTGTCGACATATATGCTGGAGTTGCTGCATCACTTGCTGAGAGGAAGAAGGGAGGGCAATTAACGGAATTTTTTAGAAACATTAAAGGAACAATTGACGATGAAGATTGGGATCAGGTACTCTTCAATTTGTTCTTTGTTGGTAATGTTAGTATGTTAGTGCTCTGTCTATGGTATACTTATAAAATATCATCTCTTGTACTGTTTTCTCAACTTAACACTTGCCAAAAGAAAATTTCAAAGCTTTGGAAGAAATTGAAGCAAATGCCGGAATTATGGTGGATAAAAATACAAATAAAAATTTAAGAGACTTCTAGATTTCGTAGTTCTAATTTGGTCTATGGATGAATATAATTAGCCTTGTTCTTTATTTATTTAAAGTGAGTTGTTTATACTTTAGAGATATTAAATACACCCACCTGTGATCCTAAAATTTGGAAATAGTATCAGCAATCTGAGAGTTTGACTTTGAAGGGAAAATTTATATGTTAACTTGAATATGAAGATGGAAGTTTTAACTAGGTCTTAATCTAGTTTGGATTGGCTAAATGGATTATATTTAACCCATTATATGATCCAAACCCATTGCACTATCACGTCTTCCCTATAGTCCCACGCATCCATCATAGAAGCAATTTATATAGTAAGCCCTACCTAATTTAACCAAATCAGAGATATCAATATGGCATTTTTATCCTTCTTTCAAGCTTATTCAATTATATCATTAAGTTGATAATGAGATAATCTATTATACATGGACTTTGCAGGTTTTGGGGGCTGCTATCAATGTTTATGCAAACAAACACAAAGAGCGTCCTGACCGCCTTATTGACATGTTGACTAGTAGCCACAGGTACCAATTTACGTGTATTCTGATTTTCTCCCGAAAACAGGTTGATTGCCTAGGGCAGTTCATGTGAACTATATTTGGCATATGATCCGCCATGTATGATTAAAGATAAGAAGAAAGATTAAACGGGAATAATGTAGTGCACGTGGGCAACAAAATTCAAATATGTGAATACATGTCATGCAACATATGCAAACAGGACAAGTTTAAAAAATTTAAGGTGCAAACATGGTTTAATATCAATTAATAATAACATTAGCAACAATATTAATAAAATATGTATGCACATATAATATACTATATAATATTGCTCCTACAGTAGAGAATAAATACATTGATATTCATCTTTACCATAGAAATCAACATTAGCCAGCTTCTGTATCCTCTTGATAATAAAGTCACAAGTTGTAAAAACAGAACAATAAACACAATCAACATTACGGTAGAAAATTAGTGAAATCAAAAGTCAAGATATAAATTTTGAGAAACAGTTATCATGCTACGTAAAATTAAGTGAAAGTGAGAAACTAGTATATCCCAGTCAAACAATTTTTTTGCTCAACTGGAAATGGTAGTTTCAGAGGGTTTTTTTTTTGGGTATCCAAACTCAATTAGAAATAATAAAGAAAAATACGCACTTGTCTGAGAGATTTTTTTTTTTGGTGTAACAAAGAGACTGATTTTGGTTTAGTAGTTCATGAAGTTTATAAACTCAAAGCACAGCTTGCCTCCTTTGGAGTCCATGTGCAAAAATGCCTCTTGTGATAAATATTGACCTCCAAAATTAAAATAAAAAAATGAAGGAACCAGTCTGTTAAAAAGAATAAAATACTCATTATCCACTTGGCACGTTCAATTGTTCATCCATAAAGAGTTAAATTTTAAGTTTTTTCATTCTCCAAGGTTTTACAACAATGGCATACTACATAGCCCCTTATTGAAGTGTCAAAGCACCAGATTACTGAGTATATCTGAATTATTTTGACTTCATAATAGCTTGTCATAATACAGTTGATTTGGGGACTTACTTGTAACAGCTGGACTTCAAAAAATGTCAGATTAAACTTGAGCGATATCATCTGAAAATTGTGGTTTTATAATAGTTTGCCATAATACAATTGCGCATACTTTTTTGCCTCATTTCTTATTTTCTCATTATAGTGAGTAGTCTCTCACATTTTGGGTTGGTTGTTGCAGAAAGGTACTGGCCTGCGTTGTTTGTGGTCGTCTCAAAAGTGCATTCCAAATTGCCTCTAGAAGTGGAAGTGTAGCTGATGTTCAATATGTAGCACACCAGGTCCATTTCTTCTCAAACCTGAGTAATTGAAATTTGGATCTTTGGCAGCTTGCCAGACAATCCTTTTATCCTTTCAATCTTTCATGCAGTGTTTTGTGTCTTTTAATCCAGTGCAAAACAAATCGACTCACACTTGGCCTTGTGTTATGCAGGCATTGCATGCTAATGCACTTCCTGTTCTTGATATGTGCAAACAATGGCTAGCGCAGTACATGTAGTAAAATTTCAGTTGTGAAGTTGCATGTTGTAGCAGCGTAGTTGATGAATGAATGAAGTAGGGGTTTGATTGATGTACAGGTGCTCAAGTAGTGGGGCTGAAACAAAAGATTGACTACTTTTTGTTACAATATACATACATACATGATGAATAACACTGTAGAAGCAGGCAGGCAGGGATGGGGTGGGCTTCATTTTTTTATTTGATCCTCCCTCTTTAATTTTCAGGGAAATGGTTTGGTTTCCTGCCCTTGTATGGTTTTTTGTTCTCCATGTAATTACTGACTGGACTCCTAATAGAATGGGAAAAAAGAAAGGTGATTTTTGTTCCATCCGAATCTGAGGCCTGAGGCTGAGGGGAGACAAATTATAACGTACTATGAAATGTTTGCTGTTTGTGTAGAAAGCAGAATGAATAGAACAAAAAATTTGAAGGAAGGAAAGAGTATCTAATATTAAAATGTAAGTATTGGATTGGATCAGAATTTTCCTATTAATGTACTCTCCTTCGTGTGGGGTTCTTTTTCTATCTTACTTTGGGTTTTTCTTCTTCTGTAATTTTCTTTTCATCCATGGATTTAAATTGATTTTTGTGTTTTTTAATTATTTACCTTTTGAGTATAATATTATCTATATTTGTGATTGACCTATGTGTAATTTTCGTAAGTGATGTACTAGTGTGCACTGTGGCCTCCGTAGGTATGCATTTGTACGGTTGTGATAGGATATATTTCCAGGGCTACTTACATGTGCGTACCGCGTGTCTGTTCGGTAGTCGGGAGAAACTATTCATGACCCGGGAGAAACTATTCATGACCATAATCAAGCTTAGAGTTGACCGACCTGACCTAAGATAGCAGACCGAGTAAGGGGTTAGTTGGCACTTGGCAGTAGTATTCGCTTGTCTTGAGATTTGTCCCGAACTAACTCGATCTCCCCCACTTGAAAAGTTAACCTTTATTCCCTTAGTTCAACACATTCGCAGCGAAAACGAGGGCATTAGAAATTTCAGCACACGTGGGGAATCAACAAAGTCTCCGATCTTCCCCTATGTATGGGTCACATGTGTCGTGTATGTCGAGTTTTCGGCATGTGTTCTCTTCCCCTATAAATACTGAATTAAATACTAGAAGGGAAACTTACGACATTTTCCACAAAGCCATTGTCAGCTCGGGGCCTTATAATCCACTGTCACCTTTCCCGAGCCCAATAACTTAAATCAACAAGCAGACGATTAAAGGGTCCACATACGATCCAACCTTACCATTCATAGGTACTTGTAGGAACGACTATATTTGTCACATCAAGTTGGTTCCTCGTGGCTGGGTTTTCATGATATGTATGCACCTTGTTATAGGCTAGTGTGTACTTGGCGTGTGTGTACTATAATACATATGTATATGCATTTACTTGTGGTATTATTTACATTTGATGATGTGTTTATGCACTAGGCACGTATATCAATCAATTAGGAGTTTTGATCTATCTTCCTTATGGCAAATTATGCTTTGGACCCAGGTCCACCTTGCAATGTGGACCTGAGTCCAAAACTACGTCATTTTTGTCTTTTTTTTTTTTTTATAGTAAACATATTGCTGAATATAGAGTTGTCCAAAAATGTGTAAATGTAAAGGTTTCAAAGTGTGAATGTAGAGTATAGAAATCGTGAATGTAGATTTTTGATTGTGTGAATGTAGAGTTGCCCAGAAATGTGTGAATGTGGAGGTTTCAAATTGTGACTATGGAGTATAGAAATCGTGAATGTAGAGTTATGCATGTGTGAATCTGTAATAGAGTTAAGAAGTTCTAGCAACTTGTAGCCCTGTAATGTGTGAATGTGGAATTCTCAAGTTGTGAATGCGGAGTTTACAAATTGTGAATGTAGAGTATAGTTACTAAACATATAATCCTATAATGTGTGATTGTGGAGTTTACAAATTGTGAATGTAGAGTATAGTATATGTGAATATAGACCCAGGTCCACCTTGCAAGGTGGACCTGGGTCCACGGCATAACAACCCCTTCCTTATTGGTGGTGGCGATGCATGATATATGTGTATTTTAATGTGAACATGTGCACAATACAATGTATAAGTGTGGCATGTGTACACTATAGTGCATATACATGTGCATTTATTTGTGGTGTGATTTGTATATAATGATGTATTCGTACACTAGTATGAATTTACTGATATTTTTATTCTTGATTTTGTTACTGGTGTTGTGTATGTGCATTTCAATGTGAATGTGTGCGCAATTCATTTTTCCCTTAATTCCCTTCTCGCAACCAAATCCCGCATTATAAGGCTCAAATTCCTTTAAAATAGCGCCCAAGATGCAAAGTGATAATTTAATTTCAAATTACAGAATATGTGAAGCTGTTTAAAAATTGAACTTCATCTTTCCAATACTTTCCAAGACCTTGCATTTTAGCTCCTTGTTCAATCACTACATCTTTTACTCTATTCAAATTCCCACTGTTTTGTATAGCAGGCCGTTTTACTGCTACTCAACACCATGGGACTTGAGATCTAAAGCTATGTAAAAGTGGAAAGTTTAAAGTCGAAGTCACGAATATTACACTCGTAGAATAGCAACAAGGAAACACTATACTTAACAACTTTACGTCTTCTTTACACAGTTGGCCTATGCTGCTCAGCCACATTACAAGAAACAGCAAATCAGTCCAGAACAAAAAGGTAGGTCTGGTCACTGGTCACACAAACCTGCTTAGGTAATAAAGAAAAACAAAATTAAAATAATAATATTATTAATAATAGTTGCTAGTGATAAATAGATTTAAGCATGCATCAAGTTAAGTTTGTCTGTGCTTATATGTATTTGTGAATTATGCATAAACTAAATATCAGAGTGGCATAGTAGAGAAACAACTATTATATGGCCATATCAAAAAACATATTATATGTGGTCTGGTGGGTGTGGATATTTCCAAGAAAAGAAAATTTGGGAAGAAGAGGAACTATTGTTTTCACTGCATAAGTGGCTTTAAGTGCATTACAAGAAAATGCAATGATCATTCATGTATTTCTTGAAACAATTAAAGTGCCCAAAACTCCCTGATAAAAGTTGTAGTTCTAGCAGCAAAGTCACTAGATGCATAAAAACTAGAAGGTCAAACTATAAAAGAGAGTGGTCTTGTGGCCATCAATATTCTTGAAACTACACAACAATACGAGTCCTGAAGGGATTGAAATTTTAGAGGCCAAGTTTTTCCTGGACAATGATAAATTCCTCTATTCTTTACATTCTATTTTAGAAAAAATATAAGCAAACAAAACCCTAAATTACCATTACTTGAGCCAAGTATTAGGAGTCAGAAAGTCAAGAATCAGAGAAAATTTGTTTGTCCTAAACATAATTTCCATGTGGTTTACATGTAGCGCTAGCAGTGTCAAAGTGTTAAGTATATGTCCTACTATCAATCATCCAGACTAAAAATTTTAAGTTGGCTAAAACTTACGGCATCAGCTGATCTCTTCATTATTCAGCATGTTTAGAACAGCATAAGCAGCTTTCTGGAAATGCTCCTTCTGTTCTTCTAAACTTCTCTTCCTCTCAAGAGCAGTGTCTTTGCACTTTTCTATATCTTCCACTATGTCAGTTGAGTTCTGGTCAATTTCCCTTAGTAGGCACACAAGAAGATAAGTGAAAAGCCAAAGAAGAAATAGTGTTGACCAAATCAGGACAAGTGAGGAAGAAGTAATTTAGAGTTGAGAAAAGTGAAATACATAATCAAGACTAGAATAGCACTCAATCACAAAAACTAAAAAGAAAGCCAGCATAAGTATTTAATATCTAGAGAATGCCAATGATAGAACAACATGATGCTGGAGAACTATGGAGATACAAAGCAGCACATGTAAGAGGGACACCAGTGAACTTTCAAACCCATCACTTTCATTTAAACATTTTGTGTTTTTTTTTTTCTGTTTCTGTGTTCCAACAAACAGAACCAATATTAACAGTGGAGGCACTCACTTTATCATCTTGACCATGTTCTCCATTACAACTTGCACATGTTGTGAGAGATCTGCAGGTTTATAACATTCAAAATATCATTGTCAAAAATACAGAACACAAAAAACACTACATTATTAAAAGCCTGCATAGAAGATCTGAGGCCGCAAACTATCAAAGTTATAAGTAATCTCCACTATTAATTAATTTGAGCTACAAAACATAAAACTCAAGGCCTGCCAGTAACTGAAAGTTATTAATTTTACATTAATGAGAAAAGGACAGGTGAATTATGCCACAGTGAAGTGCCAAGACCAGGGCAAAAGTGATAATTGCATAATATCTAGAACACTTCCCTCCATCTTAGTACCTTTTTACCTGGTTATTCCATTAATGATACATAACAAGTCTTTAGAAAATTCATGACAATCGATTTCCTAGGTTTTGAATGACAAGCAAAAGTAGAGGCTGTCAATGACACTAGGCATCAATACTTCAATTGTGACTGATCAAAATAGTTCGGCTTCTACATGTCCAAAATAGATAAGAAGTAAGCTCTCAGTTGAGAGAATCTGCACAATTATCAAATTGATACAGCCAATCACACATGAATTTGAGCGAACACAAAAAGGTTACTATGATATCTATTGATTTCTCATATCACAGAGGTAATTTAAAATAAAATAAATATTAAAAAAAACACGGAAGGAACCCTGAAAGAACACAGAATTATCAATTATGTAAATCCATATGTACTGCGCGAAAACTAAAAAATATGACCCATAACTTCGAGAGGAAACTAAATCCAATACAAATTATTCAACCGAATGCTCAAAATGTATCAATGTACAAGGCTAAAAGTTTAATGATAAAATACAAAATACAGATTATAATGCAGTAGGCATAAGTTAGGTAAAATATTCCAATCAAAGCATAAAACCTAAATTTTAGATACCGAATTATCAATCAAATAGCAGCTAGAATAATACGTTCTATAAAATCCTCCAATAAAATGTGATTAATAAAATATCACAGCTTAATTGAGCACAACTTCGCTCGAATTGAAAAGGCTACACCTACACGATGGAGAAACCAAAAAAAAAAAGAAAAAAAGATGAGAATTCGAAACATTTATAAAGGATATTTTTAGCTTACTGTTAGGAATAAAGCCTGTTCAGTACATGTTTACTTCAAGCAACATCGTTAATCGTGTGATCGGACAAGCACACTGATTGAAGCATAAATGGAGGCCTTACGAGTGCGTGTATAGATTAAGAGAGAGAGTGAGAGAGATTACCTGAGACGATGGAGTTGAGCTGAGAATCGAAGTCCGAAGTCGGAGCCATTTGAACGTCTGGCGGACACACCGTTAGAACTTTCGAAGCCTCCATTGAAATTTGAACAGAGAGGGAAGGAGTGATGTCAAACATAAAGAGGTAAGCGCGCTGTTTAAATTGTTCTGATTTGTGCGTTTTGACTCGGCCCCTTCTAATAATGAGTTGTTAGGAATAAAGCTTGTTCGGTACATGTTTACTTCAAGCCAGTGGACCGAGTCCATATTTTCATAATTTGATGTTCACAATTTCATAATTTTATGTTCGCAATTTCATAATTCTATATTCAATAGTATCAAAATTATATGTTCAACAATATAACACACCCATTTCAAAGTATAAATTTAACTTGACAAGTGGGTTGGTTTCGTCCCATTGATGAGAAGAATAGATTTTTGAGTCTATATAACAAAATTGTGAATATAGAGGTCAAAAATTGTGAATATTGAGTAATGTAATTTTGTATATTGAGATCTAAAATTGTTAATATAGAGTTCTAAAATTATGAACATAGAGTTTTAAAATTGTAAACATAGACTCGAGTCTACCTTGCAATGTGAACCCGTCCATAGCATAATTTGCCTCTAATAATAATAAGGAATAAGGGTCAAATAGGCCACTGAAGTGCACACAAAACTGCAATTGGACCACTGAACTCAAAAAAACTTTAATTAAGTCTCTGAATCAACCAATACATTGCAATTTTTCTAATTACCTAGTTTCACAGGTATGTTACCGGTTACTTTGCAACTTGGTTGCCATGTGGATTTTTAAAATATTTTTGTTTCTCTGTGGCATTATTTTAATATCTCGTTTTATGTTAAAAACATATAAACTCTCTGTTTCTCTGTCCATCCCCAAAATTTCTGAGCAAAATCCTTTGACGACTCCTCCAAGTGCGAAATGCGGTGAGCTTGTCTGAAATCCGAAATTCTACCATTGGCGATCCTAAGCTAGTGCAAATCCAAGTAAGTCATCTATATCTTATACTTTAGTCTTACAATACTAAGTTTTTGTAAGAAATGCAAAGAAGATGATTGTAGGGTTTATACTCGTGGGTCTTTGTTTTTTGTTCACGATTGGGTGTTGTAGGGTTTATGCGTCTTCTCCATCTTCATCCATCTTCCACACCGGGAAAAGACGTGGGTAGATTCTTCAACAACAAATTCCAGATCGTTTTGTCCATCTTCATCCAACTTCACTAGGCGTAATGTCAACTTGCAATATGAGCCTGCTTTGTATTGCAAATGTGGGTTGAAATCTTCGTTATGCATAGCTCATGATAGTGGCCGAAAATTCTTTGGTTGTCAACAATGGAAGGTTAGATTACAATTATTGATATAAAAGTCATTTGGGTATGGAGTTAATTCATATGAGGTATTTTTAAAAATTAATTTGTGTTATATGTCAATTATGTAACAGGAAAATGGTTGTGGATTTTTGGTATTTATTGATGATATTCTGATGAATGCTCAAGTTCAAGAAATCCCGGTCATTGATTATCTGTCCAAATAGGATGGGAGAGAGTTAAGATGTCAATAGGTGATTCTACTCAACGCATTTCGCACTTGGAGGAGTCGTCAATGGATTTTGCTCAGAAATTTTGGGGATGGACAGAGAAACAGAGAGTTTATATGTTTTAACATAAAATGAGATATTAAAATAATGCCACAGAGAAACAAAAATATTTTAAAAATCCACATGGCAGCCAAGTTGGCAAAGTAACCAGTAACATACCTGTGAAACTGGGTAATTAGAAAAATTGCAATGTATTGGTTGATTCAGGGACTTCATTGCAATTTTTTTGAGTTCAGTGGTCCAATTGCAGTTTTGTGTGCACTTCAGTGGCCTATTTGACTCTTATTCCTAATAATAATAAGCGTTAGGGTGTGTTTGGTTCGCACATGGAATCGAAATTACAGGGTGTTTGGTTGGGAGGGAGAAATTAAAGGCAAAAGAAATTGTAATCCGGTGGGAAAGAATAAGGCAGGAATTTAAATTACATTGTTTGGTAAACAAGAATAACATATGTGAGAATTAAAAGAGAATAAGTAAATAAAGACTAGAATATCATTATATTATTATATTATTATATTATAATAATAATAGTAGTAGTAATAAGGGTAAAAATGTAAATTACCACTGAATCCCAATTCCACAAAGTGTGGAATTGCAATTCATAGGAGGAACCCATGAATTGCAATTCCATGTACTAGTACAAAAACAGGCATCTGCGTCCGGAGTTTTGGACTATCTGCGTCCGGAGTACCCCGGACGCAGATAGTCACCAGCTGCGTCCGGAACTGGGCTGTTTTTTTTTTATTTATAAATATCAGCTGCGTCCGGAACTGGACAGTTTCGGAAGCAGCTGAGATTAATTTTTTTTAATAATAACAGCTAATTTTTTTAATATCCTATTTATTTTGTTGTGTACTCCAAATAATTTTCTGTAGCATCTACAACTTCTGTCCAGTTCTCAACACATACACATCAAACCACACCAAATTTACAAATCTCAAAGCTAATAAATTCTCAAAACAATAATCTATCAAACAACATCTATAAACAACTTCACAAATCTCAAATCTCAAAGCTACTTCAAAGTTTTCAAAACTTCAACAATAAATAACACTTCAAATCTAAATATTTCTCAACAATTCAAATTAAAGCTAAGTTACCAACACTTCAAATCTTCAAATTTTTCAAAATACTTTATTCAAGCAAAGTAAACACTACTAAATTAATAAAAAACTAAGTACCAACACATACATCATTACAATTTCATAAAACATCATAAGTAAACACTACTAACCTTTGCTTTTAAGTTATACAATTTAAGCATTGATGATAACTTTGTAAATTTACTACATCCAGAAAACAAAGGTTTTTCAGAATTTTCAAAAAAAGTTTCAAACTCTTTGAGGCAGTTCATTCAAATCCCTTTGCATATCACGCATCAATTCATCTAGCCGGTCATTGTCTTCATCATTTCTAACATTATCTTCTTTACTTTGATCTTTCTCTACATCTAATTCGACATCATTTGTACTAAAAGGTACATTTTCACCATGCCATATCCACCGGTTATATCCTTCTTTAAAACCACGACGTATCAAATGACTCTTAATTTCTTCAGTCCCACGAAACTTTTTTAGATTTCTACAATCACAAAGACACACTATATAATTTTCACCAATTTTACTTGCATATTCCTCTGCAATTTGTACAAAATCTAGAACACCATTGACATATTCAAGTGTATTACGTTTCTTATACATCCAACTCTGATTCATATCTCCTATTGTCACACAACATTTATAATATGAGAAATGAATTAGTTTATTTGAGCTACAACTTAAAGGCTCAAGTTCAATAATTGAAAATTTAAAATTTAAAATACTACCAAAACTAATTAAAAATTTATTGGACACTTTGTTAATTTTGGTTATATACTTTATTGAGTATTTACTTATATACTTGAATGTGATAATTATTTCTTATTTATTGGACACTTTGTTAATTTTGATTATATACTTTATTGATAATTATTTGATTTACTTGAATTTTTTATAATTACTTAGCTTCTTATTATTTATTGGACACGTTATAGGCTCAAGTTCAAAATTTAAAATTTAAAATACTACCAAAAACTAATTAAAATTTTATTGGACACTTTGTTAATTTTGGTTATATACTTTATTGAGTATTTACTTATATACTTGATGAATTTGATAATTATTCTTATTTATTGGACACTTTGTTAATTTTGATTATATACTTTATTGATAATTATTTGATTTACTTGAATTTTTTATAATTACTTAGCTTCTTATTATTTATTGGACACGTTATAGGCTTAAGTTCAAAATTTAAAATTTAAAATACTACCAGAAACTAATTAAAAATTTATTGGACACTTTGTTAATTTTGGTTATATACTTTATTGAGTATTTACTTATATACTTGATGAATTTGATAATTATTTCTTATTTATTGGACACTTTGTTAATTTTGATTATATACTTTATTGATAATTGTTTGATTTACTTGAATTTTTTACAATTACTTAGCTTCTTATTATTTAGGGAAAATGGCATCTTTAGTCCCTCAGTTATAGGGGTAGTGTAGACTCAGTCCCTGAGTTATGGTTGTATGCGAGTTTAGTCCTTCAGTTATTCGCGAAGTGGCGAGTTTAGTCCCTGGGCATTAAATTTGACGAAAAAATTTAAAAATAATCAAAATTTGAGGGGTAAAATAGGAAATTCATACTTTATTATTCTTCTTATATCAAAACAACTTTTACAACATTATTTTTCACTTCTTAGCATAATTATTTTCAAGATTTTTCATTTTAAAAGCATTTTAATAACTTTCAAATGACTTGTTAGGAACCTGACTCTCGTATAACACACTTAAAACTTAACACAAATAAAGAAATGCACTATCATTGTATTTAGGTGTATGAAACACACTATTTTAACAAGTTTTTATTTTTTACTAAGCAACAAATGTAATAAAATTAAAACTTTTGAGAGGATAGTGTAAATTTTTAATTTTATTACATTTGTTGCTTAGTAAAAAAAATAAAAACTTGTTAGGATGATGTGTTTTATACACCTAAATACAATGATAATGCATTTCTTTATTTGTGCTAAGTTTCAAGTGTGTTATACGAGAGCCAGGTTCCTAACAAGTCATTTGAAAGTTATAAAAATGCTTTTAAAAATGAAAAATCTTGAAAATAATTAGGCTAAGAAGTGAAAAATAATGTTGTAAAAGTTGTTTTGATATAAGAAGAATAATAAAATGTGAATTTTCTATTTTACCCCTCAAATTTTGATTATTTTAAAATTTTTTCGTCAAATTTAATGCCCAGGGACTAAACTCGCCACTTCGCGAATAACTGAGGGACTAAACTCGCATACAGCCATAACTCAGGGACTGAGTCTACACTACCCCTATAACTCAGGGACTAAAGATGCTATTTTCCCTATTATTTATTGGACACGTTATAGGCTCAAGTTCAAAATTTAAAATTTAAAATACTACCAAAAACTAATTAAAAATTTATTGGACACTTTGTTAATTTTGGCTATATACTTTATTGATAATTATTTGATTTAATTGAATTTTTTATAATTACTTAGCTTCTTATTATTTATTGGACACTTTATAGGCTCAAGTTCAAGAATTTAAAATACTACCAAAAATTAATTAAAAATTTATTGGACACTTTGTTAATTTTGGTTATATACTTTATTGAGTATTTACTTATATACTTGAATTTGATAATTATTTCTTATTTATTGGACACTTTGTTAATTTTGATTATATACTTTATTGATAATTATTTGATTTACTTGAATTTTTTATAATTACTTAGCTTCTTATTACTTATTGGACACTTTATAGGCTCAAGTTCAATAATTGGAAATTTAAAATACTATCAAAAACTAATTAAATATTTTACCAACTAAAACTAACTAAATAATTTAAAATTTAAAATACTAATTAAAACTAGCTATTTACATATAAAACATATAATAGCAAGTATATAGATATAATAATACACAATTTTTTTAATTCAACTATCACAATATTAATACCTAATATATACAATAATACACAATAATTAATCAAAATTAAATTTAACAATAATAAATATTTATTATGTATAAAACAAATAAATAAAATAAACAAATAAACATACATACCTGATCGGCGACGGGACCGGCAATGGCGAACACGGGGAGGGCGACCGGCGCGGGGTGGTGCGGCGAAATGCGGAGGAGGACGATCGGCGGCGGGATAGTGCAGCAGCGGCGTCCGGCGGCGAGGAGGTGCGGCAGTTCGTCCGGCGGCGAGAAGCAGCGTGCTGGGCGATGGAGGTGTGCAGCGGCGGCGGCGTTGGAGGTGGACAGCGGCTGGGCGGCGGAGCGACGACGGAGGAGATGCGAAGGGTTTAGATCCAGATCTAAAAATATATATATTTTTATTTAAAAAATTAATAATAATTCGGACGCAGCTGAGATTAATTCTTCGGACCAGCTGCGTCCGAAGTTCCAACTCTGGACGCAGCTGGTGAATATCCACAAACCAGCTGCGTCCGAAGTTGGAACTTCGGGCAGCTGGTCCATTTTAAAAAAAAATTAATTACAAAAATGCCACCGCGTCACTTTGCGCGTCCAGAGTTTCAACTTCGGACACAGCTGGTCCTACATTTTTTGTCTATTCTGTACTAGTGATGATTTGAGGGAATTGCAATTCCCTCCAACCAAATAATGGAATTGTAATTCCATGGAGTTTGGTAGGAATGGAATTGCAATTACATCCAACAAATACTCCTTAGAATGGAAGTAATTGCATTGTAATAAGTTTTGGTGAAAGTATTTGGCATGTTGTAGTAGGGTGAATTAGAATGATTACCAATATTAATGTGTTTGGTTGTGTATGACGTTATAATGGGAATAAATGTTTTAAAAATACAAAAACAAAAAATCAATGTAATCAATCCAAATATAACAATCCAAATCATCAATTCAATATGAACAAAAAAATCAAAACAAAAATCTAAAAGCACTAATTCAAACTTAAAACTTGGACTACCAATGAGATGGAATGATACCCCTATTAATTAAGTAATGAGATGTTTTCAAAAAAAAAAAAGTAATGAGATTTTTAATTGACGGTGTTGGATATGGCACTACGGCCCATAAAGATAAGAGGTCCAAAATATATGGCAGTCGAATTCATATGCGAAGCCCAATCAGGATTACAGCTTAGTGATATCTGCTATTTTGTACAATTATTCACCCCTTATTCTAGTTGTTTTGAAGGTTATTTTCTGTATCCTAGTGAAATTGGGAATTGTTTGTGTGTTATATTGTCCAAGTGCTGAAATATCTACAAGGAACAACAAAGGAAGAATATTGGACAAGTTCTGGAAGAAAAGGGAATTGCAATGAAGAATACAAGTTGGAAAAGAATTAAAAGATGCCTAATGGGCCAAGGCCCATCTACCTCCTATATATTTGACATATTCTCTACAATTTAAGGAAGTTCTCTTACAGAGTTCTGAACCCTAGTTTTTAGTTTATATTTTCCCCAGCATAGTTTAGACTAGTTTTACATTAGATTATTTTATTTCAAGATTTGGAATCAAGGATTGAAGTTGGATTTTTTATTTATCAGATAAGTTTCTGTTCCCTTTTAATTCTTGCAATGTTTATATGGTTATTAATTATTGCTTTGTTTTGTTTACTTCCATCATGCGGGAGTAGTTCGTTTATGGGTTTGGATTAGGGATCCATTGTTAATCTTGATGTTCAATTGGTAATTAATTGCATAAAGGGATTGAATCTTTTACCTAGGGTTTATGTTGATTTGGGGATTTCTTTACACTAGTTATTGGTTTGTGGCCAGAATTAATTGCTAGTCTAGGAGAGGGATTCATTACAACGAAAGTTGGATGGAGACCTCGAGCCTTACCAATTTCAACCTAATTTTCCTGCTATGAAAGTAGAGGTAATATAATTTTTGGGGCTTACAATGCTTAGGTGTTTAAGGTTATAATTGATGCATCACGACAGTGGGGCAATTTTAGCCTAATTCTCTTATTGATTACGAAAGTAGCTGAGTAGAATTCTTATGTGCATTGCCCATATATCCCTTGGTTAATTATTCTTTCCCTAATCCTGAGTTGGTTGGAACATCAAGATTACATTCCCCCTAATCTGGCCCATATCTTTTATCATATAGTTTTCACCTTAATTAATTGCTTTCTTTTATTCCACATCATTCAGTCTTTGCTACTTGGATTCTATAAATTCATATACTCTAGTGCCTAGTAATTCACACAGTTTCGTGCCATAACACCAATCCTCAGCGGAACGGCATTACACCCTTTTACACTCATCATTTGTGCTCATCACTCAGCGTAAGATCAACCCCGAATTAAACATTATTTGTATTGAATCATTGTTGTAATCATTGTATTATTATATTCATGTGGGGTAGTCATGCCTTACAATTATATATTTGTGCGAGTTATTTTCATTGGGTTATCTATGATTTTCACAGTTATGTTGGCCTACCGTTGACTAACCCAAGAGTCATAAAACCAACAGACAAGTAATTAAATTTTATAGTTGTGTTTTAAAAAGTTGTCAACGAAACACTAATTATGATTTTGATTCATATTCCTAGTGTGTAAACCCATAACATACACACCCTTTAGAGTCAATTTCATTATTTGTCCTAAATTTATACGTGTCAGTCCACTTTTTACTTGTTTTTAAAAATATTCGCATTCGATTTTAGTATTACTGTAGCATGGCCATATTTTAAACAATTTGATGAGCAAATTAATTGAAATTGGAAATTAGGGACTAATTAATTGAAAATGGGGAAACAATTGAATGATCAAAATGTTGATTTCCCCTAAACTAAATAGAAGATCCTTTCAAAAAAAAAAAATAGTGTTGAGATTTTGTTGTGCCCGTCGGCCTTTAGCTCCTAACCGTGAACATTGCATGTTGTAGGGAAATAGTAAAGGAATAGAGAGAACAAAGAATAGGGAGAAAGTGTTTTATTCCATCATCCATGTACAAGTTACAAAGGACATATATATATAACAATAGTAATAATAACAATCATAATGGTGACCGTTACAACAGTTACAAAATAATGGCCACTAAATACATTTCTTTATAACACTCCCCCTTGGACATTATTTATCCACGATCTTACTTCGTTAAACATTTGCTAGGAAAACCCCGTGGGAAAAACCTAGACAATAAAAGAGTATACGGTATATGAATGGTATATTCAAATACTTTCATGCCTCGTTAAAAACTTCACTAGGAAAACCACATGGGAAAAACCTAGTTGAAGAAAAGAGTACATGATATTTATAAACTCATATATAGTCCTGGTTGCCTCATTAAAAACCTTACACTAAGAAAACCCAGTGGGAAAAAACTTAGTTAAGGGAAAAGAGTACAACCATAACTTGTTGCGTTTTAATCTTCAGGATTTGCAAGAGTTGGTGGTCTTCTGGACCAATAATCTCTATGTATGTTGTTGCTCCCCCTGAAGACAACAGCCTTCCTAATTGCCTCGTTAAAAACCTTAACTTTAGAAAACCCGATGGGAAAAAACTTAGTTAAGGGAAAAAGAGTACAATCATAAGTCTTCAGGGCATAATCTTCAGGATTTCGGGGTTCGTCTATTTAAGTATTTATTTGCAATTTTCTCCCCGTTTATTATATTATACTCATGCCTCGTTAAAAACCACACTAGAAAAACCCAATGGGAAAAATCTAGTGAGGAAAAGAGTACATGGTATATAGATTGCAAAAGAGTACAATTGTTGGTCCTTTTAGGACCCACCCAATCTTCAGGATTGATTTAAGTAAATGTAGTCCACATCTCCCCCTGAAGATAACAATCTTCGATTTCTACATTGCTTAAAATAGAATAACTGTTTCAAAAGGAACGTAGAGGAGATGATATGACAATATTCAAGATTGTCACTATAAGTTAACATTTTATATAATTATCCCGTGACTCTTCTCGAGCCTATATATGTAGGTTGAATATAGTCAATATTCCTTAACCATACCCACTTTAAACCATGCTTTTATTATCCTCCCGTAAGGCAGTGAAGGTAGAACATGCATAACCAAGTGATCTATGAGAAACACATTGGTTTATCACATATCTTTACTAGAGGATATTTGGAGCACTAGGAGTTATAGGTGATTTCATTGTAAGGGCAATGTCAATCCTAATACAATCACAGAACTTCTGGTTCTTCCGTAGTGTTCCGATAATAATGAAGTAATGGACTTCAAGTCCCTGAATGTCCTTAGCATCATTTTTGAGTCTAAACGGTTTTCTTTTCTTCTTCAGGAGATATAACCGTTAGTGTGATAAGTCAATCAGACTTATCCATATGAAATGTGTTAAAGACATTTTAGAATAGGCTAACTGGTGTATAAATTCGTTTCAAGGAAATACTCGATTTGTAGGTCGAGGTGATACTTGGTTTACCAAGTCCTTTCATTTCATTTTTAGAGCTAATACCATTTTCCTGCTTCAGGAGAAAATTACTCAGTTAATTGCTTTACTATTAAGTAAAGCCTTTGTACTTCAACAACAAATATGTTGTAATATTATTTTGAGAATTATAAATCCATCGAGGATCAAATTTTAATAATTCTATGCTCATTTACAATTCAATAAAGAACACTTATGGTACATATTATCCCTTCTAAATGAGGGTAATAACTCCATTCGTAATCCTTTAACGAATTCAAAATGACACATAATTTCTTCTTCAAAAAGATGAATTAATCAGTCAATTATGATCTGTGCTAAGATCATATAAAGATCATATCGTCCAAGACCTTATTGTCATATGGTTATGATGTTTATTAGCTGCATATCTAAGTTTATTCTGCCAATTATCTTATATAGCGGAACTTAATGTCATCATACATGGGAGATTTGATTAAAATTAATCAAGGGTTTCTGCGTTAACCCATATGCTACAAATTAAACAATCGCTATTATATCACCTTATTGTTTTCATTTCTCTTTCGTACAAACATCCATTTGTAACCAACAAGGTTATTATTCAATGGTGTATGTATTGTCAAGAGAATCTGTTTTAGCGAGTTGAGCTTTGCCTTAATTGCTCCATTAAATATTAAATAATGAGGATGCTTCTGGCACCTCACCTGGATCCAGTTTATTTAATTGAGCAACTATATAGGCGTGTGTTGTCGACAACTATATAATTTTCTCCCAAAATCATGACAATTTTTAACCAGATCATTGACATTTCCCAAATATTAAGATCTGATTGTTCCGCATCCCTAGTATTAAGTTTGTTGGTGCACCTTACTAGGGTTTTCGTCATCTGGACGAACGTCTTCAGGACATAATTTCTTTTAAGGCAAAAGTGACAATGTTTCTTTGCTAGCATTATGTTTCATATCTCTTAAACCGATAGATCTCCTTAGGGCGTCAAGGAGTATCGAGATATATATTATTTGGTCCAATTTGGGGATTATAAATGGGACCTTGTCACTCTTTTGTGATCAACATGATCAGTGTATATATATATACATTATTGGTATATATTTGGCAGATTATTTGCTAATATCACAAATAGATTATCTACTAAACTTCTGGTTCAGTTTTACTAGTACGTGGATTATAATGAAGATCATGTCATTTCATGGGATTTCTCGGCATTTAAATTTGGGTATATCTCCCCCTAATGCCGTGAAACTGATCTTCAGTATGCAGTCAGCGTATCTATTGATTCCTTATCATGGGCTTTATGTAAATATATGGAGTTTTATAGCCTATAAAAGATACGCAAAAAGTGGTAATATAGCAATTGGACTGCACACTAAGAATAAGAACGCAGAATGGGAAATGTTTACACGTACTAGGTTGATGGGGGATTGATACTGATATGCAGTTTGCTAGATTTGAAAATATATCAAGTATGATGTCCCCAAAATCATCAATACCTGGTTGGGTCTTATCACGACATTTTGGCAAACCAAATGATACTCATAAGTATGGTATGATTTCACAAGAGTGTCGAAATTTTTTAATTTCTTCTTATTACCAGAATGATCTTACGGATGATTTATTCATATCGGGATGAACTATCATCATTGGGGGATAGTGATCTTCATAGATCATGCACCCGTTCAAAGATATTTGCAACAGAACTACTGTTGTAATTTATAGAGGAAGCACCTATCACTTGTGGGATAGAAATAAATGATAAGGTATTTTCACGCATTGTTGATTTGACATAGTGTCACTTTAAACTGGTAGAGTAAAAGTGAGACTCGACCGGAGCTCACAAAAGGAACCTTATCAATAATGGTATAAAGAATTGTAGAGGTTTGTATATAAAGATTATACCAATAGGGAACATCACTAAAACGATGTTGAATGAAAAGGTAGGTTTATCAATATGACCAACAAGAGCATTTGCTTCAGGCAAGTTACTTGGTTGGATTCAACATTGTGATGTTCTGTTATGTTTCAACAAAATACTTCGGGGTGTGGCACGCACGTGAACAGTGCCTTTGATACCACACATGAAGCATCTTTGCTGCTGGGCCAAAGTTATATATGAATGAGGTTGCCCTCGGCTAGTTGGATTACTTAAGATTGCGACACAATTGTGTGAATAGCTGATTTAGATTTAGTCACTGACTTAAAATCTTTAAAGCTTGAAATCAGTCCAATTGTGTCTTTTAGAACAGGAATCCTACAGGGATTTCTCTAAGACATATAATTGTTATCACAAGGGATAAATTAATGTTTAGCAACAAGTGCAACCGAGCAAAACCATGTCACGTTTTGTGGTATGCAAACCCAAGAATAAGATACCAATTTTTGTCAATATATTCTAGAAGCTCACTTCATGGCCTATAGCAATAAGTATTACCAACGAGAATACTATGATGGTACACATTACCACAATTAAAGCAAATTTGAGTAAATAGATGTTCTCAAATTTGGACAAGAGAATTGGAATTATGCAATTGTGAGCTAAAAACGAGGGTTCGCCTTTAAGAAACATAGGTCCAAAATAACATCTGATGGAAGAAGATTTTAAGAAATTGGGTTAATGAAAGAATTAAGCCCAAATCTAAAATCAAATGGGTCGAGCATTTAAAGCTAGTTCAAATGCTTTGAAACAAAAAGGACCCAAAAAAAATATAACGGCTTAAATTTTAAGCCCAAATTAAATTAGCCTAGAATTTAATAATTGTAATAGGCTTCAATTTAATTTGCTGAACAGCATAATCCATCATTTTGATTTATGAACTGAACCTAATAACCTTAATAGGCACAATTTCAATTAAGAAGGACATTATATTGTTGATTGGGTTAGTTGAATTGGGCATGACCCAGACCAACATGATGTATTTAAAAATAATTGAGCATATGTGAAACTAGCTCAACATTTTGCCTTGGCCCATCAAAAAAAAGCAGCATACGTGAATCAAACCTAGTTGTCTATTCACCCGCAGCCAATCGCAAGAAGGAAAAACGGGAAGACAAAGGCGAAATCGACACCACAGTGCCTTACTGTCGACGTCCACCTCCTGCAGAAAAACGTCGGCGCCTCCCCATCCGACACAAGGAAGAGGGCGCCGTCAGTCGTGAACAACACCCACTGGCGGCATCGTCCTCTACCGTCGCCAGCCCACGGCCGCGTCGGTGATCCTCCGAGCAGATCAGACCGTCGTTGATGCAACGACGCCGCCATTGCTGCCGGACCAGCCAGACGCCATTGCGCCGGAAGTCGCAAGTATGCAAGAGCAGGAGCAGCGAGCTAGGGAACGAGTTCCGCCGCCGCGATCTGCGATCTCCGCTGCGAACATCGTCGCCTGAAGTGGAGCCGAAGCGCCGAACGTACAGGACCTTCGTATCCATCGCAGATGCGCCGATCGTCACGCCTCAGTCGCTGCCTGCCGATCGCCGGCCTTTACGTATGCAAGTACCTCCGGGGCCGTCGCCGACGCAACCAACCGGAGCAAAAAAAATCAAAACAGGTTTTGATTTTTGATTTTGATTTTTGCAAAAAAAACTTTGTTCCAAAGAGTTAAAAAAAAGGTTCGTTCCTTTTTTTTTTTTTTTTTTTTTTTTTTGGGTTTCGAACAAAACAAAAAAAATAAAGAAAAAGATTTTGTTTTGCTGCTTTCGGAAAACAATTGTATATAATCTGATATCATACAATGTTCTATGTTAAGCAGATAAGTTTTCTACTAAAAAGATGATATCACCTCTATAATATTGCATAGACATAGTAGACCAAAAAAAATATATGATTGATGTAGGAAATATCTATGTTCATATGAAATAGATATGTATACACACCGTAAAAACTCACCGATATAGGATATATGCATGCAGGCAGAAATTATTTTAGGATTCAAATACAACTTGCATTCAAAAATGCATATCATAACAAGTATAACTTTGAAAAAATGCATTAAAATTACCGTTCACCACGGTGTACTGAGCGTGCTGATAACGTGTTGAGATTTTGTTGTGCCCGTCGGCCTTTAGCTCCTAACCGTGAACATTGCATGTTGTAGGGAAATAGTAAAGGAATAGAGAGAACAAAGAATAGGGAGAAAGTGTTTTATTCCATCATCCATGTACAAGTTACAAAGGACATATATATATAACAATAGTAATAATAACAATCATAATGGTGACCGTTACAACAGTTACAAAATAATGGCCACTAAATACATTTCTTTATAACAAATAGAACATTTTACAGTAAGCAAGTACTTAAACTGTTATAAAAATGAGTTCAAAAAAAAACTGTTATAAAAATATTTACTGACGGCAATTATGTAACGCATAACAGATGACTTGTTAATTAATGATACTTTGTTCCTAGTAAGTCAATAATAACGCATCTGTATTGTTATTGCAAATGTGCAATATACATACATGATACATATATATTTATAGAGAGAGAAATTAGAAGATACAGACAATTAAAATAAATAAATAAAAAAAACAACGAAGAAAAATATGATGGATTATAAGCATATTATTGTGGGGTTTGTATTTATCCATTATTTGTCTTTATCGGTGTTTGCAACAACGGGTCTTGTTTATAAAGATATTCCAGATATTCCAGAGAGTGAATTCAGAGAAAGGTTAGACTACTGCATTCGTTTGCTAAAACCGACAAAGGTTGTAAAAGATATCGATCCTGAAATTACCAGGTCATATTTAATGGCAATGGATTGCATGGATTTGCTTTGTAGATTAGGTATGGATTGTATACGTTAGCTAGCTTGTAACCAGGCCTTTATTTAAAACACTAGCATTTTGTACGTGTATTCAAAAATTTATGTTCAATATTAAAATAATATTAAACAAAAATATTTAGTTCAAATTATATTTAGTAATTGTTTAAAGTGGTAAATTTTTATTTATCATATTTAAAAAATAACAGCGAGAAAGAATTTATATTTTTGTTTAATAATAATGTAAACAATTTTCATGAAATTTATATCTAGAATTTTTTTTAAAAATATTTATTATACTAAGCTAGTAATATTATATTGTTATGTATTAGTTTGAGATATATGCTTTAGTTTTATTAGTTGATTAATTAATTAGTGATTTATTATTGTGCATTTTATTATTTATTTACACTTTTATGATGTACATTTGCTAGTTTAAAAGATTTGTAATATTGGATTTTTGCCTTCATCTTTAATTTGATCTTGGTTTCGTCTTCATCTCTGATCTCAAATTTTGGAATATTCAGTTAATCAGTAAATTAAAATGAATATCAGTTAATTATGAAAAAAAATTGGTGACAAAATAATTGAAAACATTTTTATTTGATAAAAGAGTGACAATCAATATTTAAATAAATGTCATATTTTTTTTATTGTTTATATTTTGTGTTATTAGAAAAATTCTAAAGTAATATATGATTGATACCTTATCGATCGTATTCATATATTATGTATTTCTTACATTGTTGCACAAAGTATAATTACAAATCATTATCAATAATAATCTACACAATAATGTATAACATATAGCCATATATAATGATATGGTAAGGTTGGTTCTATTGTCGATTGACATCGGGAGTGTTTAGTAAATAACTGTTAGCTGATTGGGTTAGTGGGTTTGACTAGTTGATAACATTAGCTGATTATAGAAAGATGTTTGGTAAATTAGCAATTAGCTAATATCTGATTACATACAAAATGACTTTTTTCAAAAAGTTGATCCAAAAAGCTGCTTTAAGCAACTTTTTGAATTTTAGCGTTTTGGAGCTATACGTTGTTATAAAAAGCTAATTAGTTGAACACTCATATTGGTTATTTAACAAAGTCAAACAGCTAATAGTTGTCAAACAAGTCAAAATTAGCTGATAAGCTAACTATATTACGAAACGGGGCCATCCTAAATTCTCTCTACAATTTCGGCCACCTAACCAGATTTTTCTGTCTCTGCCCCTGTATACATAAATAATATATGCATTGTATGTTGAAAATTTATGTAGTAATAGTGATTAATATTCTAAATATATTATTATAAAAGTTTAAATAATACTCCGTATTTGAGATATTTGGTATTATAAATATTATTTTAAGTTTGATGAGAATTTATTTAAATTATTTTTCGATATAAATATTGATATTAAACTTTGCGTTAACCGAAAAATACTCGATCCCGGAGCGGCAAAGTACCTTGCCGGAAGGTAATACATGCATGGTTAATGCATGTATATATGTATGTATGAAATGCATGCATAGGTTCACATTTGACTTTGCATGCATGCAAATTAACCGAAAGGGTAATGCATTCAATTAACCTTTTGAATTGGTTAATGCATGCCAAAATGGTTAAATGCATGATTACGTAGTTATATTACGTATTGCAAGTTGTGCATGGTCGATATAAAATTAGCATGCATAAATACGTACGCGTATTTATATTTATATTTATTTATTTATTTTTCATGGTGGAAATATACACCTTCCATTTCATTATATGTATATGGTTTCGGGGAAGCTTTTCCAGTGGGGTGAAAGAATAAAACAAATGGGATATTTTGAGAGAAAAATTTAAATGCTCAATAATCATATAAAGTGGATTTGACTTCTTGACCTCTATGATAAAATATAGATACTTAACTATTTAAATTAATTCATTTTTAAATAATTATATATATGTATATATATGTATGTATAAGGAGCCCCTATATATAAGGGATAGAGTGGGAGAGGGGTAGCTGCTCTCACTGTCTCATACTATATTTGTCCATGTCTGATTTGGTTAAATTAACGAGATTTTTTGAGGGAGGAAAATCAAGTGGAACAAATTAAGGAAAGGAGAAGCAAGTAAGCTTGGCTACTAAATCTTCTAAATTTTAAAAGAAGTCAAATGGAAACAAGTTTGTTTCCTGTTGGGTTTGTAGCGGTACACATTTCAAAAAGTACTATAAATTTTGGAAGAAATGTTAGGCTCAATTTCAAAGCCAAGGTAAAGGTGAAGGTAGTGATTATGCCTAAGAGCATCCTTATCAGTTGGAGTTTTTTCTCCAGATTTTTGTGGGCCCCAGCTTCCACCTCATCATCCACTATCTCATTCAATCACAAGAACTCTTCCCCACACTAGTTTGAGTTATTTCTTAGTTTTTTGTGGATCCACCATTTTATCCCACTATATTTTAATTATTTCTTTATCTATTTTGTTTATAAATTTATAATTGTATTAAAAATAATTAAACATAGGTGATGGAACATAATTATAGGCAAAAATAATTAAACAGAGATCCTGGAACTATGGAAAAGTTGAAATTAATTAATAAAAAATAAATTTAATGAATATATTTACCACCTAATTATAGATTTTTTTTTTATTTTATAAAATAGAAGTTGCCAGGCAACGGCCGGAAATATGGCCGTGCCTGGCAACGGCGCAAACTTTGGCCAAACTTTGGGCAACGGCCAATTTAATTAAATTGAGAGTGGCCGCCACCTGGCAACGGTGAAGATATAACAATTAAACGAAAGTCAAAGGGGAATAGGAAATTCAACTAGGATTAGATACCATGATCAAATCAATAATACACGAGAGATTCAATTGATTAGATGAATGATGTCATATGAGCTTGGAGGAAGTCTTTCTCAAGGTCATTCCACACCCTTAGAGCACTTAAAAGACATTCTCATATATACCTCATAAATGGTGAATGTGCATTTTATCAAACACTTGGTGTCCTAGACATCTAGTGCGACCCTTTTCTTAGAGTCCAAGCATGGTTAATCAATCATATCCCACAAGCCTAGATCAAGACATTAAGTTGTCACTACCTAATCACGACCCAATCATATTGATCAACATCATTATTTATCAAGTCTCATCTAGCTCCAATAATCAACCATCTACATCCCTATATTCCTCCTAAGAGATCTACTCACATATAATGAAAAATGTAATAACAAGGAATTCAATAATGAAAGCACAATTCATCATAAACACAAAATAGCAAAGCAACATAATCAAAGTACGTACAAAACAAAAGTGCAAGAAATGTAAATGGATAAAACTTATCTATTTAATTAAATGGAAATCTTCAGTCCTTTGATCCAAATGTGCAATTGAAACTAAAGCTTTTATTTGTAAAGTGAAGTTAACAAGTATTATAAGCTAAAGGTGGTTTGAATTGACAAAGGAAAAAAAAAAAAAAAAGAAGTAGTCTCCAAGCTAGTCTAGGGAAATTCATAGAGAAAATGAGAGATGAGAAAGAGAAAGATGTGGTGACCTGGCAGGGCAAATGTATGTTCTGGTACAGTGTATGTTGGTAATAATATTCTAGTACAAATTATAATTCTGAAGTAATGGTTAGAAATCATATTTTGTCTTATGGACCAAGTAATTACATATACTTACGTAGCTGCGCTATATTGGAGGGAATGAGAATGAAGGGCATTTTTTTTTGATAAACCAATAAGCATGTTCAATGTAAGACGAAATTTCTTTGTTATGAACAATATGCTATCATATTTTTTTCCAAATTGTGGTATTCTCCAGTGTCAGTACGTAATATTCTATGTTCCTAGGTCTGCTATTATGCTCCTTAATGCATCTCAATAAAATGAACTCCCAAAACGTTTTTGATCATTTCCAGACATTTCCAGTTTTTCACTCCCAGCATTAGTATACTCATCTCAACCTTTTCATATTAGCTAACTAAATCTAATGCATGCACAGATTGTTGGATCAGCTCCTGGCCTGGCTTCCTGCATGGAATAATTATGATCCAATTGAGGCAAGTGACATATGCCTTGTTTGGTAACATAGTTAGCTTATCAGCAAATTTTTCTTATTTGATCACTATTAACGGTTTGACTTGGTTAAATAACTAATATAATTGTTTGATTTATTAGTTTTTTTGTAACAGTTTATTGCTCCAAATTATTAAAATTCAAAACAACTTTTTCAATCAGCTTTTTGAGAAAGTCATTTTTACATGTAATCATCTATATATTAGCTAACAACTCATTTACCAAACACTTTTCCACAATCAGTTAATGCTATCAACTAGTTAAACCCACTAACCCAATTAGCTAACAGCTATTTACCAAACACCCTCTTAGAAAAATGGGAGAGTTGAATGTGTAGTAATGTATAGTTCTACAAGAATTTTCTTTGTAATTACTCTGTACATGAAGTGTTTGCTTGGGTTATTAGTCCTGCTACATACAAGCTAAGCTACAATTGATTCAATTATTAGTATGAAATGTAATGAAGTGTCAAAATTTTCTTTCCTCAACTCACTATAATGGATATAATGTGATGCTTATTTTGTTAGTATGTAATCTTATGATATCCTAATTGGTTTACATTTGGTTTTAGGAACATGCAAGTGCTTTGATGCAATGGACATTCAGTCGGCATGATAGCTTATTGTTTTTTAAACCATCTCTTTACATTTAATATAACGTAGTAAAAAGGAGTATAGAAATGTTTTTGAATAAATGAATTGAAGTTGCTGAGGGTGAAGAACTAGGAGCATATGTTAATTATTGTGACTACTGATTTTTTTTTTCTCCCATTTGAATGGTTTCTCTAACTTTTACTTGTTCACTAATCATTTATATAGTGAAAATATTTTTACTTATGTATTGAATTGAAGGATTTTAGATTTGTTTTCTTTTATAACTAAAAGTTAAATACACTAATGTCATGCATTATGCAAATTATGGATTGTGTCCGGCATTCTGCAAATCATGAAATTTTCATCACTTTGAGAGTTTGCTCCCACACTGTCGCCGATGAAATCCCTAATTTTTCTTTCCAAACTTTATAACTGTTACCAACTGAGCTGCCAATGCAAGCAAGCTAAGTATTGAAACTTCTAATCTCATAGTTTATGCAAGCTCAACTCTTCCAAAAAAAAAAAAAAAAAAACACATTAGTTGCCCTGAATTGAAGTTTCTGACACGTGTATGGGATCTCTGCAATTAAGGACAAGAAAATAAGTGGTAGGTCGAAAAAGAACAGTTGAAGCATGGGGAACATTTAATTCATTGTCGAATACAATGTCCATCTTAGCTTGGCCAGCATTAAAGCTTTAATTTCACCAACAACTTAGGTAAGCAACAGATGAGAAAGTAAGTAAGAAATTATTACTCTCTGTTACGGATTAGATATTCAGAGAAGATCGAGAGACAATCATAAATGCAGCGAGCGAATACCTCTTATAAAGTTAGTTGGGGTGAATCTTAATTAATTAATGATCTACACATCCTCCATGTTGAGCATATAATAGAAAAATACTATGTATTTCTCTAAAAAAAAAAAATAAAAAAATACTATGTATATATATTCTCATTTTCTATCTACTCTCAATTTCTAACCCCACTTTTAAATTCTTGATGTGAACACTTTTTTAGGGATTCACCTGATAAAAATAATTTATTATTATTTATCACATCAAAGAGTAAAAGTGAAGAAATAGAATTTGGGAGTATAAATGTGCAGTTCAACTATATTAGCTTAGGCATTTAGTTAAAACAAGACACATGCTTTAATTTGATATCAGAACTAGCCACCTGCCAAAGGGTATAGATTCAAATTTCATTTTCTCTGTATAAAAGAGACTATGGTCCACGTGTTGCTTGACACCCACCAAAAGTAATTGGCTTATCAGAAGGAGCATGCATTAATTATACTTTAGATCAGGGTCTATCTTATATTGTAGACCCTAATTCAAAAATAACTTTCAGATTCTGTACTTACAGTTGACAACATGGTAATTACAGATACATGATAACTACAGACAAATAAATTGTTAATTGCAGATACCAACATCTTATGTATCTGTAATTACCATCACTTATAAAATATATTAACTGCAAACACATGATATTTTTGATCAGATTCACAATACAATATGAACCTGGTCCATGGCATAACAATTGCATGTACACCTACCCGGTCTTCAATATATATTAATGCACCGGCCTGGCCTCATCCCAAGCATGCATGCATGCACAAAAACAAAAAGGTGCGGCAGTGGTGGAAACGTGGGGGCGAGCTAGAATGAGTTTTAAGGTTCTGATTTTGATGGCCATGCAGGGTTTGATGTTGGTGATGATGCAGGTTGAAGGTCAGTTTGCAGAGAATGGTAATTTGTATACTTGTTGGGGAGGATGTTATAATCAGTGTGTTTTGCTTGGCCGGAGCTCCGCCGTAGCCGGAGGGGGGAATTTTCCATGCTATATTGGCTGCTTGAGCAGTTGCGTTCCCCAGTCGGCGGCGCAGTACCAGAACTATTGCCAGATCGGTTGCTCTCTTCAACTTTGCTTTCCATCAATCACCAGTACGTCCTATACTATATTACTCCTTCCAGTCCCATTTTATATGCCGAGTTTTAATAATGTTTAACTGAAGTTATTTACAATTTAATTTTAAAAATTATTAGACTTTTCAGTTTTACTCCCAATTTTTTCATGTAGACATTTTTTTTGGGATCTACAAGATAAAAATAACTTATCATTGTCCGCAAATTATATTGTGGACCATGATCATAGCTGATAGTCTGATACTGCAGTTGTGTTGAACGGATACTGCAGTAGTGTTGATAAGATATTGCAGTTGTGTTGAAAGGAAACTGCAGTTGCACGAAACAAAGGCCATTTATCAGTTCAACACAACTGTAGTATCCGTTCAACACAACTGCAGTATCCGTTCAACATCCAGATGGATGACACGGCCTCTGTTCCGTGCAACTGCAGTTCTCTTTCAACACAACTGCAGTATCCTTTCAACACAACTGCAGTATCAGTTCAACACAACTGCAGTATCAACTATGACCCATGGTCCACAGTATAACGACTGATCATTGTCTAACATCTAGGGAGTAAAAGTGGGAGAGTAGAATTTGAGAGTACATATAGTAGAACTCTTTAATTTTTCATAGTATTAAGTTTAGAATTAATCTATAACATTTATATATTTAGAAACTACGTTCTATTAAACACAACAAATTAAATTTAAAAATTATAAGAAAATATTTATAGAAATAAGCCAAGAAGAAATAGTTAGTTTGACCAATGAATAGTAGGTAAAACAGATAAAATGAAACAGGTGGAATATCATTTAATTATTTATATTATTAATTATTATTTTCTATGTAAACTTGTTGTCACTAATAATAATCAAGTTGTTAAAACCAATTCAATAAGGAAATTTTCACCTATATTTTTCATCAATCAAAATCTTTAAAGCAAGGAATGAAAGTATACTCATCATCATCGTTTGGTGGAATAACATCACTAGCTATATTGCTTTCAATTCATTGCTTGCCGCCCTATAATGTCTCAGAGGAAACAAACAAACAAAGTAGGAAATAAAAAATCTAACATAGTACTATACGTAAACGTCACATCTAATGTACATGTTTACCAAATATCAAACTAAAAGAGTTAATAACCAAAATCGTATCTTAATTATGTCAGAATTCACAAAATAATTCTCCACGATTAATTCTATCAAATTAAATCATCAATATTTTAATTTTTACCTAATAAGTTGACTATCAGAGGACTTTATTGAGTAAGAATTAAATAGCCAAGATCTTAATTTGAGAAAATTGACAATCGATTATTAATCTGTGAATTATGGCATAATCGATGGATGATTTTGGTTATAAACTAAAATTTAAAAAAAAAAAAAAAAAAAACATGTTCATTTTCGGGCAGCCAAGTTAGTTAGGATGACCACAATGTTACAAGTTCGATTCCTAGCGAGAGCGGCCTATTGGCCTTCTTGGTTTGATCGGGTCAGCTATGGACAACCTAGGTTAGTTTACCATCTTGTGATCCTTTGTCAACTAAAGTCACAAGGTGGGGTTTACCTAGTGCATGCACAACTTTGATAGTGACTGTGAATTTCCTCTAATCACTAAAAGAAAATTATATACTCAATTTTAAGTAAATATTTAGACTAATATCATTTAAAATCAAGGCTTGGACCAAGTATATACAAAATTAAAATGTAAAAATAATTAGGATATCTATTTCAGAGAGAAACTCTTGTCACCCCACGTGTCAAAATTTTATGGCTGGACAAATAAAAATGAAAAAATATATTAAAAACTGTAGCCCATTATTATTTTTTATTTCCAAAAAAAATCATTTACAAACTTTTTTTTTTTTAATGAAGTGCAACTTTAAGACCACGCATGTTAATGAAATGCAACTTTTATTGATTGAAAATGACGTTCAGAAGGAAACTCGATTAATCATTTAACTTCTTTTTCTTTTTACTATTAAAGTTGGCATTATATATATATTTTTGAAGAAAGTTGGCATTATATTTATTTTGCGATATGATTGGTTTGGCAGATGGTGCACAATTGGAGAATTGCTTTGCTAATTGCGCCAACGTCTGTGGGCTATAGCCGTTTCTCCCCAGAAAAATAAATAAAGTCCTGATGAGATTTTTTATGATTTCTTACTTTATTTTATTTTTATTAGATATAAAAAAATGTATTTTCTTTTTGTTTTGCAAGTTAAAAAAGAAAAAAAAAAATTCCTCCCCTAAAGATCGGAGTACCCGAGTGAATGTATGAAGTACGATTCATTTATGATCACATGTTTATTTTTGCCAAAGCCTTCTCGGTTGAGCCTATCGCATAAGGTCTCTTTAAAATGATTTACTTTTACTCTATGATTATGAACTATTATATAAGAGTGAGTTTATCTGTGGACACCCTCAAAGTTTTTATGTTAAATCTTATTTTCTTTAAAACGTGAATTATAATGAATTCGTAATGATTTCAATTTATTTTACATACCAATTTTTCAAGCACATTGCGCGAATAGGATAATGCACATTGTTTATTTTTAAATAAGTACTTCAAAGTATATCAATGCAAGATTATTTAATTGAATGTTTTTCATGCATATTTATAAATTGAATGTTGAATTTGTTTATTTAAATCAGTAATTCAAATTTCAAAGTATATGAATGTAAGATAATATATGAGGAGTTGATTATAATTGTCACTAAAATAAATGTTTGTAATTTTGTAAAAACGCTAGTCTAAAAACTTAGTCTAAAAATGATAGTATAAATATATACAACTTTTGGTAATAAAAATTTATACATTTTAAATCATATTATTAAAGAAATACGATTTACCTTTAAAGTGAACAACTATGATGTAGTCCAAAAATATTGCGAGGTAGTTTCCCGCTTCAATTTATTAGGTTATTTGAATGTCTTCTTTGTCAACAAATCCGCCCAAGTAGTTAATATTTTTTTTGAAGGAACCAAGTAGTTAATATGATTGGCTTGAAATAATTTTTTTTAAAAAAATTTTTCCCATGTTATTAATAGAATACTTGGTAAATAAATATATAACATTATTTTGTATTATAACTTTGATATTTAATTACAAGATAGTGTAAAAAGAAGAATATGAATAATTTAGTGAATATAATTAATTAATGAATTCGAAGGCAATAAATCTTTGCATTGTAGAAAATAAAGACAATATAACGTAACTAATGAAATTATATATCTTTTTTTTTTAATGAATACGTTTTTTTGAATAAAGGCATTGTAAACATCGAATTCTAAATTAAAGAAATGCATATATAATTTTTTTTGTTGTAGCAACTAATTTATTTAAATTGTAATAGAGTGTTGTACTTACTTTTCAATAATATACTTTAACATATTCGTAATTTATGTTCAACAATTATGTCAACTCTGATGGGGATGTGGTTCAAACCTAAGACCTTTCTTATAAAAATTAATGGATAAGTTAAAAGTTAATGGAATATTCAGTTACTAAAGTTTATACTAACCGAATGTGGGGTTATTTAACGGAAGAAAATAATATAATACAGGGTAAAGAAGGAAAATCATAAAAATATTAAAATCAAAATAATCTGAACCATTCATTTTATCAAATAATTTGATGTACACATTTTTTAGTTCCTATTATAGGCCTAACTTTATTGGCTCTAATATAGAAGTAGATATGATAATAAATATATGGAGTAACGTTTTTTTAAAGAGAAATACGAAGTACCAACCAAGACCTTGTGGTCCAGTGGCACCCGGTTGCACTCCCATATGGAATTATGAATAGATACTGCATTGTAACAGAGTCAATAGTACTCAAAGAAAAAATACGGAGTAACATTCTTTTTTTTTTGGTAGGAAAAAGGAGCCGAGGGCTCCGGGTGATTAGAGGAGTCTACTAGTAGCCACTCCATGGGCATCCCGCTGCAGCAGGTTGAGCATCCCTTCCGGTGGGGAGTCTAACAGTGAGGTTCCCCAGTGTGAACTTTGGGCCAAGTTAGCTACAAAGTCCGCACACTGATTTCCCTCACGATATACATGCACTACATCGTCGTTCTGGAACTGTCCAAGTAAGCTTCTGCAGTCTGAAATTAGCGTGTTTGGGCTGTGAATCTCCTCTTTGTTAAGTGATTGGGCAACCGCTTCCGAATCTGTTTCTACCACAATGTTATTAAAACCGTGGTTTCTTGCAATGGTGAGACCTTCTCGGAGACCCCACAATTCTGCCATGAAGCTACTGGTGCTGCCAATGTTGGTTGTAAACCCAATGATCCAATCCCCATGGAGTAACATTCTTGTTTAAGTATTTCTTGTGTCTTATATTACCCGCATTATATGCTTTATATGTTGTTTACTAAAATTTAGATTAAAACCTGAGGGAAAGAAAACTGAATTAGCAAAGCAAAGTGTAGGTAAACCAGTCTAAGATGCTCAAATAGATAACTCTCATAAAGAATACAACTTGAAACCTTATAATTACCATGTCAACTAACTGATCAACTTGACTAGAGTTATCCTCTTTTCTCTATCCGGCGAACCTCACCTCCGCGCACTACTGCAGGGTCAGTCGCGGTTGGCTAATCGTCTTTGCCTTTGGGTAGCAGGGTCCACTGGCTCGGGGACCACTTCCAGTGCCCGACCCTGCTCTTGGGCCTACAGGACGTGCTCTACCACCTCATATACAGTCACGTGCATGCGACCTTTCTTCGATCACCGATGGCAAACCGATCAGCAGTCTCATAGGTGGCCGAGGGTTGGCCTCCTACCTTCCCCTGGATGGTCGTACAGAATCTCCCGATTGCATATGCAAATTTGGCCTGGTTAGTGTGTCGCGCAGATCCCGCGTCAAACAGCCTGATCAAGCTCCTCCTCTATGGGTTGCTAGAACTTCATTTCGATTAATTATTAGGAACGCAAACTTCTTATCTCGTTCCCCAATGACAGTGTCAATGTTGGTTTTACGATTTTCAGGTAGTTGATGATGAAGTAATTTTTTGTTAAGTGAATGTGTAAGAGGGTATCCTTACACCGGATATCGTTCTCACAATGATTGATAATAGGAACAGAGCTTTAGGGTTTTAAGCATAAGATACTAATGTTCCTCATAAAAGTCTAGCCAAAACATAGGGTTGATTGGATACAAATACAATATCAAACAACACACCTGAATGAATACAAATGATAAAGTAAGCAAAGGTAGATATGAACTAAGGTTAGGTCAAGATAGTGAAACTGAATTGGGAGCAAGAAGATGAGTCAATTGACTAAATGATAGATGTCATATAACCATAACTTAATTGCATAGCTTTTTAATTATTATTCAACAGTATCAGTATGTCTATTACAATTACACCACTTTTAACAAAAAAATAATTTAAGTTTTACTAATTCATCAATGTCACATTAAGAAGACTTAATTTATTTTATTATGAAAATTGTTTGGACATTATTTTTATTCTCGATTACAATTATCTACTGTAAGGATTATAACATTTATGATATTATGTTAAAATAATATCTAATATGAAAAACTATTTAACGGTAAAATACATGACATCCTTTAGCTTGGTTAATCGGTGTGGTGATTGATGAAAACTTTCTATAAGTGATTGACTTGCTCCTTTAATTTCGGCTAAACAGGTTCTTAGTAGCCTCACTTGTAGGACAAATGGATATAAATTTTATCTCTTTCTATCAACATCTTATTCTTACTTCTTGTTAGAAAAATAAATTGGTAGAAGGATTATTTATACCCTATCATATGAAAATTGACTAGCCACAATATCCATATTTAATATGAGTGATAAGCCATGAATTAGCCTATAAGTATGCTTTAATTGTACTAATTTCTAATTGAATGATAGGTGTTTGTGCAAGAACGAAGCTTATTTCAGGTATTTATGGCTTAAGCATTGAAAACCGGGACCGAGGCACGTTGAAGTGTAAAATGAAGACAAATCGGGATGATTTCAAGGCAAAATGGTTCAATAATGAAGGGTCAAAACCATAGCAAAGTTCAACGGAGCAAGGAGTTAGCCAATTCGTACCACTGGGAGGGTGTCAAGCTGCTGGTTAACACGCTAGACAACTTTCTGCTGGTTAGTTGTCAAGCTGTTGATCACGACCAGCAGCTTGACAACCATTCATTAGAAAGTAGTCAGGCGTATCAAGGTGGAGGTCACGACGTGACCCCCACAGTGACCTCCCAGACTACTTTTCGGATCAC
Source organism: Ipomoea trifida (assembly GCA_003576665.1). Classification (NCBI taxonomy): domain Eukaryota; kingdom Viridiplantae; phylum Streptophyta; class Magnoliopsida; order Solanales; family Convolvulaceae; genus Ipomoea; species Ipomoea trifida. The sequence goes on along the minus strand of CP025644.1, from coordinate 18,637,905 downwards.
AACTGTTACTCTGCTGGTCACGTGACTCCTAGAATCCGTAAGGTTGTTGCCTAGTCACGATGTTGGTCACACTCTGACCAGCATCTTGATCAAGCAATATGGTGGCAGTTTCTTGGCACGATTCTTTTAAGTATAAATAGCAATAGGCGTTATTTTCAGTCTATCTTGGAATTTTCTAAGTCTTCTTTTAGGTTTTTCTCTCCACAAACCACTTTAAAATATCTATACATTGTAAATCCATCATTCCTTCGGAAGATTTAGGAAGAATTCTCCGTTGTAATTACACATTAAACTTCAATTTTAGATTTGCTTTTTACAAACTCAATCAAGTAAGAGTTTCTATTTCTTATTCTTGCAACTTTTAATACTCTTTTTATTTGGATTTATTGCATACTAATCCAATTGTTTTAGTTTACAATTCCATTATGAGTAGTTAAATTCTCTAGGGATTTAAATTAAATTGCTTTGTATGAATGCTTACATGAATTGAATTGTTTAATCTAGGTTTTCATTGCCTTTAGAATGAATGTGATTGTGAAATTAGGGAATTCTTTGACTCTTGTTTAGTTAGGGCCCAATTATGCAAGAGTTGTATGGAATTGGTGTTTCACCTATGAGAATAGGGATTCACGCATAGCCAACCCTTTCACATTTCTAACTTGCCCTTGAGAAAGGGGAGTTGGAAGGGACAATGCACCCAAAGGTGTTTGATTAAGTACCTCACCTAGTCTAATTGCTATGAGAATGGGATTAGAACTTTTGTGATAGCCAGTGTCCACGAGAGTGGCATTGACATTGACTTGATTCCCTCACTTCATTGTTAAGCATTGTTTAGCCTAGAACCTTAGAACATTGACTAAGCATTTGTACATGGCTATTTGATTTAAATCGGCTTCTTTATCATTGTTTATTACTCTAATCAATTACTTGTTTTATAATTATCTCATGCAAACAAACTCATCAATTCGGTTAGCTTTCAAACACTTTATGAGGTTGTGCTTAGCTCCTTGCTACTCAAGTCCTATCTAGCCATTCCTAGAGGACAACACTCACTGATCAAACCACTAAAAATACAACTTTCAAATGAGGTCCACCACATATGTCACATACAATTGTCACATGTAGACAGGTTCTTAGTAGTCTCACTTGTAGGACCAATAGATATAAATTTTATCTCATTCTATCAGCACTCTTATTCTTACTTCTTGTTAGAAAAACAAATTGGTAGAAGGATTATTTATACCCTATCATATGAAAATTGACTAGCCACAATATAATATACATATTCAATATGAGGTTAATTGACCAATTTAATGTAATGGTTAGTGCACTATTTTAACACCCAGAAATAATGCATAACCATTAACCAAGATGTTACATGACCTTTGAGATTCGAAGGACCAAGGGCGATCAATTTGAAAGTTTAGGGCTAAACATGGCTAAACGTAACCACTATACTTGGAGGACCCCATATAGCATTAACTCATAATAATAAAAAATTAATATTTTAAAATCAAACCAACATCTACAACAATTCTCATCTTTACTATTACTTTTATTACAAGTTAAAAATACTCATTTTGATTATATTAAAAATAATCATTTTTATTTTATATTTAAAAATTGTACTAAGTATTTATTTATTTTAATTTTCATATTAGACATTAATTTTTTTTTGTTGAGTACTATGGACTCTGTTACAATGTAGTATGCCAACGCCCCCACTGGAGATCAAATCTGTGACCTCTCACTTGGAAGGGCCACAGCTATATCGCTTGACCACAAGGTCTTTGACTATTATATATTAATTTAATCGTGCAATGCTTACATCATAACTAGTACTCTTATAATGAGGTTAAAGTATATGGCCAAAAGTTTTTTGGAGCATAAATATAAATTATACGGAGTAATCGTAATTAATTTTTTTTTATGAGGTTTAAACCTCACCTTGTGACCCTAGCCGGCAAAGGATCACAGGGGGTAAATCAACCTAGGTTACCCATAGCTGACCCGCTCAAACCCCTACGACCTCTCAGTTGTAGGTGAATCTCTCTTACCACCTGGGCTGGGGTCACCCCCAATCGTAATTATTAATAACGTGCCTAGTGGCTAGTGAACTACTTTATATATCATTAACGACAGATTGATTCTAAATAAAGAGTTCGATTATTTAGTTATTCTTTATTAGTCTATTCATTACGCATGTTTACATTATTATTTTAATATTATTAAATAGTCTATTGTCTTTGCTATTGTATAATCATAGAATCTAAATGCCAACCAAGAAGAGATTTATTTATTTATTTCAATTTTTAAGGTTCATCTAAGGTGGGACGCTTTGGATTGATGAATTGATTGATACAGCTAGTAGACAATTTAAATGTCAAAGGAAGATTAAAAAAGGAGCAAAAAGAAGAACACATGCATCATTACATGAGCACTAACTAAATACTCTAATTGGTGTATTGCAACTTTTTTTAATTGAATTGAAGGATAAAATTATATCTTTATATTTAATTAATGTCATATTTAAAAAATTATGATGTCATTAATAATATTATTATTATATTACCGATAACTTTGACATTGTCTCATACTAGCTATAATATTATTAATATTACTATTATTGTGTATTTTGTAGTCCTGCATACCTCTTCAAAATATAAGATACAATTTTGTAAAACACAAGACATTATAAAAATTCTATGATGACATTTCAAGCATTTTTATGTTAGCATACAATTAATAAGTAATCTGACAATTGCGTCATCATCATGTCATTTAATTAAGCAGATAAGCGTGATTAAAAGTTTAACTAATAGTTTGACTTAATTGTTTTATTCTTAATATTACAGAGATTAAATTGATCAAAAATAAGATTACATTATATTGAGCTGCATTTTGTAATGGTGTTAAGACTAATGAAGTATTTAAACGAAAACGAACGTTATACATTTATTTTGATAATGGCAATCTTGAAATTATTGGAGAAGTCAACGCCTAAATATATGAAGCTAGCCAAAATATAATCACATTATTGTATTTGTATTATTGCATAGGAACATGGCAACCAGCTAGGTAGCTAATGTCATATATGTGGCTATATATATGCATGTTAGTGTTCCTTAAGAGGTGCCTTACAAACCAAAACAAAGCAAAGCTAGCTAGATCGATCAGATCAAATTCAAGCTAAGCTGGTTATTGTGAAGTTTTTGAGGCATGGGTAAGATTGCTTTAGGAAACGGCAGTGAGGCCTTGCAGTCAGACTGCATCCAAGCACTCATTGTCGAGTTCATTTGCACCTTCCTCTTTGTTTTCACCGGAGTTGGAGCCGCAATGGCTACCGGTAAGCTAACTTATCTTAAAACACTAGTGAAATTTATGCCGTTAGTTATTGATGATATTATATTGTAGCGATATGATCCATTATTCTTAATTCATATCAGGGGGTCCTGTTTAGTAAATGACTGTTAGCTGATTATTGGGGTTAAAGGGTATAACTAATTGATAACATTAGCTGATTGTAAAAAGGTGTTTGGTAAATTAATTGTTAGCTGCTAGCTGTTTGGTATAATTTCTTTTAAAACTTGCTTTGAATAGCTTTTTGAATTTTAGTAGTTTGAACGTTACAAAAAACTGATTAACTAAACACTTATATTGATTTTTTAACTAAGTCAAATAGCTAATAGTGATCAAATAAGCCAAAATTGACTGATAAACTAACTATTTTATTAGAAATTTTAAAGGGGTTTGAGTGGTTGGATTAATGGACAATTTCAACTATAGTATTATTAAATGGGTGCTTTTATCACTTTAATTAACCACTCTCTTAGAGCAACTTTAGTAAATGGATCATCATTATATAATAATATTAAAATCCTTAGCTTGTGAATCATATTTATTTCAACATATTTAAGTTTATGCTTAGCATGCATCTTCTAGTCCAATAACTTAGGAGGTATATATCAAGTTTAGTTCTCATTTAAAAAAAAAAAAAAAAATTATTGTTGTTAACTACATACCTTTTGGAGCATATATAAAGATTAATAAATGTGTTGATGTGTTTGGTTTGTGGTGTTGAAAATAAAAGACCAACTACAAGGGAACGCCCTAGTTGGCTTATTTTTCGTTGCCATGGCACATGCGTTGGTAGTGGGCGTGATGATCTCTGCTGGACTTCGAATTTCTGGGGCTCATCTCAACCCCGCCGTCACCCTTGGGCTCCTCATGGGTGGCAATATCACTGTTATCCGATCATTCCTCTATCTCATCGATCAATTATTAGCTTCTGTTGCTGCTTGTGCCTTGCTCACTTACCTCACTGGAGGACTGGTAAGCCCCCACCCCCTCCTCAATACAACAGACAAATAAAACCTACCAAATTTGATTCCCTAACTATTAAAAATGTGCCTACTAAAGCCAAAGCTAATTGATTCGCAAATTATTCTGTGAATCCGGGTCCACCTGGTGAGGTGAACCCCTACACAATTTACTCTTTAAAATTTTATAATTTCTATACTACGAACACACAATGTTAACACACACAAACATATATATAATTGATTACCTTGTTTTGTATCCACAAGTTCCTTTCAAATATTACAGTCAATTCTAATACTAAAAAATACACAATTTAATATTTTTAAAATTATAGTAAAATTGTTATGTGTTTTGACTTAGAAATACAATTACCTCCTAAAAGTAAACAATTCCAATACTAAAAGTACACAATTCAATGTCGTTTAGGACCAAGATCCACCTTGCAATGCAAGGTGGACCCTAGCTCATGATATAACAACTACAATTGATTATTTTTTAATCTCAAGCACATATATATGATGTAAAAGCAATATAATACTTATACTATAGATTCGGATCCACCTTGTAAGGTAAACTCGTGTCTATTTACATAATAAATATTTATAATTTACATACTGAATGTTCGTGATTTGAATTGTGAACATTCAGTATATAAATTATGAACATTCCGTATGTAAATTGTTTATTTTAAATTCGGATTTATCTCGTAAGGTGGACGTCTATAGAATAATTTATCATGTAAAAGTCAAATCAAACTAAAGTGAAAAGCAAAGTAATAATAATTGGGTTGAATTTGCAGACAACTCCAGCACATACCCTAGCAAGTGGAGTGGGGTACGGACAAGGAGTTATAATGGAGATCATTTTGACATTTTCCCTACTTTTCACTGTGTATGCTACTATTGTGGACCCCAAGAAGGGGAATCTTGATGGACTGGGCCCACTCCTAACTGGGCTTGTGGTGGGAGCAAACATCATGGCTGGTGGCTCATTCTCTGGGGCTTCAATGAACCCAGCCAGATCTTTCGGGCCTGCTTTAGTCAGTGGAAACTGGACCGATCACTGGGTATATTGGGTTGGGCCGCTCATCGGAGGTGGCCTTGCAGGCTTTATTTATGACACCTTTTTCATAGTTAGGACCCATGTTCCTATTGCAACTCAGGAACCCTTTTAAGCCTTTCTTTCAACTTTCAATTATGTATTTATGTATGTTAGCGACAGCCCTCGCCCTGCGAGTACTGAGATCCATGTTATATGTGTTTCCTATGTATTTTCTTTTCACCTGGTTAATTAAATAAAAAAAATTCATCTTTATTTATATAAGAATTTTAATGAAGCAAATTCACTCAACAACGTAGGGATTAGTCTTTACTCTTTATTGTGGTCTGTGGAGTACTAATTGACAGGTCTAAATAACATGTAATCATGACAATAAAAAAATAATGACATTTCAGTTACCATTCTAAATAAATGATCACAAGATCAAATTGGTGTTGAGGACATTAATTCTTTAAACTTAAAAGATCGAAAAAGTATAGAACAGATATTGTTACCTTATAAAAATGATCATTCACCTAGCTTCTCATTGATGACTTCAACAAAAGTTTTAGAATTTTTTTTAATGACAAGATAAATTTGCAATCACTATTTGTGACTTGTGAGTGTTCATTGGGTAGATCTCATTTTGTGACTCTAATCGAGAGACGACAACAAAGGATCATAATGAAATAAATCAATTTAATTATCTATAATTAATTGACTCAACCTAATACGACTTGTGATAAATCCATCTAAATTGTCTATTACTATCAACTCAAACTAATACGGCTCGATCAGCGGAATACGTACTCAGAGTGTACAAGTTTAGGGGAAAAGAAATATTGCATCATATTATAAGAAATAGTCTCAAGCTTAAATAAGGTTTTCTACTATCGTGGGAAATATCAAGCACAAATTGCCAATTCAAAAGACATTCTTATCTTTTACAGCGCCATTTGAAGGAGGCAGTTGGCAAGTCCTTACTGCAGTGCTTCCCATCAATTTTACGAGTGAATGAGAATTGGCAAGATCTTGCGGTTGGTGCAATCCCATTTTTAGTCCCATCTAATACATTATTTATCTATCTCCCTCTTGTTTGGCGTGTGTTGTAAGACATGCAACTAGGACACTTCCGAGCGACGATATGAAATTGAACTTCTGAGGTGGTTCCACAGTCATTGCAAAGAATCCAAACCTTAAAAATGATTATGGTCTTAGTTAGCATTCATTACAAAACTAACTAACTTATAATATAGAAAAACAGAACAGTAATGATATGGAGATGGATTCAGACAAGAAAATAGTAATCACCTTCTCGTTCCGGTAAGATTCTGGCATAGGTGTTGCAGCAATCTCGGCATCGAATTTCTCCCACACTTTTGACATATCACATACTGATTTTGAACAAATAGGGCAAGTGTATCTGTTGCACAATGATGGGATATGTTAAACTATATGTTACCAATGAAAATGGGATACCTTATAGATGGACATAACTTACTGGTAGTGCTCCTGCATCTCCTTTAAGCAGTTCTTGTGAAGAGTGTGGCCACAAGGCAAGACCGTAACATCATTTCTCGACTCGAACAGATACTGTCAATTAATATTTTCATTCAGGTTTAATTTGAAGAAGAAAGGAAGAAACTGATCTGATTTAATATATAAACACAAATCACCTCGGGGGGAGATAATTTGCTACTTTTCATACCTCAAAACAAATAGGGCAGTCATGGTGCATTGCTCCTTCAATACAAGGATGGCTATTCTTCAAAATGATTGAATAGCAACATCCTGGATCATACATGCATTTCAGTGTAAGATAACATCATGTTATGTTTTATTCTATCATATCACTGCCAAAGGTGATTGAAAGTTGGGAAGAAACTAATAATACTAACCACATTTAGAGCAGTGGAAGAAATTTTCCTCTCCGCCAATTCTGTAGACAAGAACAAGTAATAGCATAAGTTTCTCAAAGAAATGGAGAAGAGATGAAAGAGAATCTTTTATTTATTTATTATATTAATTTGAAAATGGAGATTAATGCTTAAAGAAGCACAAGTATACCGACAAATGCCACATCCACCACAATGATACTGTCTTTTAGATGTCTGCATTTTGAAAAAAGAATAGCAATCAGTTGGCATCTTTTCGTCAGGTAACAAAATATACAGAACATTGATTAGGTTTACTATTAAGATCCTGACTTACATCATCATCAAATAGCTTGCATGTTTCACAAAAGTATCTCCCCATGCAAACACCACAGTTCATGCAAACTTGCTGAGCCTGGTAACAATATAATCACTAAATCAGAAACAAGATTGGGTTGAAGCAAGAGCTGAAAAAGAGTGTCTGCGAGAGATCAGAGAGAGCGAGTTCCCTAGTTCAGATGCATGAGATGATGTATCAAGGAACCATTCTCAATCAAGTAACTCCATATGAATTAATTCCAGTTCTGCTCACTCAATTATAGAGACATTTCCACTTTTAGTCATCAATTAATCAATCTTTTTGAATTTAGTCCTTCAAATTTTTAAATTGACCAAGTCTAGTCCAAAGTGTGGACCTGAGTCCTGATATGGTTGATTGTTAGTAAGTCAAAAAATAATAAATTTGGTAAAATTAATAGTAGTCAAGGATTAAAGAGTGAAATCTCGCTAAAATTGAAAGATCATAAGATCAAAAGTGAAACTAACTCAATTCTCACTCTCCCTCCCCTCTCAAAAAATAAAAATATTTAAGAATAAAGAGCCCAAACCTCTTGTTCAGTGCTACAAAGTGAGCATATAACCTGCAAGGTTGAAATAGAAGACACATTTCTGTTACAATGGAAGATAACAAAGGGGAAAAGCTGCAACAGAAATAAACTAGTACTGTAGCATACCCATTTCACTTGATGACGGGGGATGTCATGTCTAAGGTTTTTGTCAACATCAATATTGTTCTGCACAACAGTATGTGATGTTAGTATTATCAAATGACTAAAGAAAGAAAACTAGAACAAAAATAACATTAAGTGCTTAAAGATTTTTCTCAATGATTCTGCACACTCCAAAAAAGGAGCACTGAGCAGAAGAGAGGGTCTATGACAGGGAATCCAATGGATCAAATCATGAAAAAATACATGGTAAGAAGTCCTGCATCATAGGCAATAACCAATTTACATCCAATCAAGAGTAATTCACACAAAACAAAGAATAAAACTTACTTTTGCCTCATTATGACAATGCCGGCAATCAAATATTTCATTGCAGCAAGGAGCTCTAATCTTGCACCTTCGCTGATAATGAGAGCAGCTACCCCATTAAGAAAAAGTAGAATAAAAACGTGTTAATGACGATGGACAGATAAACATAATGCTCTAAAGTATACAAACTAGATAAAAGTCAGTATGTAATTGAAAATTCAAATAACAGTATAACACAAAACAAAACTACATAGAAAGATAGCTTAAGATAATATTCACTTAATTAACTAGAAAGATGCCAAGATGTTGTACCCGTATTTCATGTACCCTTTATCAAGGGCTTCAGTGCCGCTAACATTTTCCTGAAATGATTCTCCCCTGTACATGTTGCTTCCTTGAGAAGCCTCCCCAAAACCAACAGTCTTCCCTTCTTTTTCCACAACTTGTGAAGTTATTTGCTCAAGACGTGGGGCACCAGAATGTTCAGCAGCTAGTTCAGACATCGTCTCATGCAGATGAAATTAACTATTAAGTGATAGCTGGAAATGGGTTACAACCTGCATTGAGGTTGAAGTTAAGGAAAATTTTGAAAACCTAAAATACGTGGCAAGTAACCCACAAAATGGTGCTCTCTCACACTTGGCAGAAGACCAAATCATATCGGCACCAACAAATTCCAACTAAGATTGAACTGCTCCAAACTCCATTGAGGAGAATTCATCAAAACATGCACATCTATTTGAACCCCCAACAAAATCTATCAGCATCCAGCAGTGGATAATAACCATTGCACGCACTTGATTGTTGGAGAAGTCAAAAGTCCATCTAAACAAACATCACTGATAGACAGTCCAACCTATGGTCAAACCAATGGGATAATAACATCAATCATGCTCTTACAGTGAGAACAAATGAAGGGAAAATGTGGCAGGGATTATAGAGATAGTTAAGTTTCATTGTCCATCAAGGACAATCCTACCTCTGTCCGCAATCTTCACCACCTCTTCTTCAATATGAGAAAACCTCCCAAAAAATTCTTTGTAAATGCCACATTCCAAAATAGAAGAATCTATACTCTCATGGATTATTGCTTATGCTTGTCTATTTTCTAAGAGGTTGGATTAGCATATTCCTTTGTGGCAGAGGGAAATGTCTGTCAAATTCACATATAACTTTCTGCGAAACTCTTTCCTACATGTGGATGCTTCTAGTTTTTGCATGCGTGAGAGTTTTATGTGAAAGAGTTATGGGTGTTTCTTGTTGTTCACATCCATACGAGTTTTACTCAGAAGAGTTACAGGTGCTGTTTGTTGTTCTCATGCATAAAAAATTCAGTTGTAGTTCTAAAGAATTAAGTTGCAAAAGCAAATCATAAGAGAATGTCCAGATTCTTTGTTATAGCTGTTCAACAAAATGTAAGAACAAATACTGATCACTTTGTCTAGGGCATCTAAACTTTATCACACCAAAATGAATGTAAGTAACCTCTACAAAAGCTGAGAACAGTGCAAACTCTTAGATCAGGAACACACAAGAACTAGTTAATGCTTTCATCTCAAAAATGTTAAGGCCATCATCTATGTGCTCCTGTCACACTGAGCAATGACCAAACAAATGAGAAATAAAGGATGCCAAACACCAATGAAGAAACCATCTATACACTATAGCCAGCTTGGCCGCCATTAATACTCTTTGAAATGATCGAAAAAAACCTCCTAGTCTTCTGTTAGATTGGAAATGAGTAAGCTTAATCAGAAATTCATGCAAAATTGCTCTTGTTCTGAGTTCTGACACATAAGAAATATAAATATCCACAGCTGGGCATCTAAGTACAGGTGCTACCCGAAGCATAGCTTTACAAGACAAATAGGAGTCATTTAGTTTCAAGCACACAAATATCTTCACTTTTGTATTTATTTTACCCTGCATTTGAGTGTCACTTAAGTATGAAAACTATAGAATCCTTTAATATCATATCAACACCACTTTAGTTATAGAAACCCAACCAGGCCTTAGTGCCTTACATCCTTACTCCCACCCAATCTAGCAGCGATGATTCAAGTCCTGTTTCCCTAAAACTCTAGAGCAAAAATATGATCATTACTTCAAAGGTATATAGTCCTTGGCATCTAATATCAATTACAACAGAAAAATTCAAAACAACTCTTGTCATGCCCTAAGCACTGAAATGCAGAAAACATATGGTAGGAGATCAACAAAAGATCAGTACTCGTATAATTCAGGAGGAGGAAGCCTACTAGACTTCGACATCTTAATAACCATTCTCAGTAGTGCCAAAAATAAAATTTGCATTCTCATAAGGCTACAAGCATAAATTATACATCACTCAGTCCCAAACGCGTAACCAAGCAATGCACAAAGGTAAACATGCATAATCCAGCTCAATATTGAGAGAATGGAATCCTTCACGGGTCAAAAGGCTATTGACTGTTTCCTGAAAACTACCCTCCTCGCAGTAGAACACAATAGTAATTGTTTTCCATAACACAAATATAGCACCATTTTTACATTATTCTATTAAATGCAAAACTCAGCACATAGCCATAACAAAAATCCAAGAAGTTAACCAAACAAACACAACCATTTGCATTTAGAATCACAGAGAACAGCTATTTAAAATAAATAAAAACAGAGTACGAGAAAGAAGTTAGCCTAACAAGCAGCAAGAAAATAACAGATACTAACTTAAGAAACATTCATATATGCATAGATTTCCATCAATAATCACGGCATATTATGATTATTATCCACCAAATTCCCACCAAGTAAATCGAAATTCTAAGCCAAAATTAAAGCTAAACTTCCAAAATCAGTGAAACAAATTAAACAAGCATACCTAGATTTCCAATATTAATCAAGCAGAGTTAAAAGCAGAAAATCATAGACCGAAAGTACAGTTAAACACAGAGAAAGCCAAACGAAGAAATAAAATCAAATTCGCAGGGTAACGAACTTTCAACCCTGACGAAAGCCGATCTTCATGCTCCGAGCTAATCAAACTCCGTCGAGAACGTATATGACGTATATATGTATATGTATAGCTCTAGAGAGAAAGTAGAAGGCAGCTTGATGGAGGAGTATTTGAATGTGAGTGGTTTATATAGGGGAGAGGGAATCTGAGTTGAACAGTCAAATGGGCGGTGTTGAACTCTGGATTCATGAACAAATAGTTTTTTTTCTAGAGACTTCTAAACTTCAATGCCAGCAATGAAAATGTCAGATAACAGATGTTGACAGGCAAATCTCCCAGAGGGCAGAGTTGGTTTCTTTCTTGTTTTGCAGTACAGACGTAATTGACCCTGAGATGCTGCTTTGATGCGCAATTATTTTAGGACTGGGAACGATTCCCACAAATGACGATTCCTTTAGGCCAGTTCACATACCTCCCGGAGTGAATGGAAATTAGTCGGGTAGACTCAGACCCTAAAACACACAGAAAATGACTCGGAACCTCGAAGATCAACAAAAATAAATAAATAAATAAAATTAAGGAGTTTATTCCCAAGTCTTATTCTCTCAAAGTTACTCTTTGATGCCACTAATTCTAATAAGTTATTTTTTATATGAATCTCAATACAAGATCTATCAAAATTTTGTACGTAAAAATAAAAGTTGAAACTAGAAAATTAGAGTACACTATACACATAATATTTCTCTGTGGACTGCACATTTATGTTTATATATGAACCCATGACCTTTTGCATGGCACTGATACCAAATTGAAACATGTGCTCCATCTCAACTAAAAGCCTAAGCTGATAGTTGGACTGCACATTTATGTTTATATATATTTATGCTCAACAGTGAATATACATTAAAAACCACAGTAATGAATAGTCTATAAATCAAACATAATATTTATTTAAATTTTCATTAAATTACTGATGGTCAAATTATATCAAAGGTTGTAATATGGACATAGGTCAATTAAATAACATGAAAAAAAAAAATAAAGTAATTTTGATCGTGGTGAATTGTTATTTACTCACTTATTTTATATGCTCAATTTTAAGTTATTTGAGAGTTTGTTCTTTTAGTTATTGAGCTAAAGTCAAATATGTTATTCTATATACCAAAAGTGTTGTGTGAATTTACTTTAATATCTTATATAGACATTATATATTCACCAAATTACAAATAATAATAATAATAATAATAATAATAATAATAATAAATTAATTAATTAATTAAAAATCATTATGTAATCTCCATCTGTACTCATCTACAAAGGTTCGACCACCATTGTTGCAACTCATATTAGCTTCGTTGAAAATAAATTTGTATTACTCATGTTTCGTATACCTATAAAAAAAAAAGTTTCGATTTAAAGACTTATACTAGGCTTTATACTGAGTGCTTGTGATGATCTGCGCATTTGCCCACTTTAATACAAATTTGGACTTAGTTAAACAACCAATATGATTGTTTGATTAATTGTTTTTTTTTTAACAATTTATTGCTCCAAAATGCTAAAATTCAAAAATCTACTCAAATTAGCTTTTCCAATCAACTTTTTAAAAAGTCATTTTGCATTTAATCAACTATCATCTAACAACTAATTTAACAAACACATTTCTACAATCAGCTAATGTTGTCAACTAGTCAAACTAACATTCCAATCAGATAATAGCTATTTACCAAACACCCCATTAGAGTGAATTGTCAATATTAACCTTAACAATTTAAGGTTTAGTAATAGTCCTCCTAATATAACATATGACAATTAGGTCAAAGAACTAAGGGAGCTTAGTTTAGACATCGGAATTCGAATGGTAATTAGAATCAAATACTTAGTAATAATAATGTGTTTAAGTGAGATTAGTCTCTTTAATTTGTTTGGTAGTAAATAGGAATTTGAAAAATAATTTACACACACACACACACACACACATATATATATATATATATATATATATATATATATATATATATGCATGGACTGACTCCTATTAGAACCATGTCATAGGTGAGAACTATGGTTTAATCCTGTGACAAAAATAGCTTAAACATTTCCACTATCATTTTCAAACGCACTCAGTATCTCTAAGTTTCCTAGTGTTCTACGTTCGTTGCAATTTTTGAGTATAAAACTTATGCACTTGTAGTATAAAATTTATTCACTCTGTAATATAAATATGTGAACTCCAAAATTTAAAAATGTTGCTGCATTTTTCTAAATCTCCCTTCATTCAATGGCATTGATTGATCAGCATCAATTAAGAATTGAGATTTCACTTATTTTTTGTTTGGTACATATGAGAATTACCCGTGAGAAAAAAAGTTTAGCACACAAGCAGTGATTATATGACATAAACGATATGTTGGTTTAAAAATTGATAAGCAAGTTACGAAACATTTTTGGTTTCTGCCTTCGTGAAGGCAGCAATAATTGGATATCAATAATTGAGAAGGTTGATTGATCCTCATCTTAAAACCGCCCAAATTAAATAAATATATTCTATTGTCACGTTTAATGATTTTGAGGTTATTATGATTAATCTTCCCAATAATTGAACTTATTGGATAAAGATATTTTCAGGTGAATAACGCTCCGTACACGTCACCATCCCCACATTTAAGTAATATGCTGAAAGGAAAATGGAATATCATAACCACTACGCAGGCAATTGTTAACCACGTGTCACTGTTTTGCTTCACCGACTGCTTTCCCTGTCGTTTTCCATTCAACGATAAGTACGCAATAAGTTATAAAAATTAGAAAAATAAATAGTTGAATTGTTTTGTTTGTGTTCTTTTGATCCTGATCTAGTTTTGGTGAAAATTGATCTTGTTGTACAATAAGGGTGTGTTTGGTTCGCACATAGAAATTAAATATTTAATAATGGTAATAGTTTGTGGTGAAAGTATTTTGCATATTCAGTAGCGGGATGAAACTGAAATTATTACCAATCTTTGGTTATAAATGTTTCAAAAATAGAAAAATAAAAAAATCAAGTCAATTGATCCTAATATAATGACATCCAAAGTATAAACATGAACAAAAAAAATCAAAACAAAAATTAAAAATACTAATCTAAACTTAAAATATAGATTACAACGCGTCCTGCATGCCGGAAGAGCCGGAGTGGCGTTGGGCAGTACTATAAAAGGAGCATTTAATGAGAAGTAGGAGGACTTTTGGCTATTTCTACCTAACAGTAGCTAAAGAGACCGGGAACCTCTGACCCACTGTCACGTAGCTCGGTCTCCCTTTAGGGCATTGTACTTTGTACTCCGTGCCCGGTTCATATAATATACAGTTCTACCGTATTTTGCTGTATCAGTTATGAATATTTATGTGTTTTATTTTTTGCACATATCTAACAATAAGTGTTTTTTTGTTAACTTTATCTTTTATTTTAGTATTTCGTTCTCGGTGGAAGAAATTTTTGACTCTGTTCCTGATTGTGGCTGATCTCACGTTATGCAATACAGCCTACCGGGGCGTTAGTGGCCAAGATTCGCGGGAAGATTATTTTCCTTAACTTCATACTTTCCTTTGCTAAATTAGGAAGGCAATTTGTTAATTTTGGACGCAAATTATATCGTGTACATACCATGGTCCACAATGCATTGTGAACCACGGTCCACGATATAAGAACTGAATTTTGGAAGTGTTTTTAGCGCTTAATTCGGAGCGGATTGACCACAGAATTGTAGCTTTAAATGGTGAAAAAGGGTTTGTTGCTTTTCTGCTCTTATTATGGTCTTAACTCTTAACTACCTCCCTTTTCATTTATTTCTTTTACGGGCTGTGTTGATCACTTCACCATTGTCTAAAATCAACAATTTGTTTGATGGAGTGAAAATTATATATACTATGAGCCCCAGGTGATTCCAGGGGAATAGTCATCACTATATTTTTGGAGTTTAAATTAATATTTAATATCAAAACATTTACTATTATTGAACTTAAAATGTACGTTCAACATAATTTATCAATTGCGAGCATATAATATATAAATATAAATGTGCAATGACGTTAATTTTCAAGGATATATAACAGATTGCTTCAGGAAGACAAATATGCTGCAATGTTGAACTTTAATTTGTCGTCATACTTTATATTTCCTGTTGCCTGTAATGCCTCATTACATGTAATTTTATTCATATTTGGAAGAGACACAAAGAAAAAAGTAAAGTAAATGCTCAGTGGTGGCATGCATGCATGCATGCAGTCTCCACCACTCTGCATTACTTGTATATATGTCACCCCTGAAATGCTGTCGTTGAAAACACATAATCAATTACAATCCTGCACAACATGTATTTCTGATGCTCTTTAATTTAATTTGGTTTGATGCACAAAACTCTGATCTTTTTCCTGAATTTCAGCCTGCATGCAGAATCTCAACCGTCAATTATTATATTGGCATGAACTGAAATGGCTTTTAATTAGCTTGCAATGACGATACAAGTCATGATGTTAAGTGGTCAAGTGGACGATGGTGTCCTCAAATGTAATTAACTTCAATTTTGTGGAGTTAACTTGGAGGAAGGTGATGATGATGGAGACGGCGAGTTTTCGGTTGGTGGAGGCGTTTTTTCTTGGCACGGTGGAGGAGATGGCGGGGGTGGAGGCGAAAAAGAGGATGCTGGTGGAGGTGGAGGTGGCGGTGGGGGTGAATTGTTGTGTGGAGGAGGAGGCGGAGGAGGAGGTGGCGGTGATGTTGTTACATTGCAGTTGCAGTGACTAGGTGACGGTGGCGGTGGTGGTGGTGGTGATTCTGGTTGCGGGGATGGAGGAGGAGGTGGCGGTGATAGTGGTGGAGGTGGAGGTGGTGATTCTGGTTGCGGTGATGGTGGTGGAGGTGGTGATTCTGGTCGCGGTGGTGGTGGCGGTGATGGGCAGGGTTGAGATGGTGGGGACCCACATTTGTAATTGCTACAATTAACAGTTGTGGCCTGGGACAACACCCTCTTACACTCCAACTCAGACCGTTGGTCCTCCCTGTCTCTCAAACAATTCTTGGTGTCATCAAAAGCCGCCAAATTCAAACAAGTCGAATCATCCTTAGTGAAAAAGTTATATTCATAGTCAAAGCTCAACAAACTATCAAGCGAACATATTTTATCCGACACCTCTCCGGAGAACATATTATGCCCCAAATTCAACTCCTTCAACCCCATCATTCTCCCTATACTCTCCGCCGGCAACTCGCCCACCATCTTATTCCTACTCACATCCAAAACACTCAAATTCCTCAACTCCCCAATCTCACTCGGCAAACACGACCGAAAAGCATTATTCGACAGAACCAATTCGTTTAGCGTACCCGACATTTTTCCTAAGCTCCTTGGCAGACAACCTCGAAACTGATTGTTAGCCAAGACAATAACCGACACTTTGGAGTTCCCCAGGTTTCCCGGCAGCTCAGAGGAGAATCTATTATTGTTCACAAATATAGCATCCAATTCCATCTCGAAAAGTTCCGCCGGAATCCCGCCTTCAAACTCATTGAACCGGAGGTCGAGATATTTTAGATCGGACAACTGAAGAACCGGGGAAGGGAACTTTCCGGCGAACCGGTTATTACTGAGATCCAGCTCGAATAGGAGTTTCAGATTTGAGAAACTCCGGGGAAGGGTACCGCAGAACCTGTTGGAGTTTATATGGAACAGGGAAATGTCGTAGAGAAGCCCCAGCTCGTGCGGGAGAGTTCCGGCGACATCGGCGTGGTTTATATCAATCCCGGCGACGGTGAGCTCCGACGGGTCGTCCGGCGCCCACCAACAGAACACGCCGGTGTAATTACACACGTCGGATCCGACCCAGTTCTCTGTTATTTTATAAGGGTCCGAGATTATGGCTTCTTTCCAAGCCTGCAATGCAATGTAAGCGTTCTTCAACCTGGGATTTGGGAATTCAAAGGTTGGGTCGATGGCTAGAGGATCACCACCATAGGACAAAAGCTCTCTCTGCTGAAACTCTGTAGTTTCAGTGCACTCAGTAACATTAAAGAGAATAATAATAATAATGAGAAATATGGAGATGAGGAAGAGTGGTTTATTGTCACTATTTTGCTTCATGGCACAGCAGTATAATAATGAGCATTGGATATATGGGTCTGTAAATGCAAACTTTTCTTGCTTTTGTTTTAGTCGCAAAAAAAAAAAATTGTCACTACTTTCTATTCTGTTCAGTGGTATTGGGGACAGTTCAAGCTTTCGTTAGTTGAAGATGGAGTTTTCACAAAGTGTTTGTTTTTCTTTTTGGTCAATGATGAACAATAGGTTGAGATGAGAATGAGCTCTTTTACCGGATCTTCTCATAATGAGTGGCTGCTTTTGCTTAGGACTCTCACCTGACCAAAGAATTTGAGTTTTAATTGAAAAAAAATAAAAATGCATACCCTCGTTTTAACTTATTTTAATGGAAATGATCATTATGTATAAATATTTGATATAATGATATGTATTGTGTGTTTTTTTATACTATTTATATTTGGGTCAAGTGTGGGACCGTCTCACATATTTTTATCAGCGAGCATGGTTGAAAAAATCGCTAGGCGCTCGGGGAGCGCCTAGCGCCTAGGACGCCTAGTCGGGGATTAATCGGCGGCTAGGCGTTCGTGTATTTTTTTATTTTATTTTTTATTTTTTAAAAATTTGTTTAAGTATTTTTAATTTTTTAAAGACTAATAATTATAAATTATATAATACTTTAATAGTTAATACTAAAATATTAAATATTAACCTAAAAAATATCTAAAGTTACGCTGGCACCTACTAGTACGAATGTTGTTCGGAAAAGTGGCTGGCCTTGCGGACTAAGTTATGCCAAATTTTCAAAAATATTTTCCAACTTTTTAGCAACTATCCGATTAGAAACTATTCAAACCTTGATTGTTCAAACTGTAACATTTTGGACTTGTACTACTCAGTTGGAGGATTTACTATTCGATCAAATAGTTTGACCGAATGGTAGTTTTTGACTCCTCATTTTGTAACCTTTTGGGTATTGTTCGTACTGCTCCAAGTATTCTTTGATTGTATTGTTTGGAATACCGTTCTGGAATATTAATTCTGATCAACGGAATTAATTACATAAGAATTTCAATTTTAAAATTTAGAATTAATTTCCATATATCTAGATTAATGGTTGTCTGTTATGCTGGTTATACAAACTGATTTTATTATTAATTTAATGCCATGATAAATGCTATTTATCTTTCATTCTCCTACATAAGCCTTGGATGCGCAAGTGATTCAAAAGACTAAAAATATAATCTTTCTCTCTCGAAACTCTGCTCACCCTCCTCAAATTTATGTGTTCATCCCTTATTCTAGCTAGTTCGTTGGGTTCACTTGTTTGGGTGCTCACATATGAGTTGTAGTAGCTTTTATCTTGAGAAACCTATGCTATATATAATGCTCTTTAAAACCTTTGTGAGGTAACAAATAAGGTTTTAATGGAAAAAATTATTCCGCTCGACTCATACTAAATCATTAACCTATCGTTCTTAACTTATGCTAGTTATTTTGTGAGAATAATCTTTTTCGTAGGACTATATTCCTAACACCCCTGTGTGATAACGGAGCATATAATAATTAAATATTCGAGTAGGGTATAATCCTTATCACTGATAATTCTTTAGGATGATTAGGAAATTAATAATAATTAACATTGATACAATGTCCTATTTCTTCTGCTAGAACTTTATTAATTTGATCTTCTGAAATATTTCCGGGGATGGAGGTGTGCTTCGTCCAAAAACTAATATTGGGAAAGAAATTATATTGTAACACAAACAACACAACAATGATCTTATAACTCTTCATCTTTTTGTTAATTAGTGATGTTTTATCTCTATCTCTATATTATGTGGGTTCTCTTGGTAATAATTAGGGGTGGGCGTTTCGGTTTTCGGTTCGGTTTTTTTCGGTTTCGGTTTTCGGTTTTAAAAAAATTAAACCATTCGGTTTAACATTAGAGTTCGGTTCGGTTTAAAACGGTTCGGTTTATGACACCCCGATTTTAACATTTCATAGGCGAAAAGGCGGTCGGGGGCGCCGCGACGTAACGGGGCACCGTAACAACTATACATGAAACATAACATAACCCAAATCTAAAGTCTAATATTTAAATAATAAATACCAACATAACCAATTAACAATTCAAACAAACTAAAATAAAAAATAAAACTGGAAATTAAATTCCAAAACTGAAATTTTCAAGTGGAATGAATTCCAAATTCATTATAGTTTTGAAATATATATATATATATATATATATAGAAATAATTTCAGGTGCGGCCGTGCGGTCACACACCACTCAATGTTACTAAATACACCACTCAATGTTAAGAAACACACCACAATGAAACACACCATAATGTTAAGAAACACACCACAGTGCATATTTGTGTAGTGTGTTTCTTAACATTGAGTGGTGTATTTCGTAACATTGAGTGGTGTGAACTGCACGACCGCACCTGATCATGACACTCTCTCTCTCTCTCTCTCTCTCTCTATATATATATATATATATATATATATATATATATATATATATATATAATATTTAATTATAAAATCTTTCGATTTTTTCGGTTCGGTTTGATTTTTCGATTCCGTTTAAAACCGAACCGAACGTCTTCGGTTTGGTTCCCCGAACCGTTTTGCCCACCCCTAGTAATAATACGCTCCAATGAGGCAATGATCTCTGTATGTGCTTGTGTGTGGGTGTGAGTATAAAATTCAGAAATATAGACAATGAATTGAACTAATCATAATATTAAATAATATAATTAATATCCTCAGCTGATTAAATGAATCGAACCATCATTAACGACGGAGCAGTAGTTCACGTCAATGGGTGCACAAAAATTACCCACAGAGCATTTCACCTTCAATTCCCCCAACCCCCAAATAAATAATATAATTAATATTATTAGCTTATTGCGAATGATATTGTGGTCAAGTGATATTTGTGACTTTCCCAAATAAGAGATCATGTGATCGAATTTTAGTGGAGTTAATATTGACTCTTTGTACTTTAGCTGACTAAATGAATTGAACCACCATTAACGACGGAGTAGTACGTAGTTGCACAACCTTGTTGTCAAGGTCAAGTGACATGTAATGACTCCCCTAAATGGAAAGTAATGAGATCGAGCATTAGTGGACGACTCTCCCAAATGGGAGGTCATGAGATTGAGCACAACTTTTACAAGTTTTGCTTTAAACTAAGAACATAGGATAGAAGGAATCATACATACCTCGTTTCTCTGATCTGTTTCCTCTGGTGCTCGTCTATGGGTTTTGTTTTGCACTTGATCGTCAATCATGATAGGACATCTATGATGCTCCCGAGTTAACGGATGTTTAACGGCAAAACAAACGGAGGACAAAATTGGTTAAGATTTTTAAAGTTGGGGGACTTAATTGGTAAAAATAATAGTAATAAGGAGTTAAGGACTAAATTATTGATAATTTCGCTATACTTAAGAGGGCAGTATTTCAATAATTAACTCTTAATTAAAAGGAATATATAAATTAGAAGTACATACAGAGGTGAACACATGAGTTCCCAATCTTTCATTCTATAACTACACATAAGAAAGCATGCATTGTTTGTTGTATAATAGAAAACAAAATGTGTGTAAACAATTTTTAATTTATTACTAGCAATAATACTAAAAAAAAAAAAAAAGTTGCTAACAACCTTCATTCAGAAATTTACATGTATATCTTTTTACACATTCCATTCTATACCATAATGGTACAGGTTCATAATGATCGGGATAATAATAAAAAATAAAATAAATACATTTTCCGATTTCCTCTACCAGCATTTTATTAATGTCTTCTGAAATATCTCCTGGGGATGGGGATAGAGGTGTGCTTCTTCCAAAAACTAATATTGGGAACGAAATTGTAAGCACAAACAGCACAACAATGAGCTTATAACTACTCTTCATTGTACTGTTAATTATTAGTTATGTTTTCTCTCTATCTCTATTATGTGGGTTGTCTTAATCTTAAGAATAGGCTCCAATATAATGATCTCTGCATGTGCTTGTGTGTATGTGTGAGTAGTATATAGTGCAGAAATATGCATGGGCAATGAATTGAACTAGTCATATTATTAAATAACATAATTAGAATTATCAGCTGGTTAATTAAATGAATCGAACCATCATTAATGAAAAATTAAGTATGTATGTTACAAACAAAAATGGACTCATTACGTTAAATATAGAGAAAATATTATTAAGCTTTGTTTTCATTAATATTTATGAAACATTATGAACCTACTACGAGTGAATAAAAATAGACACGATGTATACGTAGTTTAGCGTTTAATTATGTTCATTAAAGTTTAGACATACGTCAAACAAATATTATGAGCATATAGTACAAGATGAATGTTTTAAATAAGATGCAGATGTAATGTAACTTTTATGTAAAGTAACTTTTGTTTTTATAAATACCAAAATAAATAAATAAATGTGTATATATATATATATATATATATATATATATATATATATATATATGTTCCCGTACAATTGACCTTCTTAATTAGGTGTGATTGTACGATTGCTTTAGGTGCATAATTATTTCTTCTTAAGCAATTGATTCTAGTGTGACTGACGGTAATAATATAATGTGTTACTGGTATATTCTTATTTGAGTAACTGAGTATCTGAATACAATGTAGCGTACAGTGTTCAGTGTACAAGTGTTGTCTAGTAAGAAGTGTAAGAAGTGTCAGAAGTCCCCCCACACTATGTGGTTGTGAGCCTTTTTATTCCTTTCAGTTCAGTGACCGTTTGGACATCAATACCCGAGGTGTTGAATGCTGAGGAGCTGAACGTCTGTCATCAATGCTGAGGAGCTGAATGTTGGCCATCAATGCTGAGGAGTTGGACCGTTGCGCATTGATGCTGAGGAGTGAGGTATCTTGGGTAGTTTGACGGTTGCGGGTCGGGTACCCAATTACACTGTCAGTGACCAAAACTATCACAAACTATTCCAGTGCGAACCTCGGCCAGTCTTCGGCTTGGGGTACTTCAGTTATCTACTCTCCTCCAGAAGGGATGACTACAATCTTGGATCGGGATGCAATTGAAATTTCTTTTAGAAGGCTTCGTTAACCTGTGGGGCCTCCCGGCCCCCTCTCTTCCCAAAAGAAAAAAAAAAAAGAATAATTAGGTTTAATGATGATCTGTGGATGACGATGGATTTATGATGCTTAAGGAATGGTTGTTGATGTTTAATTAGTATTAATGGTGGCTTTATTTAATAATGACGATTAGTGGTAATGATGGTAATTGTTGACTAATGATGTTGGTTAATTAGTTAATGATGATGATGTTTGGCTGATAATTGAAGGATTATTATGATATGGTGATTTGTGAATATGGTTGGATTATGGTAGGATAATTATACTATGATGGTGTAATGAGAATTGGGTTGATACTGATGACCTTATTATAGCTAATAAGAATTAGGGATAAGAGTCAAATACACCTTCCAACTATATACCAAAGTGCAATTAGTCCATTGAAATAAAAAAACATTCAATTAAACCCTTTAACTAAATAAAAGAGTGCAATTACCATTTTTAACAAGTTACCAAAAGGTAACCAGTTAATTTTGCTTGCTTAGCATCTACCTGGCATTTTATTTTTAAACAATTTTTAAAAAAACTAAAAAATAATAAGAAAAAGCAAGAACTTGTGGCGGTAAGTCTGTAACGGTGTGCAGCAGTGAAGAAAGTAGTCTGTTGTGGTCTTTGTTATTATTAGAGCTAAATGATGATGATGAAGCATATGTTATTGCTATTGAAGTCTAATAATTGTTGAAGATGGAGTATAGAGCTAAAGCAGTTTGATGGATGTATTATTTGAAACCATGGACTAGAAGTCCATGGCGGTATGCTGGGCAAGCCATGGCATTTTTTTTTTTAATACAATTAATTTACTTTTAAAAAAATAAGTTTAAAAATATCAATTGACGTGGCATCTACATGGAATCCTACTTGGCAGGTGACTTGAAGATAACATGCTATTATAGGTCAAATAGGTTAATTGCACTATTTTAACAAGTTTAAGGGTTTAATTGAATATTTTTTTAGTTCGAGAGGCTAATTGCACTTTAGTATATAGTTGGATGGCCTATTAGACCCGTATCCCTAATAATTATGGGTAGTTAAGTAACAATTATGGACTATAGATGATAACGGTAAAAGAGATTGCGGTGATAAATATGGATATAATGACGGTGCGGATTAATACTATTATTAGTATTAATAGCATTAGTAATTAAATGAAAATTCAATTTGGTTCACATGTTTCTTATTGTAGACGGGCTTATATATGAGTTGAGTCTAAGATTGGTGTTGCTTTTGGAGCTTAGCTTGAGGTAAGTTTCTATGTCCGTTAAAACTACCTTTCCCTATCCAATGTGCTAGTTATCTTATTTGGGTCTTTAAACTATTTTGAAATATGTTTGGGTTTATAAAATGTGATAAATAGCATAATGTGTGTATTTTGGTGTTAAATGGGGATTTACTAACCTATGAGTATGTGTATATTTATATATTGAGGTTTCTTTGAGAAATTATATGAGTATGAAACTATATGGCTTTTGAAAGGTATAAATTATATTTATTGCGGAGGTAAATACTATTTTGGACAGAAATCCTATTTGTAAATATATCATATATACCCTTATGTTTTACAAGTATGAATATGTGTATGGTTATATAGTGAGGATATTATGTTAGTTCATATGATTATGAAACTATACTATTTTTGGACCCTATTTGAGAAATGCGTATAATTATATTTGTATAGCCTGCGGGCAATGGAAATATTATTGTTGAAAACCTATTTTAAAAAAATATTGCTATCTTGGAGGAACTATATATAAAATGTACTTATTTTGGATGGTATCCGTTTCTGTGTTGGATTGTATGTGAGGATTCTAGGGCTGCGATCCTATTTGTGTATGATGAGATTCTTAGGTTGCGATTCAACTTGATCTTAGGGCCGCGGTCCTAATGATATTTATGGGGAGTACCTGGTATAGAAACATATTGGAGCTAGTAATTACCTGCTGGGCTTGGAATCCCAGTTAGGGGATGTGCACACTTAAGGTTCTAGATCTGTTTCTTGCTAGTATTAATACTAGTACGGTTATGCCAATTGATTGAGATTGATATTGAGATTGAGATTGATACCTCCATACTTGTGATTGATTATGAATGGGATATCTCCACTTGAGCAATATTATGCTATGCTGATATTTGAGAATGAGACTTGTGTTATCTATGATTATGAATATATGTTGATCGAGAAGGATATTGAGAAAATCTATGCTTTGAAATGACTATATGGATGTAAATTCCTCCTTATACTTATATATACTCAAATCTATTTGGAAAGTGATTATTTGAAGAGCTATGCCTTTAAATGATATTGAGAAGTATTGAGAAATGCTATTTTATACTTCGTGCTTATTATTTTGAAAGTGAGCAGTGATGATTTATAAAGCTATTATATTATTTTAATTGTATGAAGTATTTCTCTAAAACCTATTACTTATATGATCTTATTGGTACTTCGAGTAGAGTGTGTGATATCCTTAAATACTTAAGTTATGTGTGGGAAAACGATTTTGGTCTGAGTCAAACCCTTTTATAGAATGGTTCCAAAACCTATATTTACAAAGTATATATACTTGCTTTCAAGAATATATATATATATATATATATATATATATATATATATACTTATTTTACAGGGCAGGATAGAGCTTACTTAGGATTATATGCTAATCCTTTTATCTCTTGTTTTTCAAACCTTAAATGTTTTCAGAATCTGGACTTGTGGCTAGTGAGAGCGTGGCCTAGAACATGTACTCGAGAATTGCTTATGGTATAATTTATATAGTTAGACTTGAACAACCGATGTTGTAGTTAGTTCATCATGATTTGGAATAAAGGAATATTGTAATTGAATTGGTAGATAGAAATCCTTGTAACTTGTGCGTTTGGGTTTAGATTCTGGCTCAAGCGTGGCATAGCACCCCTTAGTTGGTTTTTCATTACGCTTCCGCATTTGAAATTAAATCCTTTTTGAAATCAATATTATATCTATATTTATCCTTTATTCCTTTATTTTTGGCTATAGAAATTTTGGGTGTTACATAATCAACGAAGAAAGGGAGGAGCGGCGGCCGGTCGGCGACTCTAGGTTTTCAAAGAAGCACGAATCCCTATCGATTATCTGGGCGAAAGAGGAAGCTTGCGTGGCGGTCGTTGGGCAAGAAAAAGAAGTGGCCGCTGAAAAGATCGTGACACCTTGGCGGCGGGTGGACGAGCATCGAGAAGAGGTGGTGGAGGAAGACATTGTAAAGGAGATTAATGAGACAGAAAGAAGAGAATGAAGGAAATAAAGAAACTGACCTTAGATGAGTAAACGAGTCGAAGGTGGAGAAGAACTGAAAGGGGGAATGGGGGGAAGAAGAGAGATATTTATAGAAGTGGCCGGGTGTCCAAATGGCGACACGTGGAGGACATCGGACGTCTGGGAAGCCACCCGTAACGTCTAACAAACGAGATGATTAATTTTCGAAAAGGTAACCGGCCGGAATCGAGGAGGCGCAATGATTATGCTACATTGATAGCGACCGTTGCAAAACCAGCCGAGAAAAACGAGACCAGTCGGGAGAAACATGACCGATCAGGGGATATAAGAACATCTAATTGCGGTCCGATTGAGAGGCGATATTGTGCTCAGCTGCACTGCAAGATTGACAAGGTGCCGACTGCCCGTTGGCAAGCAGCCTGCACTAAGAAATATGTTTGAAGAGTTACTTTCCCGACTCGTTGCCTTGCAAGAGCTCAAGAAAGTGAGGGACTAGTGATGGATACCCCCGACTAGGGTACCCGAATCGAAGGGACCCGGTATCTAGAGCCCACTGACTAACTTGGTCTTTACACATTGTGGCCCGGGTTGAACCCGAGCGGCCTAAGTTGACACAGGCGGCCGAGAAGCGATGCCCGACTAGGTGCGCCCTGAAATGCGGCGATTGTGCAGAATATGGCATGTATGGCGGAATCTCGGGGATTCTTTCCTAATCCAAGATTTGGCAAGTGTTATGGCGGTTTGGCAGCTTAAGTAACTTTCCTGAGGCTATATTTGTTAAGATCTTATTATATTTCCTTAGATAGGCCTCTTATTTTTGTATAAATTCCCATGGGGTCACATTGTTAGGTGTTCTCATTATAATGCAAGCATAGTTATTCTCTCCAATTATTCTTGTGTTATTTCTCATTATTTCCTCTAAGTTTTACGGTGATGTTGGCCATCCGAACGGTTATAGCGCAACCGTAAAACCAACAATAAGAATAAAAGAACTCTTGAAAATAAAATGGTAAAATGATCATTCCATACCATATGCTTCTTCCCAAGCTATCAAGTTCACATCTTATTATTATTATTATTTTTTTTTGAAGATAGTTCTCATCTTAATTAATTAAAAAGAATATATAAATTAGAAGTACATATAGAGGTTAACATATGAGTTCCCAATCTTTCATTGTATAACTACACTCTACACATAGGAAAGCTAACATTGTTTGTTGTCTAATAGAAAACAAAATGTGTGTAAACAATTTTTAATTTATTACTAGCAATAACTAGTTAGCAACAGCCAAGCACCTTGTGCTCAAATGGCATGTAGTGGCTTCCTTCAAATGAAAGGTCATGAGTTCGAGTCTTAGTGGAGGAGATATCGAAATTGACTCTTTGTGCTTCAACAGGTTGAGAAAAAGTATAGATGAACAGATATTACAATGTAATAGGGTCAGTTGTATTAAAAGAAAAAACTAGTTAGCAACCTTCATTGAGAAATTTACATGTGTATCTTTTTACACATTCCATTCTATACAATAATGGTACAGGTTCATAATGATCTGGAAAATAATAAAAATTATAATAAATACATTTTCCGATTTCCTCTACCAGCATTTTATTAATGTCTTCTGAATTGTCTCCGGGGATTGGGGATGGAGGTGTGCTTCTTCCAAAAACTAATATTGGGAACGAAATTGTAAGCACAAACAGCACAACAATGAGCTTATAACTACTCTTCATTGTACCTGTTAATTATTAGTTATGTTTTCTCTCTATCTCGATTATGTGGGTTGTCTTAATCTTAAGAATACGGTCCAATTATCTTTGCATGTGCTTGTGTAGGTGTGACTTTTGAGTATATAGTGCAGAAATATGCATGGGCGGCAATGAATTGAACTAGTCAAATTAATAAATAACATAATTAGAATTATCAGCTGATTAAATGAATCGAACCATCATTAATGAAAAATTAAGTATGTATGTTACAAACAAAAATGGATTCATTACGTTAGTATAATTCATTAACTAATTTGTAGTAATTAATTGATTTTTTTTTTTGTAATGGATAGCGAAAATTTTGATATAGAGAAAATATTATTAAGCTTTGTTTTCATTAACATTTAGGGAACATTATGAACCTACTACGAGTGAATGAAAACATACACGATGTATATGTAGTTTAGTGTTTAATTATGTTCATTAAAGTTTAGACATACGTTGAACAAATATTATGAGCATAGCACAAGATGAATGTTATTAAAAAAGATGCAGATGTAATGTAACTTTTATGTAAAGTAACTTTTGTTTTTATAAATAAACTAGTGTTTAACCCGTGCGATGCACGAAATAAATTATATTCTCATGAATTTAAATAAAAATAAAAAATAAAAAAACAAAAAGATATTAAAATATACAATATAATAATATAGTTAGATTTTTCATATATTTGGCAAGGTATACATGACATACAAAATTAAAATTAAAATTTTGTATGATTAATATAGTGTTTAATAATGTATATATTTAGATACACTTATAAATGAAATTTACATAATTAAATTGATTATTCCTAATTGTACGTATTTAATATGTATTATAATTCTAATAAAATAAATAATAATTCATGGAATTATATTCAACAATCAAAAGAGATAAATTTTAAATTTTGGGTAACACTTGTGTGACTCAATCCGTGAGACATGTCAAATCTTTCTTTTATTTGTTTTCAAAAATTAATGGGTAAGATCTTTGACGTCATTAATCAAAATCTAACCTGTCTCACGGATTGAGACCCGTAAGATGGTCTTACAAAAGTTTTTGCCTTAAATTTTATATGAATAGATTTATCATAATTGAAAGTATTTCCTAATATGACTGTAGAATACTTTGTATGAGCACATAATATTTATTAATATGTATTTAGAAAAATTTTATAGTTTAATTTTCTTAATTATAATTTATATTGTCAGATTTATAATTAAGATAATTATATTTAGAATTTTAAAAATTAATATTTTAATTTTGTATTATTAATGTGATGCATAAGTATATGTATGTATTTAAATAGATTTCTAAATATTTATGAATGTACATTTACTTAATTTTATAATTTTATTTACTTAAGTATATTTCATATTATATTAAGGAATTGCATTTAGAAACTAAAAGAATATAATTTTTAAATTTATTATAGATTAATATAGTAAATAAATATATGTACGTATTTAAGCATATTTCTAGATATTTATAAATTTTCTAATTATGAGTATAATTTTAGGAGAATTTAATAATGAAATTTTCTTAATGATTAGCTAATGATTAGCTAATAATAATAATAATAATAATAATAATAATAATAATAATAATAATATACTATAAACAAATGAAGGGAGTCGCTTTTTCTTAATTCTCATAGTAAGATTAAAGTGTTAAATGCATGTTGGTAATATTGACGTAATATGTGTATGTTTAATTTTCTTCAATTATGGACATAATATGTGTATGTTTATTTTCCTTTAATTACTCACCGTAATATGTTTATAATTTCCTATATGGGCAGAAAAATTTATCATTAATCCAATAAAAATGAAGTCATTTTATTATGATTACTATATGGTAATTAAGGACAATATATATTGTTTAAAAAAAAGGAGTATATATATTATTCTTAAGTAATATTATGCTAATTATGATGTCCGTTTAATTATGGACACGTAATATGTGTATGTTTAATTTCCTTTAATTATGTCCGTAATATTTGTATGTTTAATTTCATTTAATTATGTTTGTAATATATGTACGATTAATTTCCTTTATATCAAATATAAAAAAATAGATTAATAAAA
This sequence comes from Ipomoea trifida, assembly GCA_003576665.1. Lineage (NCBI taxonomy): Eukaryota > Viridiplantae > Streptophyta > Magnoliopsida > Solanales > Convolvulaceae > Ipomoea > Ipomoea trifida. Next base: position 18,608,119 of record CP025644.1, on the reverse strand, counting down.
GTATAATGTGTGGATTAATTGGCATAATTTTATGTGTAATAATTTGCATAATTATATAGACGTAATTCACAAGCATAATAATATGTGAACTGAAATAATTATCATAATTTTTTTAATCTCCTTTAATTTTGGACGTAATATGTGTATTACCAATTTCCTTAATTTATTAGATAAAATTTATATTACGAAAAGTATTAATTCTTTAA
>CP025644.1:18588345-18607798 GCA_003576665.1 Ipomoea trifida | reverse complement strand
GATTGTGTTGTGGGTAATATTATTTTACCTTGTTCTTATTGAATAATTATTTTGAAAACCTTTGTTTATTTTCGAGCGATAATGGATACCCTTACTTAGCCGTCGCGCTAACTACACTTCATTGTGTCCTTTATTAGATGCAGTCTAGCGTGGGCCCTGTGGCCGATGGGCTCTAAATAGGATGGGAGTCGAGGTTGAAGACTACTCTATCCTAGGATATACACCCTTGGAGGATTAGTTCCATATGTACATTTTGGAAATGTTGATATGGTTATTTGAGGTTGTAAGTTTAGCCTTAGCGTTTGGGTATAGGAAAGATACCTAAGCGTGGCGGTAACACCCAGTTTTCCGCTGGTCAGACGCTTCCGCAATGTATTATATTTTAAGGATTTTGTAATAAATCCAAGATGTGAAAATTGGGGTGTTACAGTTATGCATGTGACATTTTTTTTAAAAGTATAGCTATTGATTAAAAGTAATCATGTCACAATAATTAAAGGATGAAAGTAAAAAATTGTACTTTTAAAAATATCACATTTCTTAGAAAATTTGAAGTTGAGGATTGGTAAAAATAAGTTAATCACAAATTCATGAAAACAATATTGTAAAAATACTTTTCAATACATCTCCAAAAAACAAATAAATATTGTAAGAAGAAAATAAAAATTATGTATATACATTAAACTATGAATAACAACACCATTACTTGTATGCCTTCAAACCATCCTCAGGTTGTGAATATCCTTCTCATTTTTACCGTGTTTAGGGATAAATTTCATTGCAACAGTCTAAAAAATAACACCCATTAGCAGTGTGCGAATTGAGAAAAATCTACAACTAAAGTGTGAACTAACAATAACACTGTATCAAGGAAAAAAATACCATTGTATACTTTTGCCTCCCTTTGTAGACCTCTCCAAAAGATCCCTCCCCCACAAGCTCTATTACGTAGTAATTTTCAACCCCAACCCCCATGTTCTAGATCAAGGGAGAAACACAGTGAAATAATGGATTTCATCAACAAAAAATAGCATGACTAAGAAAGATGAATATTGGTGATGGTGATTGACTGGGTTTCTTCTTGTATTTATAGTCATAAAGAGAGAGAGATGCAAGAGTTGTACGTGGATGGAAGAAGAAAACAAACATGCATGGATTAGGGAGGCTATTTTGGCACTATGCAATCTGCAACTAAATAGCCAAATTAATTAAGGGAAGAGTATGTAAAATTTGAGGCAATAAATTTGATTGGAGAAGAATAAATTTTGAGATAGGAATTTTGGAATCATATTTACAAAATTATCATTTTTGTCAAAATGTTTAAGATTACAAAAGTGCCCCTGAGTTTGGGCGGGAAAAGATTTCCAAGCACTTCTATTATTATATATATATATATATATATATATATATATATATATATATATATATATATATATATATATATATATATATGAGTTCCCGTACGATTGACCTTCTCAGGTGTGATTGTGCGATTGCTTTAGGTGCGTAATTTTTCCTTCTTAAGGTGCAAGAATTGTATCCTTAAGATACGTCAGTATTGAAACTTAAGATGAGTGAACCTAAAGCTTAAGGTGCGTTATTTTCCTTCTTAAGGTGTGTGATTTATATGGTTAAGGTGCATGAGTTGTTGAAACTTAAGGTGCGCCATTTTAAACCGATAGGTGCGTGGTTTGTGTTATTAAGGTGAGTGGTTTGTATACTTAAGTGCGTGGGCCTAAAGGTTTAGGTGTGTGTGGTTTGTGTCTTTAAAGTGCTTTGTTTGTGTACTTAAGGTGCGTGGTTTGTGTACTTAAGTTGTACCATTGTAATGCTTAAGGTACAACCGCACGGGAGCCCTTCTTCGCACCTGAACCCTTCCATATATGTGTGTGTGTGTGTTCGCGCGCGCGTGTGCGTTCAGGTGCGAACCACTCGCCTAGGAAAGAAGTGAGAACGCGTGTTATCCACATCCGTCCACATGTCCATATCTAACGGATCAGAAATGTTGCTTTTAAGATAATCGAGGGAAGAATTGTTCACGATTAAGAATTTTTCAGCAACCAACTCTCTGATTTTGTTTTTCAGCAACCAACTCGTAAAAAAAGCCAATTGGAGTAAAGTGGGTTTATAGAACAAAATACAAGTCAAATGGAGAAATTGACTGTTTTATAGCACGTTTGGTACCAAAGGGCTACAAGTAGAAACCAGGTATTGATTATTTTGAGGTCTTTGCTCCAATAAGTAGACTTGATATAGTTCGAATGATTATTTCTCTTGCTGCTCAAAATGATTGGAAATTGCATCAAATGGATGTCAAGTCTGATTTTTTGAATGGTTTTGTTGAAGAAGAAATATATGTTGAGGAACCTACAAGATTTGTGAAGCAAGGGGAGGAAATAAAGTTTACAGGTTGAGAAAGAGTTATACTATATGTAATCCCAAATTCTACTCCCACACTCACTACTAAAAAGGATACTATGCAGGATGCTACGCGTGTATTTGGTTTTCTATCTAATTGCAGGATGCTACTGTAGTGAGGAAAATTGCATTGGCCTTCTAGACGCTTGGAGTTGTGTTTGCTGATGTGGGGACAAGTCCATTGTATAGTTTTAGTGTGATGTTTAGTAAAGCCCCTGTTATTGGGGATGAAGATGTTCTTGGGGCGCTATCACTGGTCTTCCATTGGTTAAGTATGTCTTTATTGTTCTTTGGGCTAAGGATGATGGAGAAGGTGAGCAGAGGAGGTTCTTGAACATTATTATATATGGATGCTGTAGCAGTATGGTTCATAAATTTACTTGGTTTCTCAGCTCACTGATTCATTACTGCAGGTGATACATTTGCTTTATACTCATTGCTTTGTAGGCATGTTAATGTTAGGCTTCTTCCCAATCAACTGCCATCAGACACTCGCATGTCGAGCTTCAGACTTAAGGTTCCATCTCCAGAACTTGAGAGCGAGGTCTTTAAAAATAAAGGAAAGACTTGAATAGTTTAACAAATGAAGGGAGATCTGCATGGCTTTCTTGCTCACGACGAAGCTGGTGTACAGCAATGAGCTTTTCTACCTTCTAGCAGCTCACGTTGCCAGAATCTTACGAAGCATACAGGAAGCAACAACATCGATGGCATTCTAGACCGATGCAATTGTTGTTACAATCTGCTTGAGGTATGTCTGCTTGAGGATTAGGTGAAAACTGCCCCATTTTTTTTTTAATTAAACATCAAGCTAAGGTTGCAAAAATCTATGTTTTCAAAAAAAAAAAAGTTGCAAAAATCTCTAGGGGCCTAGGTTCTTTTTTTTTTTTTTTTAAATAAAAAAATATATATATTTTAAGTGTTAATAATTGTAAAGTGTTTAATATTGTAAGTCTTTACACTTTAATAGTTAAATAGTTAATATTTATTAAGTTATTATTTATTAATTATTAGTTTATTACTTATTAATTTAATTTAGTTATTACTTATTACTTATTATTTTATTAAGTTATTACTTATTAGACTATTAGACTATTAGTTAATACATTATAACATTAATAGTTTAAATGTTTAAAATGTTTAAAATTTATAATTTTATTATTTAAAAAAAAAAAAAAAGCCAAGCCGGCCGGTGGCCTAGGCGCCCGGCCAGGCGGGCTAGGCGCGACCTAGGCGGCCTAGGCGCCCGGCGGCGGAGGAGGCCGATTTCAGCCTTCCTCGACGCGGCCGGGTGCCGCCTAGCGCCTAGGCGCGATTTTTGCAACACTGTTAAAAATTGATACGACGTCGATTTCTATATTTTAATTTGTTAAAAAACAGACGTCGTATCTATATTTCTTTTTAAAAAATTAAAGATACGACGTCGCGACGTATGACGTCGGTTTTTTTAAAAATAATATACGCCGTCGTATAATTTATTTATAACATCTGCTAGAACTACGTTGGAAATTAAAATAACCGACGTCGTATGTCCAAAATAACCGCCGTAAAAAGGTATTTTTGTAGTAGTGACTTTTACTCCCTGATGTGGCAAATAATGATTGAATATTTTTATCATGTGGGTCCCAAGATAGGTGTCTACATCAAAGTTTATGAGAGAGAGTACAAGTTGAGAGTATGAAGTGGGAGTCCATGTAGTATTTTCCGTTGAGAAAAGCTTTATATGGCTTAAAGCAGGCGCCTAGGGCATGGTATGGTTGCATTGACTCATATTTTATTGAAAGTGGTTTTCTCATGAACATACTTTGTATATTAAATGCACTGATTTTGGTGATGTTGTTATAATTTGTCTATATGTTGATGATTTGGTTTTTACTGGAAATCAGATCATTAAAATATTTGAAATGACTGATATGGGCCTTATGTGTTACTTTCTTGGCCTGAGGTTGTTCAGATGGATACTAATTTTGATGATGTTGTTATAATTTGTCTATATGTTGATGATAATTGGTTTTTACTGGAAATCAGATCATTAAAATATTTGAAATGACTGATATGGGCCTTATGTGTTACTTTCTTGGCTTGAGGTTGTTCAGATGGATAGGATGGTGGAATCTTTATTTCATAAAAGAAATATGTTGTTGATATTTTGAAAAAGTTCAAAATGGATAATTCCAAACTAGTTTCGACTCCGGTAGATGAAAAGTTAAAGATATCCAGAGATAGTCTCGTAAGAATGTGAATGTTATAGCTTATAAAAGCTTAATTGGGTGTTTGAGGTATTTGGTGGCAACAAGGCCAGATATTTCTTTTGGAGTTAGAATACTTAGCAGATTCATGGATGAACCAAAAGAATCACATTGGGCTGCAGCAAAACGAATTCTCAGATATGTTAAAGGTACGAGTAATGATGGAACTTTTTACTCTACTAATGAAGTTGTGGAACTTGTTGGGTATACAGACAGTAATTTTAAGCTACTAATACTAGTAATATTAATAAAGTATTTGTGTTTATTTCTTAATTCTGTTACTAGGATTATCTTAAAATTATAATTATATATAATATTTATAAATGGTGTCTGTTTTTTATCGCATTTATTAGTATTCTCATATATAAGTAATAATTTGTTAGAGAACAAAAATAAATGAAGCTTAACATTGCTTACATAAGTCCAATCCGTAATTATATAATAAAAATTGTAATTTATGTTCATCTCTTATAAAACAATTATAAATGTCACATCTCAATTAAGTGTTATAAATGTTGTTCCTGAGTTGTCTGAGCGTGTGTATATAGTGTCGATCCTCATTCAAACAAATTCAGAATTCAGGGTTAACATTTATAACAAGGATGGACAATATATATACACACATTAAGACATTTTCGGGACAAATTTTATAACACTTAAAATTGAGAGGTGACATTTATAATTGGCTTACAAGAGATGGGCATAAATAAATTTTCTCATTATATAATTTGATTAAACCTATTAGTTACTATTATATCAACTAATTTGTTCATTAAAAAAAAAACAAAGATTATGACATACAATAAATTTTTAAATGTGATCTTCATTCATTAAACAATAACGAAAATATTAAACGATGAAAAAAAAAAGAGTTTACTTGTGAAAATGATTGTAAATGAGGGTGGGTAAACATAAAGATGTAAAAATTAGTATTGGAATTAAATGATAGAGTGGTGGAGGCTAACATGCAAAATTTCAGACCTTTTTAAATCTTCAATAATATAATATGGGCAAGCACATAGCACATATATGTAAAAAAAGAAAGATGAGAATTAAATTAAAGCTAAAGGTGGAGTATGGAAAGGGATAAAAGGGAGAGGGAGCATGACAAAACTAATAATATGGGATGGAGAGTGAAGTAAGGAGTAGCTTCATTTATGAAAGCATTAATGCTTTTCAATGGCAATGGTGTACGTGAAGACTACATTATGGGCACATCTACAAAACTCTGCACTGCACAACTAGTGTGACCTCACCTATCACCTCTCTCCTCTCTCAATTTTTTTTCTCATTATCCATGTGAAGTGTAAATCGGGACACCGGGTGCCACTAGACCACAAGGTCGTCGTCTTTGACAATTAAAGATATTAGACTAATTACTAATGTTGTCTGTTTTTCCTAACTTGTTCCCTGTCCACACATTTTCATTCTATATTTTGCAAGGGCAGTGAGCAACTTATTGGTGAACTCCACATGCATTGACAAAGGTTTATTTATTAAATGTCCTAAAAATATAAGTTATAGACATTTCTAAAGTTAATTGTCTATTTTATAACAATTTAGTTTATAGACATCACATGCATGCTGCCATAACGTAACTTGAAATGGTAATTAATTTAATTACTTAGCTTTGTTTTATACCTAATTAAATATAAATTAATTAATTTAGCCGGACGCAAGTAGTTAGTTTATGGTGTTGAAGTGCTTTAGTCCCAACTAGCTAAGATGTGTTTCTGTATATGCTCTTATACAATTCGTATCATATGTTCAAATTATGATGGCATTTATATATATACTGATAAAAGCAACTAGATCTGGACACGTGGACGGATGACATGCGTTCTGAATTCTCTCCTGGACGGGTGGTTCACATTTGAACGCGATCTATATATATATATATATATATATATATATATATATATATATATATATGTACACACACACACGCACACACATAAACAAATTATTTTATATGCGCGATGTATAAAAATATATGCATGTAAGCATTGAAATTATAAGTGGGTTGATTTGTGTGTTATTGGAGCTTGGTGGATAATTGATTATCAAAATAATTACTCCCTCTGTCCCATTTTATCTGTCCTACTTACTATTCATTGGTCAAACCAACTTTTCCTTGTTCGTTTATTTTCTCTATTTATTTTTACTTATTTTTAAATTTGAGTTTTTGTGTTTAATAGTACTTTTAGTGTAGTTTCTAAATATATAAATTAAATTTTGTATATTAATACTAAACTTAATATTATGAAAATTCGAATTCAAAATAACTTCAGTCAAGCATCGTTAACCGAACCAGACACATAAAATGGGACGGAGGGAGTACTTTAATTGGGCTAATTTGAAAAATATTTATTTAATTTGGTTGACTAAATGACCTAATAAATAATATTTTAATTGGGCCAATTGGATGTTGGATTGCTCATCAACTCAAATGGAGTAAAATATTTAATTGGGTTGGGCCAAGCTATTTGGATTTATTGGACTGCTTAATTGACGAGTTTGACATGGTTTTGGCCCATTAAGAATATATGGATAAATTATTTTGTGGACCCAGGCCCACCTTACAAGGTAGACCTATCACAATTTTCATACTAAATGTTCACAATTTACCTTTTAATTTTGAAAATTCGGGATAATTTAAATAATTGATTTGAAAGTAAAATAGATCATGAAGCATTTTAAACTTTTGTGTATTTATAAAAACAAATTAATACAACGCATAAACAAGTTCTGCTGGCCTCCAACGCACTGTTCATCATGTGACTCAGGGCTGTTTAGTTGGGATGAAGTGGGGTGTAAAGTAATTGCAATTCAATGAATTGTCAAATTACACCGTTTGATTGGAGGGTATTTTGTAACACTAGTGGTATAAAACGCACTGACCGCACAGGAAGAAGCAACCACATTTGAACGGATATATATATATATATATATATATATATATATATATATATATATATAAAGAGACAACTCTTTTTTTTTTTGAAAAAGAGACAACTCTTTTGTCACTCATATTGTATGTTGCAATTATCTTTTGGTGATAATTTTTTTTTTCTTTGGCCTTCATCGAAAACTGTATATATTCATGATGCAGGTAATTAAAAGGCTGACATTGACCTGATATTGACATATAACAAAACAGTAAATCAACCTCATTATTATTAATATCTACACAAAGATTTGAAAGGAGAGAAAACATAAATGACTATATATATATATATATATATTCTTATCTCATATGTCATATAACGTAAATTTATTATCCTTTCTTCTAATACAAAGAAAAAAAAATTAGAATGACAAATTTAATACTCTGTATGTAAACCAAAGAAAATGCCTTCTTCATTTTGTAATATAATTACCATTATTTTAGGTATAATTTTAATTAGGTATTATCTTTATTTTAATACACACTCCTAACATGGGAACTTTGCATGTTAGCCTCCACTACTCTATATATCATTTAATTCGCATATTGTCTTTTACATCTTTATGTTTACCTATCCTCATTTAATCATTGCTACAAGTAAATTTTTTTTTTTTTGCTTTTCATCTTTTAATATTTTTGTTATTGTTTAATGAATGAAGACCAAATTTTAAAAAATTCTTGTATGTCATAATCTTAGTTTTTTTTTTTTTTTTTTCAATAACAAAGTAGTTGATATAATAGTAATTAATAGGTTTAATCAAATTATATAATCGAAAAATTTATTTATGCACATCTCTTGTAGGCCAATTATAAATGTCACCCCTTAATTCTAAGTAGTATAGTCATCTAAATGTAATCATCAGTAGGTGAAGATCTAAACGAGTTTACTTGTGAAAATGATTGTAAATGAGGGTAAGTAAACATAAAGATGTAAAAATTAGTATTGGAATTAAATGATAGAGTGGTGGAGGCTAACATGCAAAATTTCAGACCTTTTTAAATCTTCAATAATATAATATGGGCAAGCACATAGCACATATATGTAAAAAAAGAAAGATGAGAATTAAATTAAAGCTAAAGGTGGAGTATGGAAAGGGATAAAAGGGAGAGGGAGCATGACGTAATGCAAAACTAATAATATGGGATGGAGAGTGAAGTAAGGAGTAGCTTCATTTATGAAAGCATTAATGCTTTTCAATGGCAATGGTGTACGTGAAGACTACATTATGGGCACATCTACAAAACTCTGCACTGCACAACTAGTGTGACCTCACCTATCACCTCTCTCCTCTCTCAACTTTTTTTCTACTATTAGTTAAGACTTGTATATATATATATATTATAATATAGATGTAGAATGTTAGAGATAAGAGTTTATTATATGTCATTTTTCTTTCCTTTTTTTTTTTTTTTCAAATCTTTAATAAATTTGGGTAGATATTCGTAATGATATAATGAGGTTCATTTATTTTTAGGCTATATATATGCGCGGGTACATACGCACACACAAAAATTATTTTATATACGCCATGCATAAAAAATATATGCATGTAATTAAGCATGGAAAATAATTAGATCACTAACCTGGAGGTGATGATATCCCAAAACATTCTTATATTTAATTTAAATATTTTAATGAAATTGGAAGAGATAAAGTTTGTTAGATATCTTCTCCCTTCAAATTCCATGTGATGAAGCAACCTAGGACGATGATGGGCGTATATAATGATGCAGGCAGCAGGCATGTGCTCAACTCACAACTTCCATATATTAATTAGGCCTCGGCTACGATGTTGTCTATTCAAATTTCAATTCTTCCCTATTTTTACCTGTCAATGCCATTATGAGTTATATTTAGAGAAAAAAAAAAAAGCACATTTTGTTACTGAGTTATTATGATTGTATTTATTTTTAACTCCTCTGTTGTTATTATGATTGTTGTATTTTGTAAGAATTTAGTTTATAGACATCACATGCATGCTGCTATAACGTAACTTGAAATGGTAATTAAATAATTACATACTTAGCTTTGTTTTAATTTATGCCTAAATATAAATTAATTAATTTGGCCGGACGCATGTAGCTAGTTAGTTATGGTGTTGATCGAGTGCTTTAGTCCGAACTAGGTAAGATGTGTTTTTGTATATATGCTTATACAATTGGTATCTTATATATGTTCAAATTATGATGGCATTCTAATTAATCAATATAGATATTCAAATATTAATATGAATATATAATTCACTACCGTACCGTAAATAAAAGCATTTGATTTAGATTTTGATAGAAAAGCAACTTTCATTAAACCAAATATATGTTGAATACAAGACCGAATTGAACACTACTTAAACTAATTAACTAAGGTAGAATAACATAACATGCATATATATATAGATATTCAAATCACTGGTAGCGCATGCAGCTAGCCAAGGTGCCGTTCAAGCATCGTCCGTCCTTACTTATTTATGTAGAAACCCTTATTAGAGCAGTTTTTGACCAAGGGATTAGCGTCAATCTCTTGTATGTGGCACCTCCTTCCGAAGTACCAGTCCCCAATCACCTGGGTGTCAGTTTTATTATTCACTCCAAAAACTGGATTGTCCCAACCTTGGAAGGTAAGTTGGGTGTGCGTAAAACAGTTATTAATAAAAAGTCCTCCTCGTGACAGTTTATCGGTTGTTTTACGCACAACATCCAGAAATTGTAAGCGAAAATCTTGTAGAACTCTATACTGGGTTGGGGAGATTTTCACTTCTTTAATGGCTTGATAAAAACTGTTTGATAAGGTCTCATTTATTTGGTACGAGTCATAGGCAGTGGCCATGACTAGCAGCGGGGTCTTAATATCTCCCACAATATATTGTGGGAACATGCACAAGTATTCTTCCCTGCCGCTACTCTTCATTCGGTCAACGCAAGCCTTGGGTAGGGCTCCAGTTGAATTGTGTACCCCAACTGTGCCCCGAAAGATAGACTCCAACCCCCGGGCTTGTAAAGGATTGTTAGAATGGAGAAAAAAACCGCCGTCTGATAGACACTTGACTTTGGTGGTTGTGGGGAAGTGATTGGCAAAACGATCACAGTGGATTATAACTGCCAATCCACCCGCAGAACCACCAGTGAATAGAACTTCCTTGGCGTCCTTCATTCCTTTGGAGAATAGAAGGTCGTCAACTACGGCATCGAAAACTCTTCTCCCTCTAAAATGAAGCCCAGTGGTTGGATCAACATCTTCCACATCGCCCGTGAAAGATGATCCATCACAATACCTGACCATCACTTTAGTCCAGTTGCGAAAGTCCGGATTGTGATGGGAGCTATTGTGGAGTATGCCTCCGAATCTTTGAACAGAATTAGTGATATTCCATTTTATTGAAGATCCAAGATGCCCATTCTTCCGAGCTAAGCAGTCGGAGATAGTAGGACACCACGCACCTCCCAGAAGGTACACCATCCAATTGTCTTTTGTGGGTCCAGAACCTTCAGAAAGATGGTAAGCCGGTGGGCTGCCATCTAGGCACACTGCTCCCTTGGAAGCAGCGTTCTCAACAATAGTAGGGTTCTGGAGTGGATACCCAAAGGCGATGTTAGGATCGTCGTATGGAGAAGAAGCAACAAGTGCTGGAATCAGCAGAATACCAAAAACCAGCAGGCAAAGTGAATTCGATTTTGATGCCATGGTACTGCAGATCGAGAGAGAGAAGAGAAATATAGGCCTGGGAATTGAAAGTAAGTATGTGTGCTTCGCCAACCTTGGAGAATACTCACCTGCTGGAGAGCATGGCGACCTTGGTTGATGAGATCGCGACCTACCATGCCTCTACTACTACTCCAGACTTGAATGCATAGGCGTAGGCTTGTTTAGCTTATTTCCTTCTTTTTGCAATGTACTCGGATATTATGTTTGAATAAATATTTCACATCTTTTGCTAATGCTTGTGTTGCGTGATGTTACACTTTGCCTTACCAAAACGCGGCTGCCTGCGTGGGGTTGGTATCTCGTGACTTTGACGGGCCTCGGCCCCTTTTGAAGAGCTTGACCTACGCCCCGCCCTCGGCTACGTTGGCATTATGGGCCAAGCCTCTCGGCCGGGGGCACTTGGCCTCTTTCTTAGCTTCATCTGTACGCCCTTCATCCCAAACTCGGAGTCGACTTGGGGTAGTTAACACCTTGGATCGTTTTTTTTCTATTCTTTTTTTTTTTTTTGCATAGTCATTTAGCCGAGGGTACTCTCGGACCAAACACTCTTCCGTCTGGGTTCGTACGCGAGGACGGACCTCGTGCCCCCTTAGGGTGATAGCTTTTTGACTCGGGTCGCTTGACAACGGGTCGTTGGGCTCTTCCGTCGGGGTTCGTACGCGAGGACGGACCTCGTGCCCCCTTAGGGTGATAGCTTTTTGACCCGAGTCGCTTGACAGCGGGCCGTTGGGCTCTTCCGTCGGGGTTAGTACGCGAGGACGGACCTCGTGCCCCCTTAGGGTGATAGCTTTTTTACCCGGGTCGCTTGACAGCGGGTCGTTGGGCTCTTCCGTCGGGGTTAGTACGCGGGGACGTCTCCTCGTGCCCCCTTAGGGTGATAGCTTTTTGACCCGGGTCGCTTGACAACGGGTCGTTAGGCTCTTCCGTCGGGGTTAGTACGCGAGGTCGGGCCTCGTGCCCCCTTAGGGTATGATTGGAAAGGTCGGGTAAGTACCCCCTCCCCCTCCTCAAAAGAAAACAAAACATGAAAATGAAACATCCATGGTGAGGTTATTTTTCTTGGGTTTATTAAAACAAAGGGGACGGACCACCTCCTAACAAAATAGATTGTTGGCTACGTTTATTGAAATGCATAAGATTGACCACCTCCTAATAGCTACAGCTGTCTTTTTGATTCCCCCGGGCGGTCCCGACCCCAGCAGGGGTCGGGAATTTGATGCACAGGTGCTCCATGGAGATTAAGCACCTAAGATCTTCTAGGGCAGGCCGACCAATTATTATGTTATGAGCGCAATTGATCTTGACCACCACAAACTCGACCTCCCACCTCTTGACATGGGGAGGGGTGCCTATCTCCACCTCCAGGTTTATGGACCCCTCCGTCTCAATGGAGTCCCCTGTGAAGCCCGATAAAGGGGTCCGCACTTGCCCCAACTGCTTTCTCGATAGGCCCAGCTGGGTGAACGTGTCATAGTACATGACATTTACCGAGCTGCCTGTGTCCACGAGCACCCGGTGCACTATCACATCGCTGATTTCCACCTTGATGACTAGGGCGTCACGATGGGCGAGGGGGCCATCAAGTAGGTCAGCCTCTGTGAACACGATGGGTTCACGCCTCGGCTTCTTCTCGTGCGGGGGCCGCACGACCTCTCCAACATATAGGCTTCTCGCCCACTTCCTTCGTTCCGCCGGTGTGTCCCCCTCTTTTGGCCCCCCAAAAATAACGTGGATGGCCTGTTTCTTCCGGGGTGCGGGGTTGTCGAGTTCCACCTCCTCCTCCTCAGTGAGTTGACCTAGTTCTCGTTTACGGTGTGCTGATGTGGATGGCACGGAGCCACCCCCTTTCTTCCATACGTTGCCTTGGTTCTGGCCCTGGCCCTGCCCCCCCGGCCTCTTGACAAACTGGCCGAGGTACCCCCTTTGGATGAGGTCTTCGATTTGACGTTTGAGGTGGATGTATTCGTCTGTGTCGGGCCCTGTCTGGCGGTGGAACCTACAATACTTATTGGGGTCCACCTTGGGGGATATCTTCATGCACTCCCCTAGGTACTGCACGATCCCTTGGCCTTCCGCGTGGTCCAGGATAGTGCTTACGGGCTGTGTTAAGGGGGTGAGGAAACGCGTAGGGGTTAACCGAGGTCCCTCGGCAAACTCGCGGCGGGGTGGCCTTGGCGCCCAACGCTCCTCTTGGGGTGCTTTGTCTTTCCGACTCCTCCCCTCCTCCTCCTCCTTCTTTCGCTTCTCAGCTACTTCTGCCTCTACGAACCTTGTTGCCCGGTCCATTAGCTCGTTGTAAGTCTTGGGAGGGTACCGGATGAGGTCCCGGTAAAACAGGCCGGACCGCAAGTTATTCCTGAAGATTATCAGGGCTGCCCTGTCGTCGAAGTTGGCGACCCCCAATACTTCACGCTTCCATTTGTTGAGGAACTCCGGTAATGAATCTGTGGGCCGCTGCTTTACGTGATATTGGTCTGCAAACTCCTTCCTCTTTTGTACGTTGCTGGCGAAATAAGACATGAATTGTTTGGTAAGAGCCGCGAAGGTAGAGATGGAGCCCTCTGGGAGGGATCCGAACCAGTCCTGGGCCTGGCCATCCAGGGTCGAAAAGAAACCCCGGCACATGATAGCGTCACTAGCCCCCGTCATCAACATGGCGGCCCGGTACCTGTTGAGATGCGCTCGCGGGTCGGAAGTCCCTGAGTACGTCTTGATTGTCGGGAAACGGAAGTCCTTGGGGAAGGGCTCTTCCATGACTGCCCCCGTGAATGGGGTGGTCAGCACGTCCTGTGGCTCCGGAGACCCGTCCTTCTCGTAAATCTTTTTCTGGAGCTCGTCCATCCTCCTTCGTAGCTGCTCAACCTCATCTCGGTGTGGGCTCGGGGCCCCACCGTTGGTCTCCCCGGACCGTTCGGCTCGGGAGGCTTGCTCTTGTCGCGGCTGGTGTCGGGGCCGATGACTCGTCGACTTGGGCGCAGCTGACTCCTCTGCTGGGGGCCTCATCGATAACCTGTCTCGGGCCGGTACGCGGGTACTCAACCGAGCCAAGGCAGACTTGGATCTGGCCGAATGCTCCTTACCAGGCTCCCGACCTTCTTGTATGTTTTGGTGGACATCCCCTTCCCCCCGCCTCTCCGACGGCCGGGGTGAGTTGACCTCCCCTTCAACTTGAGTCCTTTGTGCTCGGGGATGCCCGTTGCTAGGCTCACCGCGCTCTCTCGGGTGCGTTGGTGCTGGGGTCAGTACTCCGCGGGGGGCCTCGGGACCAAGTTGGGTGGCCTGAGGACCCCCCTGGAATCCTTCTACGAGACGGGTCAGCGCGGAAGCGGCTCGTTGAATGGCAGCCCACCCCTCCTGAGGGGGTGGGGCGGGAAGAGGGGCGGCAGGCGCCGGCCCTCCATTGCGGTTGTTGGTGAGATGATCCCTCAAGTCCCCCGCTGACCTTACGGAGGGGGCCCGCGAGCGACTAGCGGCCCCATTACGGCCGTTCCCGCTCGGTGGGACGTGGGCGCTCTGGGAGCCGTTGGTGTTACGAGAGTTGAATCTCGATCTTGCCATAGCTAGGGTAAACTAGCACGCTTGAGCCTGACGTCGGCTCTCAATGAAAGCACCAATGATGGATTTAATTAACCCGGGGCTCCGGACTAATAAACCCGTTAAATGAATGATAGCACGAAGGAACAAGGAATAATAGGCGAAATGAATGTGACAAGGTCGCGGGGACCAAGTATTGTATTAGATTGTAGTTAATAAGCTATTACAAGTGTAGTTTAGGACAAAGAATATAGAACATGCCTTAATGAGACAATAACACGCCTACTTATACCCTCCAAAACCCCTAACCGCCCCCCTAAGATTGGGGAACGGTTATAGATCCGATTTGACCGCGCCCGCCCCATGACCGGGCCCGTGGCCGAGCCCTCTCAGTCGAGGCCTTGGGCCGAGACCTCCTAGCCGAGGCCCTGGGCCGAGGCCTCTGGTCGAGACCTCCTAGCCGAGGCCTCTTAACCAAGGCCACGGGCCGAGGCCTCTTAGCCGATGCCTTGGGTCGAGAGGCTAAATGAATTAGTCCGGGCCCGGGTCAAGCACGGGGCTCTACCCCGAGTCCCGGACCTTCTCGTGACCCTTTTCTTGCTCCCTCGGGTCGACTTGGTCCGTTCCTAATATATCCATCAAGGATTATATATTATTATTAATAAAATAACATGTGTATGCTTAATTTTGTTTAATTATAGATGTAATATGTGTATGTTTATTTTTTTTTTAAATTATGTTCATAGTATGTGCATGTTTAATTTCCTTGATTGATTATATAAATCTACATTACAGCAAGTATAAAACAAATAGCTTCATAAAAATATAATGTGTGAATTAATTTATTAATTAACATAATTGTTAAGATTTTATTCGAAAGTAACCATTGAGATAATTTTATATGTGTAATAATCAATTTGGAATAATTTGCATAATTGTATTGCATAATAATCTGTGAATTAGCATAATAATATGTGAATTGGAATAATTATCATAATTTTTTGTAATCTCCTTTAATTTCCTCACCGCGCGGCCTAGAAATCACACATCTTAGGACTCTTAAACATCTTAACTTCTACTGAGATCAAGTCCTAGAGTCTCAGATTACAACCCTAGGATCCTACTTAGACCTCAACACAGGCTCTGATACCAACTGTGACACCCCAACCTCACACGGCTGAGATAGCTAAAACTTAACATAAAAGCTGCCAATCTCAACCAACAAACCAAACATAGCGGAAGCAATTTAAACTTAAGGGCGTCATGCCACACCTAGGTATTAACAAGCCTAGATGCACAGGCTAAACAAAGAAACAACTATCATATCTATAAAACTGAAATATCAAACATATCCATAAAAATCCAAACAAAATACTCAAAGTACAGACAAGAGTATCAAAAAGATCTCAAAGGCTCACAGGCCATCAAAAACAACATCTAAACTAGCTAAGACTAAGGTCCTCATAAGGAAAGCTCTAGCGCGCTCGCGATGTACTACTCCATACCTGGAAAACACGCAAAGAACCATTAGCAAAAGAATGCTAAGCAACCACCATTCACACCCGCAAGGAGATATAGATATACATAAGCTTGAAATAGGTTTACACACCCATATAGAATATAAACACCAACGAACTGTACAACAGTGCAAATCGATACTCAACAAGGATAAACTGAACGAATCATAAACCAAGAACTCATCAATAAACCAATAATAAAAGAAAACAACAACATCAACAAGAAACGACACAAGCATAAGGAATAATCAATAGAATAACAAGGACCATATCTCAAGAATAGAAAGACCAACAACAACCAACCAAGATCCAACAAACCCAAGGACCAAACTCAAACGAAGACAAGGCAAAGCTCCACTCACAGGGGTATGAACCCAATCACAGTAATGAACCAATAGTCACAAGTCAGATCCATCACAGGGTCAATCGACCCAACACAGGGTACGCGAACCAACACAGTAGCGACCATCACAGGCATAGTCCAATCGACATGGAGGACATGAACCCAACACAGGCGGTAATACCGAATCCCAGAATACAAACATAAAGCAATACAATGCATCAATATCCAACATACAATAAGCCACCACTCACAACCATACTCCACACCCAATACAACAACCAAGACAGGGTTCATCTCAAATATGAACACCAACCAACTCCCAGATCATAAATTCAAGAACCAAAACCAAGCACGACCAACAAGAGGAAACCGAAAGACATGAATCAAGACTCCAATAAGGCATCAATTGCTCAATGAAAACATGAATAAATACTCCAAATACATGGTGAAATACTCAACAAACAATCCAACAATGATCTGAAACAAGGAGACCAACAACAGACAACAACAGCAAAACTGCGTCTCTGGAAAACAAACTCCCAGAGACACTGCGGCACAACAACGGACTCACACCTTCCGCCGACTACTCCGCATAGCAGAACGGTACCCCTCAGCGACCACACTCCTCCGCCAATGCCACCGCTTGCCACCTTGCGGATCCACCTAGCGGGTACATTATTACCGCTTCGGTCTCCGCAAGGCCAACCCCAACTCCCAGATTCCAGAACCAAAACAGACAGCAAGAATCAATTTTCCAGAATACACAATCAGACCAAAGACACTCACATTTCATCCAATTTAGAGTCCAAAAATAAGGAAATCCATAACATCAAGATCATACAACACAAGACAAAGATCAAGATGAATCCAACAAAGAGAATCAACAAATAGGCTAATCACAAGAAGATTTCTCAGGATTTCCAATCACCAAATAATATAATATAGAATAGGGAATGAAAATGTTTGATGGACATGGATGGTTACCTCAAAGAGCTTTTCCCTACTCCAATATGCCTTTAGCTAGCTCAAGAAGCCCCACCTTCACCTTGATCATCTTTTTCCAAAGAATCCCCAAAAGAACACTTATAAGATTATGCTAAAAGACTATCTAAAACAAAATGCAAGATGAATCCTAGAATAGATGCACTTACCCACTCCAACAAAGCTTAAAAGAACAATCTTGACTTGAAATCTTGTAGGAAGATGAGATGAATTTTAGGAGAATTAGATGAAAATGGCGCAAGAGTGAAGTGTAGGAGGAAGAAATGAGTGAAAGTCTTTAGGGCATTTGATCTTCAAATTATATACTATGATAGATACAATATTTAGGGTGTAAGACATTTAAATGATGTGGGCTTAAGTATTCTTATAGAATAATGTATGTAGGAATAAATATAATCAAGACTAGTAAGTTGGGCTCATTAAATTCACCCCTTACAATTTAATTACAAGAATTAGCCCATAGCAATGTCTTAGGATCAATATATGATATATATATATAATTAATCAAGAGTGTGGGCTTGTAGGAATATTTAATACCAAATATTGCAAGGGTCCAAATTAAATAAAATCCCTTACAAGAATAAATACAATTAATTGGGCTCTTGATTAGAATAATCAAATTAAGCTCAAGGAATGAATATATATATATATATATATATATTAAATTGAAAGGATTAGCCCAATTAGGAATTAATTAAATTGCCCAAGGAATTAATTAACGAACGAAAGGCTTGAAAGGAATTTACGGGGCGTTACAACCCTGTGATTTGTAACCCTGTGGTTACTATGTCTATGACTGCCCGTAGTGGGACTCAATCACCCCGTCTGACTCGTGACTATTGACTTCTACAGGATGGTTGATGTTGTCGGTTGGTTTTGATGTTGGGGATGTCTCTTTGTGGTTCTTATGAGTTCTTTGGATTGTTCGGTTGATACCGTTTCTCTTGAGTTTGGATGTTCCCTTTTGGATTGTGTTCAGTTGGATCTCATTTATGATTCGTTATGCATTATGCTTTCGTTATGGTTATTGGATTGATGTCTTGGTTTGATTCGTTCAGTTTATCCTTGTTGAGTATCGATTTGCACTGTGTACAGTTCGTTGGTGTTTATATTCTATATGGGTGTGTAAACCTATTTAAGCTTATGTATATCTATATTTCCTTGCGGTGTGAATGGTGGTTGCTTAGCATTCTTTTGCTAATGGTTCTTTGTGTTTTCCAGGTATGGAGTAGTTCTCCGTGAGCGCGCTAGAGCTTTCCTTATGAGGACTTAGCCTTAGTTATCTGATTAGACTTGGTTTGTGGCCTGTGAGCCTTGAGATTTGATACTCTGTTTGTACTTTGAGTATTCCTTGGATTTTATGGATTATTACGTTTCTTGTTTAGCCTGTGCATCTAGGCTTTGTTAATACCTAGGTGTGGCATGACGCCCTTAAGTTTAAATTGCTTCCGCTATGTTTGGTTTGTTGGTTGAGATTGGCAGCTTTTATGTTAAGTTTTTTAGCTATCTCAACCCGTGTGAGGTTGGGTGTCACAATTGACTATGACTATTGACTTCTGACTGTGCGGGCTTCGGTCCATGTGCGAACTTCGGTCCATGTCGTTGACTTGTGCGGACTTGGTCCATGTGCGGACTTCGGTCCATGTCGTTGCGGACTTCGGTCCATGTGTTGACTCGACTTCTGACTTCTGACTTGTGACATATGGTTTGACTTGGTTCGATGGTTGGTTTGGCTTTGGTCGG
>CP025644.1:18470252-18486869 GCA_003576665.1 Ipomoea trifida | reverse complement strand
GCTACAAAGGGACAAGTTAGAAGTTGCAACCTTCAAGACAAAGAAGATCAAGTCAAGTGGAAAGGAAAACTTGGACGCTTAAGATCCCCGAAGATAAGAAGAAACGCCGTAAGCAAGTGGTGTATGGCTCCGTGAAGTGGGACTCGTGTAACCTTTTCGGTACACCTTGAACGTGGTTTCTCGTGCAAGCACTTCAAGGAAGTAACCTCGGTTTCTAAAATCACTTTTACCCATAAACGAATCTCTTTTATAATCGGGCAATGCCTTTCCAATTGAACCTATCTTTTCATAAAGCTTCCTCGAAAATCTCTCGTTTTGTACCATCGGCCATCAGCAGTTCATCGCCTTCAGCCTCTTTTGGAGTAATAAGGTTATGCGAACCGTAGCGGAGCTTATTCGGATCTCAGGTTCATGTTGCGTGGGTAGCAAGGCAAGATCCATCAATCAGTCAAAGTGACGTAATCGAATCGTCAAAAGATCAAGACCACCGAAGTGAACCTAAAAGCTAGCCTAATCCTCGAATATTCTAAAGTAGAGTCGTCTGAATTCTATACTCACGTTTCGTCAGGAGCAAGGTTAAGACACGCCAACCGGTCGAAGCGTCGTGGACAAATCAGCAAGCCGTGGGAATCGTTTAGAGTTGAGAGACTCCTTGACCTTCTTCTTCCGAATTTCTCTTATCGGAAATCCCTTCTCTTTATTCTAATCAGTATTCCTATCTATTCTTGGAAACTAAATCTTCCTTGATTCTTGGAACTCTGAATGCCTTCTTGCTGAAACATCTCTTCTACCTATTCTAATCTCTTTCGCATTTTCGCTTGGAACTGAATCCCTCTTTTCCCTTGAGAAAGTGCTTACCCTATCATGAAAGAATCCTTTCTATCTTCTAGATCTCATTACCACCGATCCTTGAAACCGAATTCCTCTCATTCCTTGGAAATTGTGTATCCTTTCGTTGAGACATCCTTCGGGTTATTTTAAATCTCGTTCCTATCTTCTCTTGAGGTTGAATTTCTTCCTTCCTTAAAAGAGTTGAATACCATCTCATTGACAAATCATCTCTGTCTTTCAAAATATCGTTCTTAACTCCCCTTGGAACCTAATTTCCTTCTTTCCTTGAATGAGCTAAATACCCTATCACCGAGAAATCATTCATGCCTCTCTAAGACCTCGCTCTTAACTTCTCTAGGAACCTGATTCTTCCCTTTTCTTGAGTAAGTTGAATATTCTACCGTTGAGAAACTCGTTCTGCATTTCCAATCTCGTGCTTATCTGTTCTCGAAGCCAAATTCCTTTCGTTCATTCTTTTGTTGAAGGAACTTGATACTCCCTTAAATTTAGAAATTCTTTTGACCTCTTTGAACCTAGTCCTTACTGTCTCTCGAGAGTCGTGTCTCCTCTTTCCTTTAAGGAACTTGACATCCCTTTTATTGCAAAAATCGTTTCAACCTCTTGAACGTTGTTATTATTTGCCCTTGAAAATACCTTGTGGAAGTGACAATCCTAACTCCTAAAGCTATAACCTTGATAACCTTTGATTCTATTCTTAACCGACGTCGTTCTTGAACCGTACACCTCAAACCTTTCATTCCCTTTTTCCGTTGGGTCAAATTTTCAAAACCGGCATATATAGTATATAAATATTTTCTCTATGTACTACCGTACTAGTTTCCCTCTCTGTCCCCAAAACGTTTTTCTGAGCTTCGGGGACGAAGCTCCTTTTAAGGGGGGTAGAGTGTAACACCCCGAAATTTCCTACTACGCTATTAAATATTAAATGAAGGGTTATTTATTATTAAGTAATTATTTCAAATAATTATAAGTAACATTATTTCCTACGGGCTTCGGACTATATACTTTTATATATATGTATAAATTATTGTTATAAAGGTCCATAGCCCAATGTTTCTATAGTTGTATATATACATACAATTCCTACATAAATATTATTCTTGAGCCCATATAAATCATATTAACTTAAGACCATACTAAGCCGATAATTATAATTTATTTTATAGACTATGATTAGTCTAGAGTCCAAGTTATAGGAGCCCAAATGTTACTTGCCACTTACCATTTGTAGCTTAACCCACTTTCCCCTTTTGGTAACCTAGCAAAAGCCATCAGCAAGCCAACCCTCTTGAGTCTCTCTGTAACACCCCGAAAATTCCTACTACTCTCTTGAATATTATAAGGGGTTATTTCTTATTAAATAATTATTTAAATAATTATTAGTATAATTATTTCTTATGGCTTGGATTATACTCTTGTATATATATATATATATATATATAGATATTAATATGAGTCTATAATATAAATAGTCTATGGGCCAATATTTCTATAGTTATATACGTATATTTCTTATAGACTATGATTAGTCTTGAGCCTATAATTATATTAATTGTATTATAAAGCTATGGACCCAATAAATTACCCTAGGTTCAACTAATTGTAGTATGATCATCCTTGACATTTAATTAGCCCAACCCAATGTATATATACATATATGGTTTATTTTGACCCAATCTCCTAATATGACCCAATATCCACAATTCTTCTAGCCCAAAGTGGAAATTTCCTAAAAGGGAAACCTAGGTGCTTAACGGTGAACCAAAAATCCCATTTTCCAGAGTTTTCACCCTTGTCTCTGCCTCTCGCCCTCGTTTTCCACCTCTCTCGTTCCCCTCTCGCTCAACATACACAACAAGCTACAAGCGAAGTAGGACTCCGGCGGTCGCCATGAACAAGCAAGGTGGAGCTCCGGCAAGGCAACGGTGGACCTCGTCCAGCAGCTCCCGATCGCCTTCGGTTGCGGTCGTTCTCCGACGAACTCCCCAGCCATGCTTCTTCTGGACGTCGACGACATGCGAGGCAGCTGCCGGGTCTCTCTCTCTAACAGTGCGGGCAGCTCCACGATCCAACGCGAACCTCCCCTGTTTTCCCTCCCGGCAACGTATAGCAGCGACGATGAGGTAGAGCGGAGAAGAACGTAAAAGGCGTCGGCAACCTTTGGCAGCGGAATCCGTCTCCCTCCTCTCTGTTTCCGGCGGGCACGCAACAGCAGCGGCACCGACGATCCCTCTCGGCGGAAGTGGCTAGCGGAGGTCGCTCCTCCGTAGGGCTGTAACGTAACTCGACGACGGAGTGCTCTCAACCGTCTAGGAAGGGCGGCAGAACGGAAGTGGTAGCCGGGCGGTTGTGCGACGCAACAGGAAGAGGTGCGGCGGTGGCTTCTCCTTTCCGGTGCCACTACGAAGACAGAGCAACCGACGGTGGTGTCTGACGATGTGGAGCAACGGCGGCGCGCCTTCCCTCTTCTCCGACTCGGATGTTGGTGGCCGGTGCGGCACAGGAAGGTAATAGTCCGGAGGGTATGCAGCAGAACACAAGGAGCAGAGTGGTGTAGCGGTGTGGTTCTTGGACGCGGGGTTGGAGGGCGCAGGTTCGAACCCTGCAGCACGCTGGTTTTGAGGTAATGTTGCACCTTGGTTAGTAAGCTTACGGTTTTAGGTTATTAGTTATGATGTTGTAGTTTAATATTAGATTAGTAGTAGCCATAACCTGTTTTAGTATTTGATAGTAATTGGGTTCATATAGTCACGTTACACTAGCCTTTAAGCTTGGACTATAGGTTATTACAATTATGGACCGACTAGGAATATTAGTATTGTTACTAATAGTTAGTAACGGCGTTAGAGTTATATTAATCTTCAGGTTCACGGTTACGAACCAAGCTTTGAGTTGATGTGGCTTTGGATTAGAATGCTTTTGGAATTGAGTACGCTTCAAAGGTAACCATCCATGTCCATCAAAACTATTTTATTCCCTATTCTATATATAATGATTTTGGTGATTTGGAAATCCTGGAAATTCTTGTGATTAGCCTATTTTTTGATCTCTTTGTTGGATTGCATCTTGATCTTTGTCTTGTGTTGTATGATCATGATGTTATGGATTTCCTTATTCTTGGACTCTAAATTGGATGAAATGTGAGTGTCTTGGTCTGATTGTATTCTGGAATTGATTTGTGAAGTCTGTGGTTCTGGCTTTGGGTTGGCCTTGCGGAGCGTAATAATGTAATCCGTGAAGGTGCTCCGCAAGGTGGCAACGGTGTCGGGCGGAGGAGGATGGCCCGTTGAGGGGGTCCGTCTCCTCCTTGCGGAGGAGGTCGGCGGAGGAGTGAGCTCCGTTGAGTGATTCCGTTCTCTGGGATTGTTTTCCAGAGAGTTCTGTGTTGTTGTGTCTGTTGTTGGTCCCTTGTTTCAGATCATTGTTGGATTGTTTTATTGAGTATTTCACCATGTATTTGGAGTATGTATTCATGTCTTTCATTGAGCATTGATGCCTTAGTTTGGAGTATTGATTCATGCTTTTGGTTTCCATTCTTGGTGTCCTTGGTCTATTGATCTTTTGAGTTATGATCTGGAGTTGGTTGGTGTTCATATTTGAGATGAACCCACGTCTTGGTTGGTTGAGTTGGTGTTGGTAGGTATGGACCTTGTGTCATGGTGGACTATTGTGCTCTATTGTGCTTGACTATTACAGTACTATTGGTGCTACTATTGGTTACTATTGTGCTGACCTATTGGTTGGACTATTGGTTACTATTGGTTGTGCTACTATTGTGTTACTATTGGGTTCGCTACCCTGTGATTTGGGTTGATTACCCCTGTGGTTACTATGGTTACTATTGGACTTCGGTCCCTGTGAGTGGGACTCATCACCCCGTCTGACTCGTGACTATTGACTTCTGACTTTGGTGTGACTGGTTGATGGTTGGCGGTGGTTGGAGTGGTGTTGGGATGTCTCTCTTTGTTGGTTCTTATGAGTTCTTTGGATGTTCGGTTGATACCTTGTCATTCTCTTGAGTTTGGATGTTCCCTTTTGGATTGTGTTCAGTTGGTATCTATTTATGATTCGTTATGCATTATGCTTTCGTTATTGGTTATTGGCTTTATTGTGATTGAGTCTTGGTTTGTGATTCGTTCAGTTTATCCTTGTTGAGTATCGATTTGAACTAGTTGATACAGTTCGTTGGTGTTTATATTCTATACGGGTGTGTAAACCTATTTACAACTTATGTATATCTATATTCCTTGCGGGTGTGAATGGTGGTTACTTAGCATCTTTTGCTAATGGTTCTTGTGGTGTTTTCCAGGTTGTGAGAGTTACTCGCGAGCGCGTAGAGACTATTACCTATGAGGAGGCTAGTGTGTAGCTTATAGTTCTGTAGATTTTGTGTTGGCCTGTGAGCCGACTTGATGATGTTAGTTTTATATTCTTTGGATATTAGATGTGAGGATATTTTCCAATTATGATATGACAGTTTAGTTCGTTTCATGTTTAGCCTGTGCATCTAGGCTGTGATATACCTAGATGTGGCATGACGCCCTTAGGTTTTTAATTCGCTTCCGCTATGTTTGGTTTGTTGGTTGAGATTGGCAGCTTTTATGTTAAGTTTTTAGCTATCTCAGCCTGTGTGAGGTTGGGGTGTCACAGTTGGTATCAGAGCCTGTGTTGAGGTCTGAATAGAGATCCTAGGGTTGTAATCTGAGACTCTAGGACTTGATCAGTAGAAGTTAAGATGTTTGAGAATCCTAGGATGTGTGAATTCTAGGAATCGCGGTGAGGACGCGCCTTATCTGTTTATATTGTTTATGCCTTGTTAACCTTGTTGTTTGCAGCTTGCGGCTCGTCTTCCGGGTAAGTCGTTAATCGCTTTTGGTTACGTTGCTTCGTTTTAGCTTTACCTAGAATCTTGCCTTAGATTAGGAATGAGTAGTTAGTTGGTACGAGACGTTGGATGGCACCATGGGCATCGAGGCAAACAGAAGTTCGGGCGTCTCGTCAAAGAAGACTAATCTACTCGCGACTAGGAGTCAACGACAACGGTCTACGTTCTTTGGGAATGGCGTCTTCGCGCGTGAAGCATCGTTGCAAGATCTTCGTTGACAACCTCAAGACTTGAAGAACGGGTTCGTGCGGCTGAAGCTCGACACAAGATGAAGAAAGCAACTGGAGCTCGAAGACTGAAGACTCGAAGACCCTCGGCTATGAGGGAATGGCAATAGCGGGTGCTAACGCGTCAAGTCAGAGTTAAAACACGCCAAGTAGGAATTGGAAGATCGGCCATGAGGAGTCTCGTGTAAACACTCGAAGGAACGACGACAAGAAAGGATTAAGGAATAGCGAGACAAGCCAGTAGAAGATCAAATCGTCAAAAGATCAAGATCAACGGAAGTGAACCTAAAGGCTATCTTAACTCTCGAAGAGTTATCTATACTCGCGTTTCGTCTGAAGTAAGGGTTAAAGCACGCCAACCAAGAGCTTTCGGGATTAGTGATGAAGAACCTCGTGCGAGCTAAACTCGGAGTTAACGTTGCATGAAGAATTATAATTCGAGGTCGTGATTCGCGAGCCTTAGGGTAGTCTTACCTACCCCTGAAGCAGCTACGAAGGAACGAGTTAGAAGTTGCAACCTCCAAAGCAAAGAAGATTAAGTCAAGTAGCAAGGAACACGTGAACGCTCAAGATCCCCGAAGATAAGAAGAAACGCCGTAAGCAAGTGGTGTATGGCTCCGTGAAGTGGATCTCGTGTAACCTTTCCGGTGCACCTTGAACGTGGTTTCTCGTGCAAGAGCTTAAGGAAGTAACCTCGGTTTCTAAAGACCACTAGTAACCATGATCGAATCTCCCTTCAAGACCAAGCGTCATCTTTCTAGTTAACCCTACCCTTCCATAAAGCTTCCTCAGAATTCTTTCGTTCTACACCAATCAGTCATCAGTGGTTCATCACCTTCAGCCTCTTTTGGAGAGATAAGGTTATGCGAACCGTAGTCTGCATGTGGAGCTTATTCGGATCTCAGACCCATGTTACGTGGGAAGCAAGGCAAGATCTATCAATCAGTCAGAGTGTCGTGACCAATCGTCAACCCGAAGAAATCGCTTAGGATAGAGAGACTTCCTTATCCTTCTTAAAACCAAATCCTTCACAGTTCTTCGCAAATCCTAAGTACCATACTCGTTAGGAAATCCCTTCTATCCGTTATAATCTTCATTCCTATATCCTTGTGGAACCAATTCTCCTCGACTCCTCAAAAAAATTCCAATTATCCCTCCATAGCGAAATCCCTTCTCTTCATTCTAATCGATATTCCTATCTATTTTTGGAAACCAAATTCTCCTTGATTCTTGAAACTCTGAATGCCTTCTTGTTGAAACATCCCTTCTACCTATTCTAATCTCCTTCTCATTTTCGCTTGGAACTGAATTCCTCTTTTCCCTTGAGAAAGTGTATACCCTATTGCTAAGGAATCTTTTCTATCTTAGTAGATCTCCTTGCTATCGTCCCTTGCATTCAAATTCCTCTCACTCCCTTGGAAATTGTATATCCTTCCGTTCAGACAACCTTTCGGTTTATCTCATTCTTCTCCCATTTCAAGATTGAATTTCTTTCTTCCCTTGACGAGTTGAATACTCTACCGTTGACAAATCATTTCGCCTTCCCAGACCCCGTTCTTAATTCCTCTCGAAACCTAATTTCTTTCACCTCTCGGAGTAAGATAAATACCCTATCATTAAAGAATCCTTTCCATCTTTCTAGACCTCCTTACTATCAACTCTTGAAACCGAATCTCTCTCATTCCCTTGGGGATTGCACACTCTTTTATTAAGGCATTCCTTCCTAACCATTCTAAATCTCCTTCTCACCTTCGTTGGGAAATTAAATACCCTACCATCGAGGAATCAATTCTGCTTCTCTAAGGCCTAGTTCTTAACTCCTCTAGGAACCGGATTCTCCCCTATCCTTGAGCAAGTTGAATAATCTACCGTTGAGAAACTCGTTCTGCGTTTTCGATCCCATTCTTATCTTCTTTCAAATTGAATTTTCTTTCTTACCTTGAAGAGTGGAATACCTTATCAACCGACAAACCGTTTCTGTCTTTCGAAACCTTATTCTCAATCCCTTTTGGAATCTAATTTCTTTCTTTCCCTCGAATAAGTAAATACCCTATCGTTGGAAAACTCCTCTTGTGTTTTCAATCCCGTGCTCATCTGCTCTCGAAGCTAAGTTCTTTTCGTTCCTTCTCTTTTGTTCAAAGAACTTGATACTCCCTTAAATTGAGAAATTCTTTTGGCCTCATTGAACATAATCCTTATTTTCTTTCAAAAAAAAATAAGTTCTTCTCTTTTCCTTAGAAAACGTGGCATTTCCTTTTATTGAAAAATCATTTCCAACCTCTCGAACGTTGTTATTATTGCTCCTTAAAAAAAAAATATATATCTTGTGCAAGGTGATCATTCTAACTCCTAAGCTGTAACCTTGATAACTCTTGATTCAATTCCCAACCAGTGTTGTTCTTGGACCTTACACCTTAAACCTTTCATTCCCTGTTTCAGTTGGGTCAAACTTTTCCAAACCGGGCGTATATTATATAAATATTTTCTCTATATGTACTATCGTACTAGTTGTAACTCTCTGTCCCCAAAACGTTTTTCTGAGCTTCGGGGACGAAGCTCCTTTTAAGGGGGGTAGAGTGTAACACCCCGAAATTTCCTGCTACTATTTTTAAGAAATAAACGGGGGGCTATCTTCTTATTAAAACCATTATAAGTATAAATTAATTTCGCTTGGGCTTGGAATAATCTCGGGATCGCTTATTATTATTACTATGTTATTAAATACTCTTAGCCCAATACATATATATATATAACTATATTCAATAGTACATGGTTCTTATTGTGGGCTATGGACCCAAAGAATTATTATTTTAAATAGATTATTAGGATGGTTATAATAAGCCCATGAGCCATAATTCCTACTGTATGTATATGGTGTTTATACATTATCCTTGAGCCCAAAAATAATCAAGTCTTAACCCAACCTCCTAATTTGACCCAAGTTCCATATTTGACCTAGCCCAAAAATAGAAGCTTCCTAATATAGAAACCTACCTATTACCTACAGCTACGTTCGTTGTTCAGCAGCCAAATAGTTCCGTCTCCTTTTCGCGTTACGCAAACAACAGAGAGCTCGGCAACGGCAACCAAAGGAAGCCTCGACGACAACAAGGACCTCTCCGGCGTCACATTCTCCCTCGTCGGCAAAACAGCTCCGGCAATGACTGGGGGTAACGGCAAGCTTCGAACCTCCTCTATCGTTTCTCTCCTCGAATGGCGCTAGAAGATGCAGCTCCGGCGAGCTGCGAACAGGGAGCACTACTCGACGGCAGACATGGCGGCGACCGGCTTCTTCCCCTGATCATCGATGGCATTGTGTGACGACGGCAGAAAGGCGAGCTCTGAAGGCAGGTTCTTGGCAACAATGGCGACTCCATTCGAGCCCTGTTTCCGATGGTGCGGGATAGCGGAAGGCGGCGACGGTCCCCTCCTTCCCGTTCGGCTTTGAGGCAGCAGCGGAGGGCTTTGCGGTGGCAACGGCCGAACCCCTCATCGGCGTTCATCTACTCTGCTTCCGGCGATCAACAGCTAGCGGTGGGAGTTAACGGAAGTCTCCTTCCCGTTCGGCCGGCAGCAACGGTGGAGGAGAACGGCGTCCTCTGTTCCGCATGTTCTGAATCGGGCGTCTACAGAACAAGTTGAAAAGTTATGGTCGCATGGCATATCACCAAGGAGCGGCGTAGCGTAGCGGTCTGGCGTTGGTTTGTTAAGCGTGAGGGCATGGGTTCGAGCTTGAGGCTTGACAGTGAGGTGAGGATTGTTTTAAGTATTGAAGGTTATAATGCATTAGTGGTTATTAGTTCACATTAATAAGCTTATGGTTTTGGTAAATTGTTATAGTATCATAGCTCGGGTTTAGATTAGTATTATTATTGGTTATAATCGTTTTTGTGTTAGTTAGTAACTAGTCTAACATAATTCTTATGGTCACATTATATTAGCTTTAGGCTGGGACTATAGGTCATTGCTATTATGGACCGATTAGGAATATCAATAGCGTTATTTATAGTTAGTGACGGTGTTAGAATTATATTAATTCTTCAGGTTCGTGGTTATGAACCGAGCTTAGAGTTCGTGTTGCCTTGGACTATTACGCTTTTGGGATTAAGTACGCTTCAAAGGTAACCATCCATGTCCATCAAAACTATTTCATTCCCTAATCTATATATATTGATTTTGGTGATTTGGAAATCCTGGAAATTCTTGTGGTTAGCCTATTTTGTTGATTCTCTTTGTTGGATTGCATCTTGATCTTTGTCTTGTGTTGTATGATCATGATGTTATGGATTTCCTTATTTTTGGACTCTAAATTGGATGAAATGTGAGTGTCTTTGGTTGGATTTTGTATTCTGGAAGTTGGAATTTGTTCATGTCTGTTGTTGGTTCTGGAATCTGGGAGTGGGAACAGCCTTGCGGAGACCTGAGACGTAATAATGTGATCCGTCAAAGAGATCCGCAAGGTGGCAGCGGTGTGCTTGGGCGGAGGGGAGGTGCCCGTTGAGGGTGACCGTCTCCTCCTTGCGGAGGAGGTCGGCGGAGGGGTGAGTTCCGTTAGTTCCTTCCGCTAGGCTTCTGGGAAATTGTTTCCAGAGAGCTGTTTTGTGTTGTTGTGTCTGTTGTTGGTCCCTTGTTTCAGATCATTGTTGGATTGTTTTATTGAGTATTTCACCATGTATTTGGAGTATTTATTCATGTCTTTCATTGAGCAATTGATGCCTTAGTTTGGAGTATTGATTCATGCTTTTGGTTTCCCTTCTTGGTGTCCTTGGTCTTTGATCTTTTGAGTTATGATCTGGGAGTTGGTTGGTGTTCATATTTGAGATGAACCCACGTCTTGGTTGGATGAGTTGGTGTTGGAGTATGGTTGTGGTGATGGACCATTGTGTTACTATTGTGGACCCTTGTGCTCTATTGGTTACTCTTGGTTACTATTGGTTGTGGACTATAGTGTTACTATTGTGCTCTATTGTGGACTATTGGTTACTATTGGTTGTGCTCTATTGTGTTACTATTGGGTTCGCTACCCCTGTGCTTTGGGCTGATTACCCCTGTGGCTACTATTGGTTACTATTGGACTTCGGTCCCTGTGAGTGGGACTCATCACCCCGTCTGACTCGTGACTATTGACTTCTAACCTATGGTGTGACTTGGTTGGGAGGTTGGTGTTGGGATGTCTCTCTGTTGGTTCTTATGAGTTCTTGGATTGTTCGGTTGATACCTTGTCGTTCTCTTTGAGTTGGGATGTTCCCTTTTGGATTGTGTTCAGTTGGTATCTCATTTATGATTCGTTATGCATTATGCTTTCGTTATTGGTTATTGGCTTTATTGGATTGTGTCTTGGTTTGTGATCCGTTCAGCTTATCCTTGTTGAGTATCGATTTGCACTGTTGTACAGTTCGTTGGTGTTTATACTCTATATGGGTGTGTAAACCTATTTACAACTTATATGTATATCTATACTTCCTTGCGGGTGTGAATGGTGGTTACTTAGCAGTCTTTTGCTAAAGGACATACCATTTCTAAGGGAGTGAGAGGAATTTGAATGTAAGGACGATAGCAAGGAGGATCTAATAAGATAGAAAAGATTCCTTAGTCAATAGGGTATGCACTCGAGAGAATATGTAGCAATGAAGACTAGGTGAAGGGATTGAACGAGAATTAAGTTTCGAGACGGGAGAATTTAGTTCCACGAATAGAAGAAAGATTAGAATAAGTAGAAGGGATTTCCAGAAGGATTATTGGGATTTTATGAGAGCGAGGAGAATTTGTTTCCACAAGATATAGGAAATGATAGATTACAACAGATAAAGGGATTTCTAACGGTATGGTACTTAGGATTTGCGAAGAACTGTGAAGGATTTGGTTTTAAGAAAGATAAGGAAGTCTCTCCATCTAAGCGATTTCTTCGGGTTGACGATTCGATTACGACACTCTGACTGATTGACGGATCTTGACTTTGCTTCCACGCAACTGACCGAGATCGAATAGGCATTTCGACGCTACGTTCGCATAACCTTATCACTCCAAAAGAGGCTGAAGGTGATGGAGTCGCTGATCTGACTGGTGCAGAACGCAAGAATTCTAGGAAGCTTTTGGAAGATAGGTTTAACTTAGAAAGGTATCGCCCGATTTTGAAAGGAGATTCGCTTATGGGTAATAGTGATCTTTAGAAACCGAGGTTACTTCCTGAGCTCTTGCACGAGAAACACGTTCAAGGTGCACCGAAAAGGTTACACGAGGTCCACTTCACGGAGCCATACACCACTTGCTTACGGCGTTTCTTCTTATCTTCGGGATCTTAGCGTTCAGTGTTCCTTTCTACCTGACTTATCTTCTTTGCTTTGAAGGTTGCAACTCTAACTTGTTCCCTTGTAATTGCTTTAGGGTAGGTAGGACTACCTTAGGTCGCGAATCACGACCTGAGTTATAATTCTTCATGCAACGTTAACTCCGAGTTTAGCTCGCACGAGACTCTTCGTCAGCTAATCCGAAAGCTCTTGGTTGGCGTGCTTTAACTCTTGCTTCTGACGGAACGCGAGTATAGATAACTCTTCCTTAGAATACCGGATTAAGCTAGCCTTTTAGGTTCACTTCCGTTGGTCTTGATCTTTGACGATTTGATCTTCTCTAGCTTGCTTGCCTATCCTTATTCTTTCTTGCCACGTTTCTTCGAGTGTTTACACGAGACTCCTCATAGCCGATCTGGCCATTCCTACTTGGTGTGTTTCACTCTGACTTGACGCGTTAGCACCCGCTATTGCCATTCCCTCATAGCCGAGGGTCTTCGAGTCTTCAGTCTTCAGCTCCATGCTTCTTCATCTTGTGTGACTTCAGCGCACGAACCGTTCTTCAAGTCTTGAGGTTGTCAACGAAGATCTTGCAAACGATGCTTCACGCGAAGACGTCCATTCCCAAAGAACGTAGACCGTTGTCGTTGACTCCTAAGTCGCGAGTAGATTATCTTCTTTGACGAGACGCCCGATCTTCTGTTGCTTAACAGCACGGTGCTATCCCTCGTCTCGTACCAACTAACTACTCTTCCTATCTAAGGCAACTCCTAGCAAACTAAAACGAAGCAACTAACCAAAAGCGATTAAGACTTACCCGGAAGACGAGCCGCAAGCTGCAAACAACAAGTTACAAAGCACAATAATATAAACAGATAAGGCGCGTCCTCACCGCGATTCCTAGAATTCACACATCCTAGGATTCTCAAACATCTTAACTTCTACTGATCAAGTCCTAGAGTCTCAGATTACAACCCTAGGATCTCTATTCAGACCTCAACACAGGCTCTGATACCAACTGTGACACCCCAACCTCACATAGGCTGAGATAGCTAAAAACTTAACATAAAAGCTGCCAATCTCAACCAACAAACCAAACATAGCGGAAGCGAATTAAAAACCTAAGGGCGTCATGCCACATCTAGGTATATCACAGCCTAGATGCACAGGCTAAGCATAAAACGAACTAAACTGTCATATCATATAACTGAATCAAAGTATACAACATCTCAAGTGGCACACAGGCCAAGGCATAAATCTACAAATATAACCACTATCTAAGCCTCCTCATACGGGTGTATCTCTATCGCGCTCGCGCAAAGGCTTTAAGGCAACCTGGAAAACACACGAAGAACCACATCTCAAGCAAAAACTCATAGGTAACCGGAGTATATGTGTAACACCCCGAAATTTCCTGCTACTATTTTTAAGAAATAAACGGGGGGCTATCTTCTTATTAAAACCATTATAAGTATAAATTAATTTCGCTTGGGCTTGGAATAATCTCGGGATCGCTTATTATTATTACTATGTTATTAAATACTCTTAGCCCAATATATATATATATATATATAACTATATATTCAATAGTATATGGTTTTTATTGTGGGCTATGGACCCAAAGAATTATTATTTTAAATAGATTATAAGGATGGTTATAATAAGCCCATGAGCCATAATTCCTATTGTATGTATATGGTGTTTATACATTATCCTTGAGCCCAAAAATAATCAAGTCTTAACCCAACCTCCTAATTTGACCCAAGTTCCATATTTGACCTAGCCCAAAAATAGAAGCTTCCTAATATAGAAACCTACCTATTACCTACAGCTACGTTCGTTGTTCAGCAGCCAAATAGTTCCGTCTCCTTTTCGCGTTACGCAAACAACAGAGAGCTCGGCAACGGCAACCAAAGGAAGCCTCGACGACAACAAGGACCTCTCCGGCGTCACATTCTCCCTCGTCGGCAAGGCAGCTCCGGCAATGACTGGGGGTAACGGCAAGCTTCGAACCTCCTCTATCGTTTCTCTCCTCGAATGGCGCTAGAAGATGCAGCTCCGGCGAGCTGCGAGCAGGGAGCACTACTCGACGGCAGACATGGCGGGAACCGGCGGCGACCGGCTGCTTCCCCTGATCCATCGATGGCATTGTGTGTGACGACGGCAGAAAGGCGAGCTCTGAAGGCAGGTTCTTGGCAACAATGGCGACTCCATTCGAGCCCTGTTTCCGATGGTGCGGGATAGCGGAAGGCGGCGACGGTCCCCTCCTTCCCGTTCGGCTTTGAGGCAGCAGCGGAGGGCTTTGCGGTGGCGACGGCCGAACCCCTCATCGGCGTTCATCTACTCTGCTTCCGGCGATCAACAGCTAGCGGTGAAAGTTAACGGAAGTCTCCTTCCCGTTCGGCCGGCAGCAACGGTGGAGGAGAACGGTGTCCTCTGTTCCGCATATTCTGAATCGGGCGTTTACAGAACGAGTTGAAAAGTTATGGTCGCATGACATATCACCAAGGAGCGGCGTAGCGTAGCGGTCTGGCGTTGGTTTGTTAAGCGTGAGGGCGTGGGTTCGAGCTTGAGGCTTGACAGTGAGGTGAGGATTGTTTTAAATATTGAAGGTTATAATGCATTAGTGGTTAGTAGTTCACATTAATAAGCTTATGGTTTTAGTAAATTGTTATAGTATCATAGCTCGGGTTTAGATTAGCATTATTATTGGTTATAATCGTTTTTGTGTTAGTTAGTAACTAGTCTAGCATAATTCATATGGTCACATTATATTAGCTTTAAGCTTGGACTATAGGTCATTACTATTATGGACCGATTAGGAATATCAATAGCGTTATTTATAGTTAGTGACGGTGTTAGAATTATATTAATTCTTCAGGTTCTGCGTTATGAACCGAGCTTGAGTTCGTGATTGACGTCTTTGGACTATTATAGCTTTGGATTAATTACGCTTCAAAGGTAACCATCCATGTCCATCAAAACTATTTTATTCCCTTACTCTATGTATAATGATTTGGTGATTGGAAATCCTGAAAATTCTTGTTGTAATAGCCTATTCTTTGGATGATTCTTGTTGAATTTCATCTTGATCTTTGTCTTGTGTTGTATGATCATGATGTTATGGATTTCCTTATCTTTGGACTCTAAATTGGATGAAATGTGAGTGTCTTTGGTCTGATCTTGTATTCTGGAAGTTGGATCTTGTGATCTGGTCATGTTTGTTCTCTGAATCTGGGATGGGTTGGCCTTGCGGAAACGCGGACGGCTATAATGTAACCCGCATGTGGGATCCGCAAGGTGGCACGGGTAGGCACGGCGGAAGGTGAGTCCCGCTGAGGGAGGCCGGCTGCCTCTTGCGGAGTGAGATCGGCGGATGGAGTGGCATCCGTGAGTGTGTTCCGTCAGGCTTCTCTGGGAATCGATTCCAGTAGAGCAGTTTCGCTTGTTGTTGTTGTCCCTTGTTAGATCCTTTGATTTCCTGTGTATTTACCTGATTTGGGATTTATTATGTCTTTCATTGAGCATTTGATGCCTTAGTTGGAGTATTGATTCATGTCTTCTGGTTTCTCACTTATTGATGTCTTGGTCTATTGATCTTTGAGTTACAATCTGGGAGTTGGTTGGTGTTCATATTTGAGATGAACCCACGTCTTGGTTGGTTAGTTGGTTGGGAGTGGTTGGAGGTCCATTGTACAGGTGACTTTGGCTCTTATTGGCTTGGCTCATTGTATTGGTACTAGTTACTATGTTTGGACTATATGGTACTTCTGACTATTGGGTGTACTTTGTAGACTGCGTACTATGTCGTTACCTGACTTCGCTGGGCTTGTACGCTACTCCCTGTGTTATTTGGGCTTCGTTAGGACTGCGGTCCTGTCGGTTGACTATCGGGCTGCACTTGGTACGGACTGTCGGTCCTGTGTAGTGACTCTGATACCGTCTGACTTCGTGACTATCTGACTTCTGATATGGTTGGTTGACTTGGTTGTGGTTGGTTCGGTTGGTTGGGAGGTTGATACGTTGGGATGTCTTCTTTGTTGGTTCTTGTGAGTTCTTTGGATTGTTCGGTTGATACCTTGTCATTCTCTTGAGTTTGAATGTTCCTTTTGGATTGTGTTCAGTTGGTATCTCATTATGATTCGTTATGCATTATGATCTTTTCGTTATTGGATATTGG
The DNA here is from genome assembly GCA_003576665.1 of Ipomoea trifida. Taxonomy (NCBI): domain Eukaryota; kingdom Viridiplantae; phylum Streptophyta; class Magnoliopsida; order Solanales; family Convolvulaceae; genus Ipomoea; species Ipomoea trifida. Next base: position 18,470,438 of record CP025644.1, on the reverse strand, counting down.
ATTTTTTGACTGAGTCTTGGTTTATGATTTCGTTCAGCTTATTACTTGTTGAGTATCTGTTTGACTGTTGATACAGTTCGTTGGTGTTTATATTCTATATGGGTGTGTAAACCTATTTACAAGCTTATGTATATCTATATTCCTTGCGGGTGTGAATGGTGGTTAGCTTAGCAGTTCTTTTGCTAA
>CP025644.1:18448135-18462982 GCA_003576665.1 Ipomoea trifida | reverse complement strand
TCGCCAGGTCATTGAAGCAACGGATAGACCGACTTGGTAAGGCTAGAAACCATTTCTGAGCAAGTCCTTTAAGGGTCGGTAAAAAGGCTTTACACATGAGTGGCTCTTCTACCCCAAAACTTGCATTCTGGCTTGATAACTGACTAAGTGTTCTCGCGGATCGCCCGTCCATCAAAGGTAGCATGCTCCGGAATTTTTAGGTCCGCCGGGGCCCGGTAAGCCATGATCTCGTCCACGAAGGGCGAGGAGGTTAAAAGATTTTCAATAGAGGGTCTGATCTTACCCTCAAATTGATCTTGTAGATTTTGAAGCCTTTTCTCAAAGCCTCCATCTGACTATGACGATATTTAGGTTCCACCGGGGATTCGGCGCTACTCTCAGATACCGCGGCTCGCACCCTCCGCCAGGCGGCCGCAGCCCGTCGTTCTTGACGGTTACCATTCGGTCGTCCGGATTCCCGCGGGGTGGATTTTGCAATGGGTTTCCATGGGAATCACTCAACGATCCATCACGATCGAGCGACCTCTCGTCGCCTACCGTCTTCTCGACGGAGGGTCGGGTGCTCTTCTCTGTTACGTCCCTCCTGTCCAGTACCTTGTGGATTCGTAGTTCCTTCTCCCGTTGGTCTAATAGGCTCAGTCTGGTTGTTAGTGCCTCGATTCTCACCCCTTCGCCTCTCAACCTCATTGATCACTTGTACTACGATTTGTTCCAACTCCCGGGCGAAGGCCGGTTACCTACCGTCTCTGGGCGGGATTCTCCAGAGTTCCGGGAGGTCTGCCGGCTCAAACGTCCTCTCAAATCTTGGCCATTGGGTCGCCCCAACTGTTCCCTCAAATCTGTTCCTCCCCCGCAGGTGCTCCGTTGAGATGTCCAGATATTTGTTCTCTCAGGTCTGGACTGTTAGACCTAGCCGTCAATTGTTCTCGCAAATCACGGCCATTAGTTCGGCCCAATTGTTCCCGCAAATCGTTAGAACGAGGTCGTCCCCCGCACTAACTGCCTTGCTCGTCGTTCGCATTGTTTTGCCGGAGACACAGTACTTTTTGTTCTTCGATCCCCACAGACGGCGCCAGTGATGGTTTCCCGATCTTCAGGCGATCGGCCGGCGGGCCAACACTACCGGAAAATTACAAGGATTTATGAGTTTTGGTAAAAACAAGTGTTTCTCCTCGTCTTTCCAAATTTTCGACCTGCTTAATCAAGTTCCCGTTGGGCTACATATACTTCCCGCCTGAGCGGTTACATATTTATTGAGATAATTAATGCAATAATGGCTCATAAAAGTCATTCAAGGCTCCGTGTTGGTAGTGGCTGTTCTTCATAACGGCTGCCTGATCCCTTTATCTTTTGTCTGCCACGAGTCTCCTTTCAGAGTTTTTTGGGAGTTGTCCGACCGTCTGCTATACTCGGTTAACCGGCCTCTCTTCCCGACCGTTTGTCCGGGTCCGACTACCCGTCCGTTGGACTGGGTCTTCTACTCGATCGATGGCTAAAAGCTAGGCAGTGCATCATACTATGGTAGGACCGTCTCCGGTGTTTTCTCGACTTAGGGTCTGACCCGAAAAGGACTCGGAACTATCATGCTTTGGATACTCAAGCTCTAGTATGCTTTTCTCTCTTCCGACCGCCTGGTCTACCCAATCGGTTTTATATGCCATCAACAGTTAAGTGACGTTTTGAATCGTGATCTACACAGCTGTTTAGACCGTAATTTGCTGTTTGTTACCGGCTAAAATGGATTTGTTACATTACTATAATTCGTTAAGTAATTTGTAGTAATATTATTAATGGAAATTTGTTGAAATTGATAGCGATAAGAACTATATATATAAAATACGATTGTTATATTATAGATGAGGTTCACCTTACATTGTGAACTTTGATCCAAAATGGCATTAAGATTATGTACTTGTAATTAGCATATACATAGTGGTGAGTATCTGTATACATAGTGGTGAAGTCGCACTGTTCACACGTTAAGACGCGTCCATACTTGAACTCTACCCTATATATTTAAAAATATAATAAGTGTGAATGAAGGTTATACCATTCATCTATGTCCGTTTTTTCCGTTAAGTTTTTTTGTACATTATGCTATAAAAGTTGTACTTTACAATATATTAGACAAACATACCCCTACCGTTATAACTTCCGTTATATATTTTCTTATTTTCTTCGATAATAATAATATATACACATTATATATTAGTTATGTTCTAAAATATAAATATAAAATTTATAGAAATATTTTACATTATTATTATTATTATTTACAATAATTTAAATATTTAAAATCTAAATAAATTTAAAATTTTAATATTGGACACCTATGTTTTGCGGATCGCGCTAAAGAAAAACTAGTATATATATATATATATATTACAATTAATAAATGATGTGCTTTCAGTTTATTTACAAATACATAATTTGTTAACGGTAGGTAAATAATATTATTGGATTGAAATATTGGATACTAGGCCCCGGTCAATCGGCTTGGGAATGATCGGTTAATCCACGTTCCGGGAAACTAGTTGGACGACTGGTTGTCGGCTGAATTGAGATGTCGATGGCCTTCGAGGATAGAGAGACGGCATAAATAGGGCGAGAATCCATTATTTAATGAGAATTAGTAGTTGCCCAATGTAATTATGCTTCCTATTCACAGAATCATAGTATAAAAAGTTTTCCAAATTCGAGTCTATCTTATCGAACTAGTCCATGAACCATGGCATAAGTGCTCACAAACAAATATTGAGTAGCAACAATGAAATAGAGCTAGTAGTCAATCACTCAATCCCACTTAAAGCACTTAAGGTATATAAAAGTATAATTACACATATATTAATGCAATTGATTATAATAATTGCCTAATAATTATTATGGTAATTAAGCTAAACATGGGCCGTTGAATTTATTTTTATAATAATTATATTTAAATTATTTCTCATTTTTTTCATATTTATTTTAGTAATAATATAATTACATAAGTCATATTACATATCGATATTTTTAAGATAATTGTAGACAAAAAAGTCATATATTATTCAATTAATTAACCCATGCCAATGGGGTAGTTCAAGTGGGAAGTGAGCTTTAATTTCTTTGTGGGAAAGAATTTCGGGAGAACCCGGGTTCGATTCCACAAGTGACGATTTCCCCTAGGCTAGCTCTCGTGCCTCCCGGAGCTAGAGCTGTCGAAACGAGCCGGCGGGCCCCGCCAAAACCTGCCTTATGACTGGGGCGGGCTAAAAAGTCCGCCAAAATACGGGCCTAAGGGAGGTCGACCTGCCCCGCGGGGGCCCGTCAAATTTTAAAATTTTTAAATTTAAATAAAAATTAATATAAAATGCTAATAAGTGTATACTAAAATAATTTGAATAGTTTAAATATATAGTAATGTATTTGTACTTTTTAAAACACAATAATAAATAATTAACAGTTTATTAGTTTATATATATAACATTAGTTTATAGTATTCTAATAATGCTAACTTTATATATATATATATATATATATATATATATATATATATATATATATATATATTTACACACACTAATATTAGTAATATAATTAAGTTGACAAGACATTTAATGTTATAAATTTACTACTATAGCATTTATTTTAATAAAATTTTTATTATTCATTTGGCGGGCCCCCCGCCAAGCCCGCGGGTTAGGCGGGAGCGGGCTAAAAAGCCCGCCAAAATACGGGCTCAGAATATCAAAGCCCGCTCCGCCCTTTTTGCGAGGCGGGGCGAGTTAACCCGGCGGGCTAAGCCCGCTTTGATGGCTCTACCCGGAGCAAACGCACTCGGACCGTTAAACTGATAGAAAAAGACCCGGTGAATTTACCAAAAAAAAAATTATTCAATTAATAGAGTAATACTTTTCCACTAATCTTATATGATCAAATAAATGTACACATTCAATATTAGAAATTTTTATAATTTCATCTTTATTTTTATTATCTAAATATATAATAAATAATTTATCCGTGCATCGCACTGGTTATTGGACAATTATTTGTTCTAATTCAAGGAATGAAAACATAAGAAAACATAATCGATTCAACCAATTTCATCAATTGCGCTTTATAATATTTAATGTTATAATTCATATAATTGTATATTGATCCAAATATTCTTAAAATAATATAAAAAATCCATTCCGTACAACGCATGAGCGAAAATACTAGTATTGTACAATAATAATAATAATAATAATGTAAATCATTTTTATAAATTTGATATTTATATTTTATGAAATAATTTATATAGTACTCAAATATATAATATCTATATATTATTACTAGTGAAGAAGATAATAATATATATGATGCATGCATGTGTATGTTAATAATAGTTGAAAAAGATAATGAAAGTTATAACGGTAGAGAATTTTTTTTACCAAAATATTGCATAGTACAATTCTTATAGCATAATATATAAAGAAATAATGAAATATCATACATATATGAAGAGTATAACCTTCATTCACACCTATTAATTTTTTAAATATATATATAAAAAAATTATAAACAAAGTGTATCAACTTTAATTTCCTCTTATTAAATTTTTTTGGATTTGAATCATTTACTCTGTTACCAATCAATTCAAAAAGAAACCAAAGCCTTACTTGGGTTACATACATCACTACTATTTCTAATGGCAACAAATTAAAATTACTACTCCGTATGTATTAGAATATGCATATTCTAATATATCTATACGTACAGTTACCAAACAGTAGTTTATATAAGAAAAAGTTATACACGCTCATCAACATAAAATAAAAAAAAAATAGTTAGATTGTAGAGTAAATTAGTTATACACCATATGAGTTAGGTTTATTTAATGAAAATTTATTACTGAAATTTTATGGGAAGCAAAGGGAATGCGTGTCCGAACTGTGATGTGTGTCAGTCTGATATGGGTAGATAAAAATAAAGATGTAAAAAACAGTATGGAATTAAATGATAGAGGTAGTGGAGACTAATTTGACATGCAAAGTTCCCATGTTAGGAGTGTGTATTACGATTAAGATAAAGATAATACCTAAAATTGTACCCTAAAATAATGGTAATTACTATATCCGTCATATTTTATGCGCCCTGGTTCGGTTAATTAGGCTTAACTGAAGTTATTTTTAATTCAATTTTTCATAATATTAAGTTTAGTATTATTATACAAAATTTATATATTTATAAAATACACTAAAAGTACTATTAAACAAAAAAAATAAATTTAAAAACAAGTAAAAACTAATAAAGAAAATAAAAAAAAATAGTTGATTTGACCAATAAATAATAAGTAGGACAGATAAAATAAGACAGATGGAGTATATCACAAGATGAAGAAGACATTTTCTTTGGTTTACATTGTATTAAACTTGTCATTCGAATTTGGTTTTTTTTTTTTTTTTCTTTTTCTTTCTATTAGCAGAAAGGATAAGAATTTTACATTATATGGAATATCATTTCATATTTCCAATTAGTATTAGTGTGGCTTCATTGTTACAAAGTCCTTTTTTTAATTATTTATTAATTTTTTTGGAGAAACCCAAACATCTTATTAATCTATAATATGTGCAAGCACAAATATGTAAAAAAGAAAGATGAGAATTAAAGCTTCTTCTCCCAATTAAAGCTAAGGTGGAGTATGGAGAAGGATAAAAGGGGGAGGGGCATGACGTAATGCAAAATTAATATGGAATGGAGGGTGAGATAAGGAGTAACTTCATTTATTTGAGTATTAATGCCTTTCAATGGTGAAAACTAAAAACTAAATTATTGGAACATCTACAAAACTCTGCACAACTAGTGTGACCTCACCTATTACCTCTCCTCTCTATTTTTTTTTGGGAAAAGGGTCAAATAGGCCCTCGAACATTTCATAAGGAGTCAATTAGGTCCACGAACTTTTAAAACTTGCAATTAGACCCTCAAACATGTCAAAATGAGGCAACGAAGCCCACGAACAATCAAATGACCTGTTATAACAGGTCAATTACCTGTTCGTGGGCTTCGTTGCCTCATTTTGACATGTTTGAGGGTCTAATTGCAAGTTTTAAAAGTTCGTGGACCTAATTGACTCCTTATGAAATGTTCGAGGGCCTATTTGACCCTTTTCCCTTTTTTTTTTATACTATTAATTAAGACTTGTATATCATGTTATAGATGTAGAATGTTAGAGATAAGTCTGCATGGGCTTAGCTCAATGGTTCCTTATGCAGTATTCGAAAAAAGAAATCAATGTTCGAACCTTGGCGGAGGCAGTGTGGGAATTATATTTAAAGTGGGCAGATCCTTTGTGTGCACTAGCATTTATTAGTGTTGTAAAAATCTTGCCGGCTGGCCGATTAGCTATTGTTTTTTTTTTTCAATGGGCTATTTAGCGAAATAACACTAAATTGTTCAAACTCTTAATGTTTTTTTTGCTAATATTTAATATTTAATATTGTTGTATTAATTATTAAAGTATTAAATAGTTTCTAGTAGTATTAGTCTTTAAAAACTAAAAAAATTTAAATTAATTTTTAAATTAAAAAATAAAATAAAAAATAGACAGGCGCCTAGGCGCTAGACTCTCCCCAAGCGCCCAAAGAGCGTCTAACGATTTTTCAATTATGATCGTAATTTACCTCCTCTCAAATGCTCTGGCGAACTTTTAGTTAAGAATGTCAGAGATTAGAATTTATTATAAGTCGTTTTTCTTTTCTTTCCTTTCAAATCTTTCATAAATTGGGTAGATCCGTAGATATTCATAATGATAATATGAGGTTCATTTACTTTTAGGCTATATGTCAATATTAGGGAGCTTAACATACCCATACAAGTCAATATAATGTCAAACCTTTTAGCACCATGAATGTATAATATTTACACTACTAATTTAAAAAAAAAAAATATGATGACCGACAGTTTTCATTGCGGAAGAATTAAAAATTTATCACCAAAAGATAATTGCAACATACAATATGACAAAATGTGTTTATATTAAGTTTAGTTGTCTGTTTATCATTTAAATGTTTTGTTTCTCTTAGTAATATTTTGATTAATTCGTTCTTTTTTTTGCAAAATGTTGTCAGCATGCAATATATTTAGCATATGTGATTTGTAAAAATAAATTTAAAAAAAAAAAAAAAAAACACAACAACAACAACAGTACAAATCTGTCTTCTTCCTTGGATAATTTGATCAAAAAAACATAGTATTAATAACCCGTAATAAAGGGAGTTTTCAAGTGGAATTGTTTGGTGAGGGAAACATAGTATTTGAGAAGTTTTTGAAGTTATGTTAAAGTTTGAATAGCAATTGATGCTGATTTTTCATTGCTACATTGCTAAACATACTGTCTCATGCATCAATTATATCAGAAAGCATAATGTACCTCATGTCCTCATGGTTAGAATGTGTTGGACCTGTTTATTCTTTTCCTTTGTGTTAAAACATGTATGAGCTACTGCATGTCTTATAAGTAATTAAATGAGTGATTACTAGAAAATTTTTGATACAGTACAGTATACATTGCTTTCTATGAAATTATTAGGAATACAAACATTCTTGCCTGGAATATGAAATTGAACATACGATCTCAAATCCATAAAAAAAATGCAAGTATATTAAAAAAATGTATAACGAATGAATGAATCGAATAAAATTAAAACTAAACAAATGAACCCTAAGAATATTACCTGACTCGCAATTTGTAGACAACATAATTATTGGACTATACATTTTAAAGTAATGAATTCAATAAGTCAGTTTGTATGACATAATTGATATATTTGGTTGAACTTTGATTTGCAGGTTAAACAATGTTAGATAAACAAAGAAAGAGAACAGTGTTTGTATTGAAGACAAACAAAGAATTTATAATAATTGTTTAGTTGTGATTGAAACCATTCCTTAGTAAACGTAAGGGCACAACTTGATTGGACGCCATAAATTACGTTGGAAAATAAAAAGATGCTAATTTAATAATTCAATTAATTATTTACAGAAATTTGAAAACTGTAATGATTATTTTTTGGGTAAATGAACGGATGCAATCTTGAATAACAACCACTTCGATATTCCACCAATTTGACATTTAATATTTTCAGACTATCAAAACGTCGTCGTTCTGTATAGGCGGGAAAATGTCACCTGCTTTGTTTTGCTTTATTATATATAGAAATATAGAGACTAGTTTTTTACGCGCATTGCGCGAATGAGATAATGTCCAATTCTATATACCAATTATTTTTGTTGTCGAAATCGATGTTGATTTTGTCTTTAATCCAATCAGGTTGATTGTAGAAAATGAATGAATTATAAATTATATTAGTTCTAATATATTTAAAGAATGCACAATAAGTATTTTACATACAAGATTAATGAATGCTGCAATAGTAGTTATTTTTCAAATTTCTTCTTTTTCTAAATTTGAAAGATTGATTCCAACAATGTTGTAGTCTCAGCATCTTTTCAATGCATCAAGTGCGTCACAATATTCTATTTCCCTACATTGACATTTTTTTTGAGAATCTTACATTGACATTTTTAATAATTACTTTTAAATCAATTTATTGTGTTATTTGAATATTTTCTTTGTAAACAAATCATCCCTAAGTAGTTAATATGATTGGTTTCAATTTTTTTTTTAAATTATTTTCCATGTTATTAACATAATAATTGGTAAATAAATATATAACATTATTTTTTAGTATCACTTTGATATTTTTATTTTTTTTGAATACATCACTTTGATATTTAATTACAAGATAGTGTAAAAAGAAAACAATGAACAATGTGATAAATATAATTAATTAATAAATTTGAAGGTAGGGAATCTTTAATTTGCATGGTAGAAAATATAGACAATATAACTAATGAAATTATATCTTTTTTTAAATTTTTTGAATTAATGAATTTTTTTTTTTTTTTGAATAAAGGAATGGTAGGCATTGAATTATAAATTAAATAAATGCATATGTATTATTTTTTTTGTTGTAACTACTAATTTATTTTTATTTTTATTTTGAAAAAACTACTAATTTATTATTTAATTTAATAAGATTAATAGAGTGTGATACTATTTATACAAGAGCCTTTCTATGGCTTAGTGAATTGTATAGCTTAGAGGCTCTTTCTCGTGCGCAGGTGGGTGCAAATCAAATCCCAAAATGAGTTTGAAAAGGCTTGAACTCGTGTGCGTCGGCACCTGCGGGCACGGATGTTGTCAGCTACGGTCTTAAGTACTCGTGGTAATGATCCGTGTCGTAGTTCTTGTTCGTGACCGTTCACAGACTTAATTCATCTGTTACGGAATTAATTCTAATTTTTAAATTTTGAATTAAATCTCAAGTAATGGTCAGTTGTTACATGAGTTAAAAGTATGATTTAATTATCAGATTAATGCCATGGTTAATTCAAATTTACACAAGACAATACACACAACAAAAAACAACGAATTGTATGTTTTCTCTCTCGAAACTCTGCTTCTACTCCTTTCTCTAAATTGTGCTCATCCCTTTGCTCTAGTTCACTGGGTTCATTAGTTTGGGTGCTCAAAATGTGAATGGTAACACGTTTTATCCTGGGAAACCTAGGCTACAACGCTCCTAACACTTTTGGGAGGTAGCAAATAAGGTTTTAAGGAAAGAGTGATTCGCTCGACTCGTGTTAACCCTTTCCAATTTTCCTTTTCGTTCTTATCATTGTTTTTATCCAAGAAATATTATTTTCGTAGTAATATTTCCCAACAGTTTCCCAACACATTGACCAGTTTGAGAGTTATGAAAATTCTATACTCGTGAATGATGAGGAAGATACTTTTGAAAATGTTGAGAGTGAGACTTTTATAATAGTTTAATTACAATTAAACATATGTCATTGAATTTTTTTTATAATTATAATTAATTCTTTGATTTTATAATAATTAAGGAATTAATTGCTAGGTATTAGTATAATTGATTAAATTAATAATTATTATGTTTGAACCCTTAAACCTTTTTTTTTTTTTTGAATATTATTGACTCTATTACAATGTAGTATTTGTTCATATCTACTTTTCTCAACAAAATGAAGCACAAAGAGCCAATATTGCCTCTACTGAGGTTTGAACCCACCCCTTTCATGTAAAAGATACAATCGGGTGTCACTAGACCGTTATAACTTTCGTTATCTTTTCCACTATTGTTACCATGCACATACATCTACCGTATATTTTCTTATTTTCTTCAATAATAATAATATATACACACTATATATTGAATTTATATGTTAGTTATTTCCTAAAATATAAATATAAATATAAAATTTATAAAAACATTTTACATTATTATTATTATTTACAATAATTTAAACTAGCTATTGCCCCGTGCGATGCACGGACTAATAATAAAAGTTAATTTTATATAGTATTATTTATAAATTATAAAAAATGAGATTTTTAATATACAAAGGTATAAATTTTAATATGTATGTCTAATTCTCAATAAAAATTATTGTTTACTTAATTAATAAATATTTAAAATTTGTAAATTACGACAAAAAATATTAATCTCATTGATGAATACATAAAAATGTACGTGTTCATTGTTTTATATTCTGGAGGCTAATTTCATTTTCAATGTTTCCTTTTTCATTTTCTGTCAATTAGTGCAAATAAGGCAAAAAATTGCATGGAAGTTATATTATTATTATTATTATTATTATTATTATTATTGTTATTATTATTATTATTATTATTATTAATATTAATATTGTTTCCATAAATTTATTCATTAATTTTAGGAAACCCAAAGGAAAGTGTTTGAGATTACAAAAATGTCTTAAGTTTGAGCGGGAAAGGTACGTTCCCAGGCACTTCTGTTATTGTCTAATCAAGAATAAGGAATTCGCAATTTATCTTTATTAATAATAATTACTTCTGTTATTATTTTAAATCAATTTACCATTTTTCAACGATTGGCCCAACACAATATTATATAGATATATCACAAAATTATATATCACCAATCACCAATCAATATTAACAACACAATATTATCATATTACCTTATGGCATAACACTATTAATAAATATGGATAATTAATAAAAATAATATAAATAATAAATATTAACAATATTACCATATTAGATATATCACAAATTATATATCACTAATCACCAATTAATATTATTAATAAATATGATAATGACATTAATTATTAATAAATATGGATAATGGGATTACATTATTAATAAATATGGATAATTAATAAATTAATCAAATAAAATTATGAAGGAAAAAGGAATGGAGATCAATATTAATTCTTTTTATGAAGGAAAACTGAAATGAATATATTTAAAAGAAAATGAAATATTAGGAAAAAATGAAGATATTAATATTTCACTGGAAATATAGCATAGTTTTTCCTACAAAAGAATTAGTAACCAACAAATGAAATATTAGGAAAAAATAATGAAGGAAAAAGGAATGACAATCAATAATTCTTTTTATAAAAGAAAAGGAAATGAATATATTCAAAGGAAATTAAAAATAATACGAAAATTAAATGATAATATTAATATTTCATTGGAAATCTAATCGCAATTATTATTATAATTATATGAATTAAATATTAATTAATTAATTATATTAATTATTAAATATATTAATAAATAGTACTCCATAATAATTAATATTTATTAATTAGAAGTTTGAGCAATCCTCTCACCAACTTTAAATGTCGTTGATCAAATTAATTAGTACACGTGTGACATGAACACTGCAGAAGGTCGAACATATTTAATATATAATAATAATAATTTTTTGTATATACGAATTGATATTCATGTTAACAAAATAATTAATTTATTATAATTGACTAATATAATTGCTTAATAATTATTATGGTAATTAAGCTAAATATTGGTCGTTGAATTTATTTTTATACTCCGTAATAATTAAAGTTAAATTATTTCTCATTTTTACATATTTATTTTTGTAACAATATAATTACTTAAGTTAAATTAAATTTCGATCTTTTTAAGATAATTGTAAACAAACAAGTCATATATTATTCAATTAATTGAGTGATACTTTTGCACTAATCTTTTAATCAAAAAATGTTCATGTTCAATATTATATTTTTTTAAAATCTTTAATTTTATTATCTAAATAAATAATACAAAAATTTATCGTGAATCGCACGTGTAATTGGATAATTATTTGCTCTAATTCAAGTAAAGAAAACATCATAAAACATAATCGATCCAACCAATTTCATCAATTGCGCTATATAATATTCGATTTATAATTTATATAATTGTATTTCGATCCAAATATTCTTAAAATATTATAACAAATTCATTCGTGCAACGCACGGGCGAAAATACTAGTATGGATAATGGCATTACATTATTAAATAATATGGATAATTAATAAATTAATCAAATAATAAATAAATAAATAATATTCATTATTTGTTCTAAAATGCCCTCCAGTTTTGGGTGAAACTTTTGTTAGACACTTCTGTTATTATATATATATATATATATATATATATATATATATATATATATAAATATATTACTAATAATTAGCTCCAATATTAAAGGAAATGTTAATCTCAATTACTCATGCATAATGTTATACCAGTATAATAATAATAATACCACCAAAAAAATATATAATAAATAATAATAATAATAATAATAATATAATAATAATAATAATAATAATAATATAATAATAATAATAAAGAATTAATGATAATAAAGGCATAATAGCCAATTATGCACGAAATAATGTATGCATATGGTCTTGAAAACTAAAACATTTACCGAAAAAAGGCAACAGTACAATAATAACTACATATTCAATGAAATACAATCCAGCTTGCTTCTCTTTCTGTTGTAACTTTTGATATTGATCTATATAACACTGTGTTGGAAAATAGCATAAAATGACATTTTTAGTTGCTATTTTTGTGGTACAATTATATGTGGGATCCACTTCCGATTTGGTCAGGCCAAAGTGGATTCGGGTTCTTCGTAGTTAGACGAAAAGAGTGATTATATGCACGCACAAAACGAATAATGGGTGAATGAGAAATTAGTTCTCAAAGTTGACCCATTTGAGTTGGAAAAATGGTGGGAAGCTTTGAAGTAAGCTTTTGTCCACATTGGTTTGGGAAGTGAGCACCACTATTTATACAAGAGTCTTTCTATAGCTTAGTGAATTGTATAGCATAGAAGCTCTCTCTCGCGCGCAGGTGGTGCAAATCAAATCCCAAAATGAGGCCGAAAGGCTTGAACTCGTATGCGACGGCACTGGGGGCACGGTCTTAAAGATTTACTTGAGGAGATTTGGTAACTAATCTTCAATTCCTATATATTTTATTGGTAGAATGATTTAATTATCAGATTAATGTCATGGTTAATTGCTATTTAATCTTCAATTCCTATATATTTTGTTTGTAGAAGTAGCAGATTTACACAAGACAATACAACAACTCTGCTTCTACTCATTTCTCTCTAAACTGGTGTTCATCCCTTTGCTCTAGTTCGCTGGGTTCATTAGTTTGGGTGTTCAAACTGTGAATCGTAACACATTTTATCCTGGGAAATCTAGGGCTACAACGCTCCTAACACTTTTATTTGGAGGTAGCAAATAAAGTTTTAAGGAAAGAGTGATTCGCCGACTCGTGTTAACCCTTTCCAATTTTCCTTTTCGTTCTTATCATTGTTTTTATCCCAGAAATATTATTTTCGTAGTAATATTTCCCAACAGTTTCTCAACACACTGACCAGTTTGAGAGTTATGAAAATTCTATACTCGTGAATGATGAGGAAGATACTTTTGAAAATGTTGAGAGTGAGATTTTTATAATAGTTTAATTACAATTAAACATATGTCATTGAATTTTTTTTATAATTGTAATTAATTCTTTGATTTTAATAATTAAGGAATTAATTGCTAGATATTAGTATAATTGACTAAATAATTTATTATGTTTGAACCCTTAAACTTTTTTTTTAAAAAAACTATTGACTCTATTACAATGTAGTATTTGTTCATAGCTAATTTCTCAACAAAATGAAGCACGAAGGGCCAATATTGCCTCCATGAGGTTTGAACACACCCCTTTCATGTAGGAGATACAATCGGGTGCCACTAGACCGTTATAACTTCCATTATCTTTTCCACTATTGTTACCATGCACATGCATCTACTATATATTTTCTTATTTTCTTCAATAATAATAATATATGCACACTATATATTGAATTTATATGTTAGTTATTTCCTAAAATATAAATATAAAATTTATAAAAACATTTTACATTATTATTATTATTTACAATAATTTAAATATCTAAAATCTAAATAATAAAATAAATTAAAAAATTTAAATATTGGGCACTTAGTTCTTGTGTATCGCACATACAAAATACTAGTAATAATAATAAGAGAAATAGTTGTGCGCCTATGCGCATAAGAACAGAGAAAAGAAAAGATTTGAAAATTCTAAAGAAGCAAAAAAAATTTGCCTACCCGCCCATCAGGATTCGGACTGTCGACCTCCCACCTAGTTAGTGATTAATGTGCACCAAAAACCAGTGCATTCTCCATTCTTCCAATTAGAGAAGTTTAAAATAGATTTCTCCAAAAATATATATATATATATGAAGTTAGGGAATGGAGAAGAGTTGGATAATTGGAGAGATTATTTTAGTAAACAAGTTTTTCATTTTCTATTCTTTCAGTTCTCCAATCTTTGTTTTTTTATGAAAATCTTCATTTTTTCATTTTGGTAAACAACTCCTTAAGCTCTGTACTGCTTCTATTAGTTATAGTTCATAAAATATAC